>CM053417.1:21531944-21553716 GCA_028644305.1 Xerus rutilus
GCTTTGCTAAGTCAGAATCAGCGTCTATGAATTGGAAAGTCCCTGTGTAGGAGGTAGGGGAGGAAATGATGTTTCTGCTTCTCTCTCTCTTTTTCTCTTGTTAGATATACTAGGCCTAATTCCTTCAAGTGACCTGAGAAGATGGCATGGAATGCTTACATGGGTACCAAATAGCTGGTTTTGTTCATTGCTGTTAAATTGCATGGTTTGTAAAGGCCATTTATTTGCTTTGCCTTCTTTGCCACATAGATTTGTAACCTTAGATCTGAGAAAAAAAGGTCTGTTTGCCTTAGCTTTGGCTGTGTCCCAGGAAGGCAAAGTTTTATGTAGCCTTTCAACCAGCAGCATGAAGGTTTATTAGATGTAAAAAAATGCATTTGCTATTCTTTCAGGACAGTTAATGGAGTTACTTCATATAAAATCTTGATAATATTTTCTATTGCCTAGGAAAAATTATATATAAGCATGTAGGTATTACAGATACACCATTAATAATTTATATTCACATACAATCCATATTCAATTCAGACACGTAGTATTTACTGTGTTCTTGTTATGTTAGACATTTGGGAAAAATGATATTAAAGTCCTTATAAGAAAATATTTAAAAGGTAATAAAAAGATACAAGGTACAGTGTGAAAGCAGAAGAAGCATGGATTAACTTATTTAGGAAGTCAGGGAGGACTTCACTGAAAAGATAAGTTCTGACTGTTCTTGATGAATGAATGAGTATTCACCATATAGACATAAAGAAGGAGAGGTAATATTTGTGGCAGTAACAGCATATGCAAAGGCAAGAAGAGGCAACATGATTTGTTCTAGAAACTCTGCATAATTCAGAATTGCCAAAGCATGAAAGACAAAGGCTTGAGTTGGGGAAGTTGAACCTAGAGAGGCAAGCAGGAGCACTATCATGAAATAACTCATAGACTATGCACATTGTAAGGAGCCAATGATGAGATTTAAACAAGGAAGTTATGTAAGACAATTTGCATTTTTTATTCACTTAAGTTGTCAGCCGGTTAATAATAATTTATTGAGCTATGGCTGTGTGCCAAGCTCTCTGTCAGGCATCGTGGATATAGACTCTCTCTTGATGGAATTTAAGGTCAAGTGGGAATGACAAATATGGGCAAAGCAAACAAATGTGAAGAGTGCTCTGAAGGAGGACAGAACACAGAGAGAGCTAACCGAGTCTGGAGGGGTGGGAATCAGGGATGAAGTAATAAAATATGAATAGACATTAAGCAAATGGGTAAGGAGAGAATATCAAATAAGGAAGGATATCTGCAAATTTCCCCAGGGAGAACATAATGATCTATTTCAGATAAATGAGAGAATACCAGGGTGGCTGAACTACAAAGGACCATGAGGAGAGAGTAATAGTTGAGGCTAAACTGGTTTGTTAATTTTTGGGATATTTTGGTTTAATTTGATTTGGAAATTATTATAACAGTGTCAGAGAGTGTGAATACCAGGAGCTAAAACTGGAACTGTGAAGAGTGTTGTAGCCATACAAATGAGATTTGATGAGGTCTTGATTTAGGGTGATGGCATTGGAATGGTGAGGAGAGAATGAATGGGAAGCTGTTTGGGTGGTAGGATCAATAGGACTTAGTAACCAATTATATCTGAGGATTAAACAAGAGGGAGGAGTGGAGGATGGCTTGGTTTTCTAGCTTGGTTACTGGCAAAATGGGGCCCACCAACCAAGATAGCAGAATAGAATAGGTTGTTTTAACTCTGGCATGCTTCATGTTGCTGACTGCTTACATTGAACTTTGAACTTCTGACTTCATTCTGCTGGTGATCATTTTGTGACTTCTAATCAAAAACCAATGCATTTTTTAAAAATTTAAAATGGCAATTGTAGTAAAACAATTCAAATATAAATGTATAACAGATAACTAAAAATCACCCTCCCCATTAAATCTCATCAATTACCCAAAGTAAACTGTTAACAATTTCTTATAAAAAACGTTGAATACACCTAGCAGAATGTATGTGGAGAAATGTATATATATTCTTTACAAACTTGTCCAAATAGAATCTTAAAGACTATTTTGCATCCTGCTTTTTTTTACCCTAATATATTGTGGAAAATGTCATTCTAAATTGGGATATACCTCATTTTTTTAATGACTGTTTAATACAGTGTTCCATTATATGGACATAGCCTAATTTAATTAGTCATTCCCTTATGGAAGGACATTTAGGCAGTTTCCTATTTTTCACTGTTATTCGTGCATTAAATAGATATTTATTGAGAGTGTACTCTGTGCCAGACAGAATCCCTACCTCTGTGGAATAAACAGTCTGATGGGGAAGATGATCATTAATTAAATTACAGAAATGTACAATAGCATCCATGACACATACTCTTTAATAAAGCATTTTACCTAATCACTGATGCCAGGAAAGGCTTCCTTGAAGGATTCATATTAAGCTAACTATTGAAAGGTGAGTAGATTTAACAAAGAAAGGGAAATAATATTCTAGGTACAGCATAAAGAGTAAACTCATTTTAAATTGTGATATACAAAAGGAAATTCTCATTATCTAAATATTCATTATGTGAGTCCCTAGAGTTATAAGATTTTATGGAGAATTAAAAGTGATTAGATCACAATATTATTTAGTGAATTGGCCCTTTAGGAAATTGTTTACCACTTAATACCCCTTCCTACTTCACACTGGAGCCTATCTTTGCCCATCATACAGATGTCTTTTCAATTTTTACAATGGAAAGAGAGAAAATCAATTCCAAAGTAAAATTTCAAATAGTGTAGAAGATAAAAGACTTAACAAAGTTGATGAAAGTGATAGAGATTTACTTGGATTCCACAAAGCTGTTGACAGGTGAGGACTTGGCAGAATTAGCTTTCGAGGAAAAGAAAAAATTCACACAGAGTGACAAAATGGATAAGATGAAAGAGAATAATTGGAATATCAGGAACCAAGAGAGTTCCTTGGGAAAATTTATAAAACCCTTTAATATTTTCTAAGATTTAATCTTTATGCTCTTACTGTGAAGTAATAACAAGGATGCCTATTGTACTATCATGTCATTTTGTCAGAAAAGTTGTACTGAAAAAATTGACAATCAACATTTAATTTATACATTGTTCAAAGAATGTATGTATGCTTGCATTAAAACTTTATTCCTTTAAAATGAGACAAAGTAAACTTGTGTACTTTTTAAATTTTGAATTTTTTAAAATTTTGAATATAAAATTCCAATTAAACATCTAAAAATCAACTGTGATGTTCTGGTTCCTGTTGTAAGCAGATTTCCTTAAGCAGCCCCTTTTCCAGTAGTGGTTATTCTTAGATACTTGGACTGTCTCTATTGCCCAATTATCCTCCCCAGAGGTGGCACCAATTTGCATTTCTGCCAACAGTGTATTATAGTGCCTATTACTCCTCATCTTGGTGAGCTTTTGAATTATTGACAATCTGATGGATAAAAAAGGCATCTTCATTGCTGTTTTTATTTGCATTTCATTAATCATGAAGAAGGTCAAGAATCTTTTCATGTATTTAACAGTCATTTGTATTTCTTTCTCTGAGAACTATTTCTATTCTTTGTCCAATTTTCTTTGTGGTTGTTTATCCTTTTGTCACTGATTTGTACAAGCTTATTGTAAATGAAAAAACATAGTCATTTGTCTGTCTTGTGTTCTGCAAATGCCTTTTCAGTCTTTGTCTTTTGTCTTTGTTTCTGACATTTTTAGTATTTACTATCAGCAAGGTTTACATTTATATAATAGTCAGTTTTGTGTCGTTTTATTTTTGAATTGTGAGGATTGTATACTGCTTAAGAAGTGCTTCTGCTTCTGTTTTAGTTTTTTTTCTGCTGTAACCAAAAGACCTGACAACAACAATTTTAAGGAGGAAAAATTTATTTTGGGACTGATGGTTTCAGAGGTCTCAGTGCATAGTTGGCCGATTCCATTCCTTAGGGTCCAAGGTGAGACACAACATCATGGCTGAAGTGTGTTGAAGAAGAAAGCACCTGGGGACATGCTGCCAAGAAGGGGAGGGGTGGGAAGAGGGAGAGAGGGAGGGAAGGAGGGAGAGACTCCCTCACCATGGTCAAAATATAACCCACAGCATGCCCCCAATGACCTACCTCCTCCTGTCACACCCTACTTGCCCTCAGTTACGAACCAGTGAATCCCTATCAGGCAATTAGTTCACTGATTGGGTTAAGGCTGTCATAACCCAGTCATTTCATCCCTAAGATTTCATGCATTATATCACACATGATCTTTTGGGGGACACATCATATCTAAAGCATAACAGCTTCCAAATTCAAGTTTAAAAATGGACTTCCCTATGTTTTCATCTAGTAATATTTTAAAGTTTTTTTAAAGCTTGCTCTTGAAACCTTTGACACATTGAGGATTTTATTTTGGTATAGTGAATGAAGAAGAAATTCAGAGGTTTGGAAATGGTCACTTGTCCCAATGCCACTCATAATCATATTTTCTTTGTTGATATGAAATACTACCTTCATCATATATTAAATTTCCATATGTATAACAGTATAATTCTGGACTTTCTTATGTTCCATTGGTCAACCTATTTCTTTTTTTTTAATCAAATTCTTTTAAACTTTGAAGCCTCTTAATGCTTTTAATTCTGCTCTTTTGCTTCTCTCTTGGAATTTTCCCAGCTATTCTCATTTATTTTTAATCTACCTCGTCTGTCATAGATGACAATAATGTAAGATTGATTTCTACTACTGTTTTTGGAGATTTCTGCACGCATTTTATGTAGTTTATGTTCTGCGTATTCTGATTCTGTGATTTGGTGCATGAATATTTATGGAAGGTATATCCTCATTGTGGATAGTATCCTTTATCAAAACATTTTATCCTTGAATTCAATCTTCTCTGTTATTAATATCATGACCTCTACTTTGTTCTTTTCATCATTTTCATGGTATATAATATGCTTTAGGGTTCAGTAATGTTTTTCAGTTCTTGATTCGTTTTCTTACTTCTGTCCTATCCCTTTTCATCTTATTTTTCTCATACCATTGTTTCATCATTTGTCTTTAATATCTTATTTCAATGACTTTATGTTCTCTTGAAATTTGTATTTTCTTTATCAGAGAATAACTTCTTCAAATGTGGATTGGTTATCTGTATCCCTTGCTCTCTTTCCTATTCTCCTTTGTTTTCTCTCCCCACCATGAAAATTCTTGCAATATTTTTGCAGAACTGTTATTCTGTTTCTTGTCATTGTACTCATTTAAAGTAAGAAGTTTTCTGAGAAATTCTGAGTGAGATTAATTCTTCTCTAGTCTCTTCTTTATGAATTATTTTTTGTTGTTTTGGTACTGGGGATTGAACTTTACCACTGAGTTACATCCCCATTCCTTTTTATATTTATTTTTAATTTTGAGATTGGGTCTCACTAAATTGCCTAGGTTGCCTTTGAACTTGCAATTCTCTTACCTCAGTCATCCAAGTAGCTGGGATTATAGATGTATATCACTATGCCTGGCATTACTTTGTATCTTCTAAAGAGCATTAGTTTGATAGCTAGTCATTGCACGTTCTCGTCACATTCTGCCCTCGTGAGGGTAGTTACAATTAGTGGATCCCTAATCTCTGTGATTTCTGTGAAAGGCCTGTAACGAGATTCATTCTGCCTATTAAGTGATTACTAGCCATTACAGTGAGCTGGAGGAAACATTTTTAATTAAAAAAGGACCAAGTTTGAGCCTTACCTTCAAAGATTCTGATTCACATGGTCTGGCTTGAGACTCAGTATTTGGCATATTTAGTAGCCCTTCAGATGGTGACTCTAATGCATAGGTAGGATTGGGAGCCAGTGAGGCAAGTTGTGGCACCACCTATTGCATGCAGAACTCCTTTAGTTTCTGGTTCAGGCACTAGAACCTTTCCTTCCAACAAATTATTTTTGTCAGATTTTTCACTGCTGTAACAAAAAGACCCCACAAGAACAATTTTAGAGGAGGAAAAGTTTATTTTGGGGCTCATGGTTTCAGAGGTCTCAGTCCATACACAACTGACTCCATTACTTAGAGCTCCAGGTGAGGCAGAAAATCTTGTCAGAAGAGCATGATGGAAGAGTGTGGCAGAGGGAAAGCAGCTCACATGATGATCAGAAAAGCAAAGAAAGAGACTAAGCTCAGCTCACCAAATATATACCCCAAAGGTATGCACCCAGTGACTCACCTTCTTCAGCCACACTCTACTTGCCTATAGTAACCATTCAGTTAATTCCTATTAGAGTATTAATTCACTGATTCGGTTAAGGCTTTCAGAAGCCAATTATTTCACCTCTAAACAATCTTGCATTGTCTCATACATGAGCTTTAGGGGACACCTAAAATCTAAACCATAACAATAATCAATGTCAAACTCAACATTTCCTGCTTTACCCTCTCCTCTTAGTAGAGGAAAAAATGTGTAAGACCCCTGGGTTTTTGCCACAATTCTATCATCTTCTATGTTTGGATGGCGAATTCATCAGGACATGGCCATGAACCTTTTCTTTATGATCCCTTCATTCCTTCAGTTTTGCCTTTATTTAGTTTCTTGTTCATTTTATATTTTGCCTACTCTCAGTTGTTACTAGAAGAAATTAGCTGTGGGTGATTATGATTGTTATGTCTTCTCATGCCAGCTTCTGTCTTAACCACCAAAACCAAAAAAAAGTCTTATTATTTTTTCCAGTCTTTGGCAATATACTGAGGTTGATAAGGAGTGGTTAGTCTTGTAGAGAGAGTTTATAAATCTTTTTCTTTTGATCCAATTTCAGGATGTTTTAAACAACTCATTATTTCCACTATGAAAATTCATGGGACAGAATGTCTGAATGAAAGTTGCATCAAATGAGAAATCTTTGTTTCTAATTTCTCTTGGGTGCAGTTTTTCAAACACGGTGGCATGAATCTGAGCCTTTCTTTGTTTGATTACCACTTTTTTCTGTATTTCATGTTTATTATTGTTCTTTTTATTACATTTTTGTGACATATTTTGTGTGAACTGGCCTTTACCCCACTATCATACCTTAAAGTTCATCTGTTATCTTTGTTTATCTAGTTTTATTTATATTTATGAAGTTCTGTAATTCTTGGTTCTATATCTTCCCCTATTCCCATGATGTAGAGTGACCAAAAGCCTATATTTTCTAATCTGTGATATAGATTAAGGTATTAAGTCTAATACAAGGGTAGCTTTGGTTTGTGGGAATTGGCAACTAGAAATTAAGTTAATAGCATAGGCAGCTCAATTTGTCATTCTGTTACCAAATATAGAGATATTCCATTATCAAATTATTAAGTGATATAGTATCAGAGTGTCAGAGACAGAAATATTTAAGAGAACTTCTCAGGAAAGGCTAAATATCAAGGATTGACTTGAGAAAATGTGGTAATTCAACTGACATTTCAGAGTAGTGTAGTTCAGATTTGCTCACATGGGAGTTGAGAAAGGCTACCTTGATCCCTTGAAAGAATTTGCAGATATATTTTCTGCTCCTGATGACATTGGCTAGTAATACTGATTTGGTCATTTGGTCTCAAAGTATTGTTTCTTGGTATCAGTTGACCCAAAGGGAATGGCATCAAATTTTTAGTCTGCTTATCCCTTGAAATACTCATTAGGTCTCTTCTATATGCTAGGCACCATTATAGAAACTAGAAATTTAACAATTATATCAAAGACACACAACACCTACTCTTTTGGAGCATGTTATTATCAGGGAGATGGAAAAAATGAAAAAAAATAACACAACTACATTTCAATCAGGCAGATATAATTTCCAAGGGGTAGATAAAGGTAACTAAAGGAATAGTGTGATCTAATGGGATATGGGGCTGCCTTAGAGAAAATGTTCAGGACAGTCTCATGTATTAGGTAATATTTAAGGAAAACTTGTTAGAGGATTTATGTTGGTATGTGAGTGTGGGTGGGAAGCTACTCATGTAAGACACTCTAAGTTTGTGAGATTCTACATGATGTGCTTTTTTTTCTTTCTTTTTGGTACTGAGGATTGAATCCAGGGACACTTAAGCACTGAGACATATCCCCAGTGCTTTTTTTGTATTTTATTTAGAGACAGGTCTCACTGAGTTACTTAGGGCTTCAGCAAGTTGCTGAGGCTGGCTTTGAACTCATGATCCTCCTGCCTCAGCTTCTCCGATTGCTGGGATTACAGACATGTGCCACCACACCCAGCAGCATGCTGTATTTTCCTCCTGAACATTCTAAATGAAGATGAGAAAGAATATTCTTGGAAGTCCTACAAGAAAGAAACTAATTAACTTTTTATAGCACAATGTTTCTCAAACTTATTTGATGATATTCACATGTAATTTATAACCCAGGGAAGGAGGTGTAAGTTTTGGAAATACATTAAAAAAATGTGTTAGGGTAACCACATGAAGTCTCAAATACAGAGAAATCCATCTATTACTGAAGGCCCATTATTTAGAACCCACACCCCACTACCCTGCCACCAACCCACTTTGAGAAAAGAAAAGAGGCAAATGTTAAAAAAAAAAAACAGGCTGATATAGGGGATATAAAACATCAGAATTGTTTTTAATTAAAATAAAACCAATTACTCTGTTTTCATGGAATCCACTGGACTAGAGTACATCTATTCCAGTCACTTATCACTGCTATAAGTACTGTCTTGTGCTATATGTTTAAGAAACCCTGAGGCTAAGCAGAATTGTGGGTACTCAAAGAGGAATTCAGCCATGTTTACCAGTCTAGACTTTTATAGATACAAGAAAGGAATGACATATTAGGATAATTTTCTACTTTGGGGGTTACATACAAATTTTCTTCAATCCCCTGTAAACCAAACTTTATGAAAGACACTATCCCCATTTTCTAATATGTATTCCGTTAGGATGATCACTAAGTGAGTAAAGCCAGTGCCTTTGTAGTTTCAAACTTTCAGGCACAGTTCTGAGCTTCTCTGTCAAAAAAGGCAGAAGCATCTGAAAATACACTGGGTAATATGTAGGTTCTATTGTTGGGGAGCAGAAAATTTTAGTACTCAGGTTTCTTCCCAAACTGTATGCAACTATTCAAATGTATTTATATAGCATTGGCTGCTGTTTTTGTTTTCAGGTTTTGCGTTATGAGAGAGTAAAACCCTTTTTCAAATTCAAGGAATTCTTGGAAGATGTCTCTTGGGGGTGTTGGCAAACTTTCAGAAGCATCAATTTAGTGTTCCCCAAACTTTATTCTACATAATAATTACCTGGGGTAGTAATTGCTAAAAATGTTCTTTCTAATGTGTCTCCATGATGAAGATTCTAGTTTGCTAACTTTGACATGTGGCCTCTCTGTCTGCTTTTTAAAACAACTTCCCAGGTGATTATGATGCAGTGGTCCAAGGATTACAATAAGATAAACTTTAGCTTAATTTAAAGCTCTTCCATACCCATGCCAGAGACCTCCTGTTATAATTTGAATCCGGAATGGACCCCAAAGGCTTGGTCTCTACCTGTGGCACTATTGAGAGGCAATGGAAACTTTAAGAAATGGGGCCTAGTGGGAGGTCTGCAGATCATTAGGAATGTGACCTTTAAGGAAATATTAGGAACCAGCTACTCCCCCACTCCATTTCCTGACTGCCATGAGGTTAGCATTTTTGCTCTGCTACATACTCTCTTATCATCCGTCCAGAATCAATATAGCCAAGTTATCATAAAATGAAACATCGGAAACTGTGAGGCAAAATAAATCTTTCTTCCTCTAAATTGATTTTCTCAGGTACTTTGCCATAGCAATGGGAAGATGACTAAAACAACTCCTTACCTTCATTTTGGCTTTAGGCCTCAGTTCTGGAGCACTGCCATTGAGAATCATCTGGTATGCCAACACTGGCACTGGGGCTCCAGCATTCTTTCTTCCATGGTGAATTTGCTTCTTTTACTGAAATCTTCAATAAGAAAGCTATGTTAAAGCTTCTTATTGCGTCTTTAATTTTGGAGCCAAAATTCTCCCGCCCTATTTCCTCATACAATAAATCTTCAAAAGAGGACAGCCATTTCATACTTCAATATTGGTTTTCAAAGACTGTGAGGTTCAAGGCCAGAGGAAGATGTTTTATGCTTTCAAAGCAGAGTTATTAATGAAGCTTTTAAGACCTTTATAACTGGAAAAATTTCTCAAAATATGCTACCCTTAGGGCTTCAGAATCCAACTTCAGAGTAAAGATTGAAATGTTTTTTGCCCTCAAAACTCCAAAACTAGGATTGGTAATTTCTAGAATACTACAAAAATCAAATTGAATGTGCCTGTACATAAAATATCATTTAATATTCTGGGCAATTTATTTTTAAAGAGGAGCTGTCACTCTTTTGAAAAGCTTCAAACTTAACTTACTCTTACAAATGTCAAGGTCGAGCATCAAGTTTATTTCATCAGTCTTTGTAGTTTACCCCTGGGAAGGAACTAGCTAACATTATCTTAGGGTCATGAAAATATTAGGTGAGTGAATCAGTAGATTTGAAAATCTGTCTCTCATTTGATATTTTATTTTAGTAACTAAACATAGGCTATGGTGTTTGAATAATATCATGTGTTATATTATCTTGAAATTTTAATAAACATTGTAGAAAATCTAGAATTTTGGTGGAAGATAAAATATCGTATTTACTGTCTGATAAACCCCCAATATCAGGAAATGACTCTATATAACAAACTGTCAGTTTGAAATCATAGGTTAAAAAGTTAGATGGCTTCATCTCACTCCACTTTCTCTGTCTTCCCAGAAACCATTACTAATTGTAAGAAGAACACCAGACATTTCCATTTAGTTGTTATGTAGATTTTCTAAGCAACCATTAGTCACTTTTTGCACTGTGTAATCATATTGTTTTTCTAAGAGTATGGGGAACTGGCTATAGATCTTTATTTTCCTTGCTTAAGATGCAAAGCAATGTTTACTGCATTCTGAATTCTGATTTATGCTAGTAATCTTATTTCTTTTGCTCATTAGGAGGTATGTGTGTAAGAGAGAGAGGGGAAGGAGGGAGGGAGAGAGAAGAATCAAGAAAGAAAATTAAAGTGGATTAGCATTGGTTCTGGTCACTTAAAATAGAGTAGGTGGGACTATTTTTATGGGGGTGGAGGTTATTAGGCATTGAATTCAGGGACATTCGATCACTGAACCACATCCCCAGCCCTATTTTGTATTTTATTTAGAGACAGGCTCTCACCAAGTTGCTTAGTGCCTTGCTTTTGCTGAGGTTGGCTTTGAACTCCTGATCCTCCTGTCTCAGCCTGCAAAGCCACAGGATTACAGACGTGCACCATGGAACCCAGCTAGGTGGGACTTCTTAAAGCAGGTTTCAGGAACATCCACAGCTGAACTTTTGAACTAAATTGTCTGCACATTCTCAACTGAGATATAGTCTGGCCTTGTAAACTGGGGGAACTGCAACTTCTGGAATGAAATTCACTAACCTTTGTTATAGGTTGTGAAATCATCACCATTGTATCCTGAGACTGTGCCCAATCCCTTTCCTACAAGTGGTTTGATTTTTGCCATATCAATCACACTTCTTAACAAATAAGTGATATGATTAACACGTCCCCATGTTTACAGTTGAATCTGTAAAAGCAACCTCCATCTTGTAAAATCTGGGGGCACATTTTTAAGACTGATTGAAATTTGTGTCTTCTGAATTGTAATCCTAATAAGCTCCAAATAAAAATAATTCCTCTTTGTTCTCAACTAGGTTGATTTTACCCCAAGTCCATAGCCTATACATGGTATTGTTCTCAGTTACTAAATTATTCTTTGTCTATTTCATTATCTACAACTTACTGCCTGCCTGCCTTTCTCTCTCTGCTTTTCTTTCTTTTCTTTCTTTCTTTCTTTCTTTCTTTCTTTCTTTCTTTCTTTCTTTCTTTCTTTTTCTTTTCTTTCTTTCTTTCTTTTTTCTTTCCTTTCTCTCTCTCTCTCTTCTTCTTTCTGTTATTTTTAGATATACATGACAGTAAAGTACATTTTGACATATTATAAATACAGAGTATAACTTTTTCTAATTAAGATCCTATTCTTTTTTTCATTTTATTTTTGTAATTTGTTCTTTTTAGATATACATACAGTAGAGTGACAGTGGATATACATGAAGTATTACTTATTGCAAGTAGGATCCCATTTTTGTGGTTGCACATGATGTGAAGTCACACTGGTCATGTATTCATATGTGAATGTAGGAAAGTTATGTGTGAATCATTTACTATCTTACATATTTCCATCCCCCTTCCTTCCCTTCATTCATTCCCCTTTGTCTAATCCAATGAACTTCTATTACTCTCACATATGTGTTAGCATCCACATATCAGAGAAAACATTCAGCCTTTAGTTTTTTGGGACTGGCTTATTTCACTCTGCATGATAGTCTCTAGTTCCATCCATTTGCTGGCAGATGCCATAATTTCATTCTTTTTATGGCTGAGTAGTATTCCATTGTGTATATATAAACCACATTTTCTTTATCCATTTATCTGTTGATGGGCAACTAGGTTGGTTCAGTAGCCTGGCTATTGTGAATTGTGCTACTATAAACATAGATGTGGCTGCATTGTTATAGTATGCTGATTTTAACCCCTTTGGGTATATGCTGAGGAGTGGGATAAATGAGTCAAAAGATGGTTCCATTCTTAGTTTTCTAAGGGATCTCCACACTGCTTTCTAGAGTAGTTGTACCAATTTGCAGTCCCACCAGCAATGTATGAGTGAACATTTTTCCCCACATCCTTGCAAACATTCATTATTACTTGTATCCTTGATAATTGTCATTCTGACTGGAGTGAGATGGAATCTCAGTACAGTTTTAATTTGCATTTACCTAATTAATAGAAATGTTGAGCTTTTTTCATATATTTGTTGACTGGTCATATTTCTTCTTCCATGAAGTATCTGTTCAGTACATTTGTCCATTTATTGATTTGGTTGTTCTTTTGGTGTTAAGTTTTGTGTGTTATTTATATATCCTGGAGATTAATGCTCTATCTAAGGTGTAGTTGGCAAAATATTTTTCCCATTCTGTAGACTCTCCACATTCTTGATTGTTTCATTTGTTGTGAAGAAGATTTTTAGTTTGATACCATCCCATTTATTGATTGTTGACTTTACTTCTTACACTTTAGGAGCCTTGCAGAGGAAGTTGGTTCCTAAAACAACCTCATGGAGAATTGGGTCTACATCTTCTTCTAGTAGGTACAGGGTCTCTTGTCTAATGCCTAGGTCCTTGATCCACTTTGAGTTGAGTTTTGTGCATGGTGAGTAAAAGCGGTTTAATTTTATTTTTCTACATATGGATTTCCAGTTTTCCTGACACCATTTGTTGAAGAGGCAGGCTATCTTTTTTTTCTAATGTATGTTTATGGCTCCTTTTTTCTAGTATAGCAGACGAATAGATTACTCATGCTCGTATGGTTAGCCCCTTGGTTTTATTGATTAGTCTGAGAATATTTTGGAGAAAATATTCAGTATCTTAGGAATTACATTTGAACTTCTGATTGTATCTCTTCTTTCCCTAATTATTGCACATGTTTTAATATATCTTGTGCTAAAAGTAACTTTTTAATTTTTTAAAAATGACATGTACTAAGTTCCAGTTCTTATGTTAATTATTTTCACATACATTATCTCACTTATAGTTAGTAATGATTCAGTTTAAGCTCCAACTTTCAATAGATGCTCAGTGCACATCCATTCATTTTTTTTTTCAATAAAGAATATACTCATGTTGAGAACCAATTATGTAAAGCTACTTTACTACACCCTGGAATAGAGATTATATTAATGAAAATAAAATCATATAAAAGAAATGACAGAGCAAAAAGTTTACAAGTCAATTTATCAAGAAGTTGCCAGTGTATTTAAATGTACCAGGTATGAATTTTGAGAAATATTGGTGCTCAAGAAGGCTATTATGCAATATTTAATTTAAAGAAACTACAAGAATTTACATTTTCTTTCTGTGTCTACCATCTTATGTGTCCCCACCCAAATCATCTACCAACAATGCTTAATACATTTGGATGTTCTTATAGTGAATTTACTTAGTATAGAATATGTGGGCCATGCAAAGCCCATATAGGGAACTTTTTGAGGTAGAATTAGGATTTGGTATTTGGGCAATTCTTATTAAGGAAAGGATGGTCCTACTGTCTTGTTTTAGTGCCACATGGATTTTTTTTCATCACAAAAACTGGAGTTTGTGATTAGGAGTTAACAGTCTGCAAACTGAAACCCAACTGGGTTGCCGAGAGGCAGGCAGCTGCAAAGGAAAGCTCAGGCAATTATGGGTTTGAAAGAAAAATAAAAGCTTTCCCTAGCTGTTCAGGATTGTATAATCAAATCTGTATCTGTCAATTGCTAGAGTCAGATCATGGAGTTTGCCTACGATTATATAATCTGAAACCCAGGATGTGCAAAACCCATTAAAAGGAATACTTGGGAAAATGAGCATGATCCTGTACTGACTTTGAAATTGCTTTTCATAAGTTATCTCCAAATAATCAAATCTAGGAAGGAGAGAAGCCAGGCAGGAAGTGACAGGTATTTTGCTAAAGAAGAAAATAGGCATTTCTATCTTATTGTTTCCTTCTTGAAATTGTGGTTATAATAATAATAATTTTAAAAATATAGCAAAAGAGCTTACCTCCACTACTTCAACATGAGAAATCAATAGGTAATGTTTCCTAAAACCTCTACCTTTGTTCAAACTCCCAAGTACCCCTCTTCCCCTTCTCTTTTCTCAAACAGGTTTTATTTAACCAACTCTTCTATTCTGCTTGATGCTGATTTTCTTCCATTTTCAGGGTGTTGCTACCTGTTATGACTTGGATTTGGCTTGTCCCTCAAAGACTCATGTGTTGAAGGCCTGGTCCCAAATGCATGAGTGTTCAGAAGTAGGGCTCTTGGGAAGTGATTGGGTCACAAGGACTGTGACCTTATCAGTGGACCTTATCTATTGATGAATAATTTGATGGCATTATTGGGAGGTGGTGAAAACTATAGGAGGCAGGGCCTAGATGGAGGAAGTAGGTCACTGGGGATGTGCCCTGGAAGGGTTTATCTTGTCCTCAGCCCCTTTTTCTGTTTCTTTGTCATTCTTTGCTTCCCAGATGCCATGAGAAAGAGCAGCACTATTGTACCTCATGCTCACCACCATGGTATTCTGCCTTACCACAGCCCCAGAGTACTGGAGCTTGCTGACCCTGTAATGTAACCTCAGAAACCATGAACCAAAATAAATCTTCCTTCTCTTAAGTTGTTTTTCTCAAATATTTTGTCCCAGCATCAAAAATGTGAATGAAATACTACCTATGCAACATAGATACAAGAAAGATACTTCAGATAGGATGGGGCCTAGCTTGTTTCATGTTTAATCAGAAGATGAGCACACTTATGCTAATAAATATGTGCAGAAGACATCTAGTCAGGCCCTGTGTCCTATAACATTGTTGACTGTCCTGTGCCAAGGAAATAGTTTTCCACAATGTATGGAGCTTACTCTCTCAGTCTAAACAAAACTTTTATGGTAGCCATATTGACAAAACACTGCTGACATAAATTTTATGTGGGGATAAAAATATGCTTGAAAGGGGTGTAAATTTTATATGGATATATAGATTTCAGAATTCAAACTTGACAAATTGATGAGATGGCTAGGGAGAGCTGAATTTTCTTTTTTAGAAGGTGATAAAAATAACCCAAGGGCTGTAGACTGAGATAAAAATAAATGCACTACATAATGTATTTGATTTAATTTATGATGTCTTTCCTGTGGTTGTTCTTAACAGACTGGAAGGAAGTGGGGCTATAATGCCAGTGGGCCCTGCTTTCAGCCAGCAGAGCTGGTGTTGATTCCTGACTACTAGAAACTCTTCCTCTAGGGTGAGAATATGAGGTATAGCGGATACCATGAGGCACTGTCCAGATCCTTCTTCAAGAAAGGACTTTCTGGTTGCTGAGAATGAAGTCAGCACACAGCCTCTAGCTATCAGCCTCTTTAGAGTGTGCTTCAGCCACAGAAGCTTATTTCACCTTAGATCACCATTTCTCTTGGAGCACTCATATCTAATATATGGATAAAAAAAGCCTCATAATCTCAGCCCAACCCAAATCAACTCTGGAGGATCATTCTAGTCCTAGAGTTACTTGTGGGACTGGCCAAATCTGTCCTTGAGCTTGCACTATAGCTCAGCCTTTTCCTCTGTTACTTTCATCTTCCTCTCCTTCTTTTCTATAAATTTTGCTACTATAAACCTTTCTTAATGTACACTCCAGATGCTAAATGCTTTCTTAATATCTGCTTCCCTGGAAACACAACCTGGGACTAGGGCTACATTATAGTTTTTATGAGCCCTAGGCATTTTTACCATCATGAACCTATTTCTCTCTAAAATTACACTAAAAATCACATTTTGTGACTATTTGTATAAAGATTAATATATTGATATTATATGTTAAAACATTTCATTCCACCTGAATGTTCATTTTTTTCTTCTGCTTTTAAAAGAAAACAAAACATTTTTGTGGGCCTCAGGCACTATGCCTACTGTGCCTAATGGATAATTCAGTCCTAGCTGTGACAGGGAGAAATTGTATACCCAGCACAGGACACAATTATGAGCCCTGGGTAGATTTTTTTTTGCTTTTTCTCTTTCAAACTTTGGATAACAAGCCCCTCAGTTATCTCCCACTTTTTAGAAAAACCAACTTGTAGGTAGCCTTCCTTTGAGAAAGGATCATACAAAACTAAGATGTGAATGATTACTAAAACTGATTTTAATTATTTTTTTCTACAACAAGGTAGTTGCAATGTCTTGTTTTGAGTGCCAGAAGGGTTCTTGTTACTAATTGTAGCATTTCCTTCCCACTCTCCACTTTCTCTTCATGTCCACATTTGCTGTTACTTTCTTTAAAATCTTAAAGGGACAAAGATTGGGAATGAGGCCTACAAGAGGCTGAGAGAGTCCTCATCTTTAGTTCAAGCTTTGTGAGGATATGTAGGGAATAATTGAAAGAGGAGTAGCAGGTGGCACCTAGAATGACTTGGTTGCCCTCTTAGTCCTGCTGCCCTTGAAGCCATCATTCCAGATTGATCGGCTATCTTATCTTTGCTTTACTTGTGCTCTAGACATTCATTTTACTTTGAATAATCTAGAAAATAAATATTTCTGAATGCCTCCTATGAACCAAAAACTGCTTTTTGTGCTTTATATACTTAATTTCAGTTAGGTATAGCAGGATATCCTAGTTCAACTAGATCTTGGATTCATACTCTGGCTGTATGCTGAATCAGTGCCCTATACAGTGACAAACTGCTAAAGTGCATAACAGGAAGAATACCTAAGAGAAAGAAAACTATTGTGCTTACATTAATGGAGTCAGGCAGAGAAAGTTTAATGAGAACATTATGCATAGAGAGGTGATAGATGATTGTGGCTAACAGCATGTATTCCGGAGTCAAGCTGCCTAGATTCAAATGCTGACTAAGTGCCCTTGGGCAAGTTGCCTAAGCTTTCTGTGACTCTGTTGCCTTAAGTAAATGTGGATTATAAGTACTATCTTCATTTGGTTGTACAAAGGATTAAACATGTCAAAAGATAAAAAGCATTTGAAACAGTTTATGACATTTTAAAAAACTCCTAAAAGCATGTTACCTAACACTATTATGGATCTATAGCATTTATTGACCTATCTATGAACCTAAAGATTACAGACAGATAATACAAGAGTTGATTTTAGAAGGATCTTTATGATACTAAGGACTAGAAGTATTGTTTGGGAGCCATGTGACAGAATGCAATGCAAGCTAGGGATAGGAAAACCCTCTTTTCTGTAGGGAAAATAAATAGCTTGTCTTTCATAGATGCCTTTTGATATCTTGGGGGTTTATAAACATTAAGAAGTAGTCCCCTGAGCAGGAGAGCTGTAGTTTTATCTGGAATCTGCTGCATGAGGTCATGAGATAGATTCAGAAGAGCCTGCTAACTTGTGACAATAAATGAGGACAAAATCAAGCTTTCCATGTTCCTCCAACACTATCTGCCCCATTTATGTAGCTTGATATGAATAGACCCAGAATATTGGATAGGGCTGGAAAGAGAGCAGGTGTCATCTGCTCAGAGACTGCTTATGGGTGGAGAAGATGCTTGGTTGATTGGTATCAGACCTAGTGTGACCAATACTGCAAATCCCCTCTAGGTGAGCCTCTATCTGGAGACAACTGCTTTCTGGTAGGTCTTTACTCTAGAGACCTTGTCATAAACAGACTTATTAGACAGACAATGGGAGATAGGAGAACTCAGAAGAAGGAAAATGTAAGGGTCAGTAAGTGTTAATTTCACACAAGCATCTTTGCCAAAATGAAATAATTACTGTATCTAGATAGATCAGACTAAGTTGGAACAAGCAAATGTTCTTGGCAGGAAGTCGATCACATGCTGCACAATTCAATTTATGGGCAACTACAGACAGCTTTAAATATTTTTTTGGCTTAATGTGATGTTGAATTATTGAACTCTCTTTTGTTAAACATTTATTAATAATCCCAAAATACCAATAAGTGGATCACCAATTTATTTGTCTTATTCTTAAATAATCCTTTTCCTTCTCTGTCAACTTCATCTTTCAAAAACATCATTACAAAATTTCTCAGAACAATGGAGAACTAGACTTCTTTCCTGTGATTTCCTACCAGGGGTCTGACTTGCCCTTTGCCAGTGGGGCTGCTAACTGAAAGGTGACCTTGAAGAAGCTTGCAAGGAACATTTAACATAATTTTTTTTCATATTCTAAAAACAAAATCTGTTCCTTGAGTTCCACAGTCACATTCTTTCTTTTCCTTCTCATTCTAACTTCTCAAGTATGTCAGACTCATTGTCTTCACTTTCACACATGTATTCCCTATTCATTCCACTGTAAAACTGGCTTTCACTGCCATTATCCACAGAAACTATCCTTGCCAAGGTCAATGCTGTCACTGGACAGTGTCATGCACTCATCACCTATGTGCTGCTGATTCCCAGAACTATATTTTTATCCCCAACATCTCCCTGAAATGTCAGGTTTATATATTCAGTGACCTGCCAGTGTCTCCAGCTGGATTTCTCACAGGCAATTCAAACTCTCTATGTCCAAATTGGAACTCGTCATTCTGCTCCTCTGCAAATCCATCCCTTCTTTCGACGTCTGTTTTGTTACCCAGTTGAGAAGTTATATTTTACCCCTTTCTTTATTTCACCTCCTGAATCTAATAAATCACTAAGTCTAGTTGATTTCCTATCCTAAATATTCCTACCATCTGTCTTTTCTACTCTATCTCTACTAATACTCTCTCATTTTAACTTCTGGACTATAATATCAGTTTTCCCAATTGACCTGTGGTGTCTTCCCCTCCAATCTATTCTCCCTATGGCCACCAGGGAGATTGTTCTATAATGAAATCTAACTTTGTCACATCTCTGGTTTAAACTGAAAAGTTTCCCCATTACCTACTGAATAAAGTGCAACCTACCTAATATGGCATATAAAGCCTTATCCTGAGTACTTTTATAAACTTACTTTGGCAATGATTTTCATTCTTTCCATATGCCATACCATTTTTTGCATTTACATTTTTTACCTAATTTGTCTAGAATAACTTTCTCTCCCTGTACCTTCTTGGCCTATATAATTTGATATATCTTTAAGGTTTTACTTATGTTTGTACTGCAACAATTGTGCACGCAGCTCCCATTATGTCTCCTATATTTTACTAAAACTCTTTAGACCTCTGTTCTTCCCCTAAACTGTGGACTCCTTAAGGTTACAAGATATGCCTGTATTGCTCATAGTTCTGTCCTTACCATCCAACACCATCTCTAGTGTGTAAATAGGAACTCAATAAGAAAATAGGAACTCAAAAAGTACCCAATAAACAAATTAATAATGATAGTAACCACTTATTTCTCTAGCATTATACCATTTGTGAAATTATTTCCAACATATTATCTTATTTGCATTAGCAAAGTCAGATTTAGAACAAAATAAAAGCTATCCTAAAGAGAGACATTCTAGCTGAGTGCGTTAGAGTTGAATTTTGGAGTCACACAAGTCTAGCTTTGAATTTTGATTCCATTACTAACTGCCTCTAAACTTTTCAGCAAGTTACTGAGTCTCTCAAGCAGTAGCTCCTTCCCTACTATGTAGAATGGAAAAAATAATGAGAGATCCTACTTTGTATGGTTCTTATATGGATTGTATGAGATAATTCATATGAAACAGAACAGTGCTGTTTGTACATACTTAATGATAATTGGTAATATTATTGTTTTTATCCCAATTATTATAATCCCTAATCTCTTTCCCTGTATAGATTTTCCTCTTGACACTTGGGGTAGATCATCAGGTATTATATATAAAACATCCTAGCATACAGTAAGAATTCAAAAATTGATACCTATTGTAATTATCCTAAAGCAATGCTGTTCTCTATTTCTGCTCTCTCACAGATGGGCCAGAAAAAGAATTGCTTGCATTTAAAAGATATTTCTCTTTTGACTTAGACTGGGAAGAAATAATCAATTATCCTATTCATGTCACCAAAATACAAACTATGACTTATTCTGAGTCAGTGAAAAATGATAAGAAAGAAACATTTTCTCTAGGAATTAAATGATTATACCCCGAAAACTCAGTGAAAATTATCTTCCTTTTCCTGGGTAAGATTAAAAATAAGTAATTCACCAAATATTTATTGAATACTTACCATGGTCCAGACATTTTTTCTGAGTACTGCCCTTAGGAAGCTTAGAGTTTATTATCACAAACCTACTAAATTAGAGTCTTTGGATATAGGCTCCAGATTTAATAACTGCTATTATACCATAAATATAGAGATGTATAGTCTCAGAAAATGAACGCAAAATAGTTTAAGCCATAGGTGTAGCCTGCAATGTACATTTACTATGGGCTTGAAAAGTTCTATGTGAGCTGTGAGCGGTGACACATGCCTGTAATCCCAGTGACTTGAGAGAGTGAGACAGGAGGATTGCAAGTTCAAAGATAGCCTCAGCAACTTAGTGAGGCTCTAAGCAACTTAGGGAGACCCTGTCTAAAAATTTGAAAAGTTCCATGTAAATGTATTCTTCTTTCCTACTGATTGTCAGTGCCATTCAGAGCTACTTGATCTTAATTTTTCATTGATCTTCAGCAGACGGACTTTTTCTTTTTTTCCCCGATTGACTGTAAATTTAAGTCTATTGTGAGGATTTAAAATGTCACATGGCAAAATAATATTAGGAAAAAGAATTAGATGAAGTCCTGTTTTTTCACACGTTTGGACAATCATTATGGCCTTCACCAACTATTCTATCACAGCCTACCCCTCATTGGTTTATTTGTTTTTTTTTCATTTGAGTTATCAGGTAAATAGTATAACTTGTCTTCTGAATAGAATAACAGATAATGCATTGAATTCTAACTTGATTCTCCACCTGTTCTAGCAAAACACTTCAAGGAAAAATAAAACCTTCTTGGTTCTTGGCTTTTTTTTTTTTTTTCACTGAAAACATTTGTTGAGGCAAATAGAAAAAAATTGTTACAATCATAATTTTTCTAACTTTGCACAAAATTATAAGCAGATTACATTCTTCATATTAAACATCTTTATATGCACTTTCAATGAACAGTATATATATATATATATATATATTTTTATATATATTTTTATCAACCATCTTTACTATACCCATT
>CM053417.1:21553816-21593479 GCA_028644305.1 Xerus rutilus
TGGTTCTTGGCTTTTTAATGGAAAGTTCAAGCTTTATTGTCTAGAATGAGTTGTCCTGCCAACTCTTGTCACTATATAGCTAATGGCCTGGCTTCCTGATGAGATTGTACTACCATGTAGGCTGAGGTTTTGGACTGTAAGAAGCAAAACACGCTCAAGCTACATAAAATTAAAGTAGATATTTGTAAATGACAGCAGGGACTCATATAATTGAAGAGATGCTGGGAACCTAGGTTTATTTTTAAAGAGCAGACATTAAAGGTGCTCTAGTGACCATACTAATATGGTGTCATCATAGGAATTGCATGATTAGGATATTGCTGCTGGCACTGCTGCCACCACTTCTACCATAAATATTGAATTCTACTTCCTTACCAATAATTCAGACTACTGATAGAATATATGATCAGCTGTATTTGTCACACAACTGCTTTCTGGCTATATCAGGGGGCTGATGGAAGAAGGATTTGGACTCCTGGGCATTTACAATGAGTTCAGACAGAGAAGTGAAGCACAGAACTACTATCCTGCCAAACCTACCCACAATAAGAGAGAAATATTTTCTTCCAAATTGCATTAATATTAGGACCAGGATGTGGATTATATGCAGTTGCAGTCCCACGCCCACTATCATCAGGCTTTTACACTTGTCCACTAAAGAGGTTCATTATGATCACCAGTAATCAATAAAATGCTAAACTCAATGGGTAATTTGGGGTTCTCATCTTTTTTGCCTTTTCACTGGCATTTGCCACAGTTGATTTTTCCCTCTTCAATGGAAAACTTCACTCCCCTGCCTGGTAAGATATGATGCTATCCTATTTTGTCTTTAGCCAATTTGTTACCTTTCTATCACTATAACAAATACTTGAGATAATAAACTTATAAATTCAACATTTTTATTTTGGTTTATAGTTTTGGAGGTTTTATTCCATGACTGGTTGGCCCTGTTGCTTTTGGGCCTGTGGTGAGGTAGCAAAAGACAGGAAAATGCATGGGCTACAGTCCAACTATCCCCTTCGAGAGCATGTTCCCAATGAGATTAAAATATCCCACTAGACTTGGGAGACTGAGAAAGGAGGATCATGAGTACAAAGCCAGCCGCTGCAACTTAATAATGCCCTAAGCAACCTAAAGAGACTCTGCCTCTAAATAAAATTTTTTAAAAGGGATGGAGATGTGGCTCAGTGGTAAAATGCTCCTGGGTTCAATCCCTAGTACTAAAAAGAAAAAAAGATATCCCACTAGGTTCTGCCTCTTAAAAGTTCTACTACCTCCTAATAGCATCATGCTGAGGACCAAGCCTTTACCATATGGACCTTTAGCTAACACTTAAGATGCAGACTATAGTAGCCAGTCATTAGCGATCTTCTTTGCCAATTCTTCTTCATCTCTGTAATTTCTAATTTTTGGAGTTTGTTAAGGCTTTCTCCTTTGATCTGTTCTCTATCTTCACTTCTTTAGTGATCTTACTCAGTCTCATGACAATAACCGCCATATGTATACTAATTTATATTCTTAATTTAGAACCTTCCCTAAAGCCCAGAATCAAATAGTTACCTATCTAATACTCATTTCAATTTAATTCCTAAAAGGTATAGCAAATGTAACATTCAAAATCTGACTCTTGATCCTGCTCTAAACTTATTCTTCTTCCCCATTTTGTTAGTTGGTGATTCTATTCTTCTAGTTGATCATACCAAAACACTGGAACCCCCTGTAAGTCCTCTTTTTCTCCATCCCAGATTAATCTGTCACAAAATCTTGTCCTTATGTGAAAATTATATTAAGCATCTTACCACTTCTCAGCATCTCTACTACCATTTTGATACATGGCAACATATATTGTCACCTGGATTATAGAAAGACCCCATTAATTGTTGTCCTTATTTCTCCCTGTCTATATGTTCTACTCTCCATACAGGAGTCAGTGTGATCTTATTGCAAATAAAGTCAAAGTAATTATAGTGTCAAAATATTTCCATGACTGAGCTATTTGACCCAGGCTTCTTAGATAACACTGACTGAGAATTCTTCAGCTGAGTTATTATATGCAATACTTGTTGTTTAACAAATCTATTGCCTACTACATGAGCAAAAAAAATGAGTAGACTAGACTACACAAGAGATAATTTAACTGTGTGTGACATTGATCAGAGAAGGGAAAGAATATATGAATCCATTAGAAACAGATTCCTCTGATATGACTTGGAGAAGTGAAATGTGTTCTGTCAGGGGTCAAAGGGTCTAAGAGAACAGACCTCGACAAAAACAGAGGTTATGGAAACTGGATCAACATGATCATTACCAACTAATTAGAAAATTCTGAAAGTCAACCTTGTCTTTGTATATTTTGGGCTCATTTCAATCTTGAAATAGAACACATTGATGTGAAAAGAGTCATAGAGGTCAGGGCATCCAGATGAATAGTTAGAAGAAACCTGGCTGAAAATTTGCTAAATTTAGTGCACTGACAAAAGCCAATTGGGGCCTTTGTATTCTGAGTTTGCTCTGCACAGGAAAGTAACAGGGTTAGAGATAAATTATGCAGGTCATCAGAGAAGCAACCATTACTGGGTGATACTGAAAGGAAGATGAAGGAAATAGAGTTTCCAAAGGAGATGTTTAATGAACTGCCTAATTTGAGAACTGAGTTTGGATTTAGAAGACATGCCCATTATTGGGTGGCAAGCATATAGGCAGAAATGAAGATAATAGTCCATGTGCCCAGTATCCTGGGGAAAAAAGAATGTTAGAGCATGAGTGAGTGAGCAGACAGGAAATATAGAAGCAATTATTGGAACAAATGATTTCAGAAGATTAGCAAATTAAGTATACAGCTGAAAAAGAAAAATTGAATAGATCATTTGTGACACAATCCTGAGATTTTAATCAGGATATTACCTAACTGATGTGTTCACATTAGTAGAACAGAAAGCTAGGAATTGCTTTTTTCTTCCTTTTGATTTATAATGCAACCTGAATTGATTTCTGAGTAAACTCCCCAAAGAGGCAAGCCTGATAAGATTAATATTGAGGTCATTTTCTGACATCAGAGAAATATTGCTAATTGTTTCCTTGTATGGTATTGGTGGGAGAAAAAGACCTTGTGGATGATTAGCTTTCAATAAAAGGAAGGCCATTGGATTTAATGTGACAGTTTCATTCTTTGTCTTTGGCATCTAAGCAAAGACCAATTGGAAGGAGAGGGCTGCAGATGTCCATAGTGAATAAAGTATGAAACAGGAGAAAAATACTGATAATAATATTGACAGGTACAACTCTATCAAATACATATTTATTGGGTATCTACTGTGTGATAGGCATCATGTTAAAAGCACCAGGGGACATAGAAATAACACAAACCTTGCCTCAAGCTGCTTGCAATTGTATTGATGGTAAGGATAATAGCAAAATATCTCTGTAGAATTCATGTATGACCCTACGAATAGAAGTTATTACTACCATGTGAGATAAAAGTGGGGTGTAACTGGTGCAAAAGAGGAATATCTCACCACTGATTTCATGTTAGAGTCTATTAGAACTGACAGGGAAGATGATAAGGAGGAAACATTCCACAGTGGTTTGCAGATTGGGCAACAGTAGTGGTACAGAGGTCCTATGAGAATGTGCAGGAAGGTTGCTGTTTTTCAGTTGCCACGGGCATCATTATGATTCCTGGCCATAAATTTGAGATGGCGGGGGTGGGGTGATCTAGGAGGGCTGAAGTTTTAGTAGTTCTTGGGACTGTGTTTATAATTGGGCATCCCTCTTTCTTACCCTTATGTTCAAGGTCTGCCTAAATGAGTGCTGGCTTGTTTCCCAAGGGACCTTGTGAGGCCTGTTGTCTGTCTGTCTTTCCTCTTCTTTTTTTTTTAATCACAATTGTGTTCACAGGCCATTGGTCCTGCAAATATTTAGTGCATAGGTTTTGTCCTGAATAATAGAAATACAAATAGTGTGAGTACTTCAGAAGCACCACTTTCTGCAAATTATTGCACATTCATTTAAAATTATTCTTTTCTGTGCATTCAAGCAGAATTCCAAATAGGTGGCTGAATGGAACAAGCAGTTATTGTGCCTACCCCCTGGATGCTTTCATATATGTTGCATTGTAGCCACTATCTATAGGACAGGTCAAGTGAGCTGTTTGCTAAGGGAGAGGTAGAAGGTGACAACCTAGAGAAAATGAAGAAAAACTGAAAGAATAGTAGGTAGGACAAGTTAGCCCAGAAGTAATAAGACAAGAGAGTATCAAAATTAGGAGTGAGTGACAAGAGAGAAGAGATGATATGTCAGTAGAAGTGGCAGTGTTAATAAGTCATCATTTTAAGTAGATAGAAAAGTCTGGCTTTAAGAAAATAAATACAGGGAGAAAAGAGGAAAGAAGAGAAAGAATGACAGTTACTAGGGGAATAAAGAAAAGATAAGGGATGCTTGATTGTCTTGGAGTCCACAGACTGAGGCCCTAAGGCTGATGTGAAATTACAAAGTTTCTTTTGGGAACAAGGACAGTATTTTAGGGCTCACACAAAAACCCTCAAAGCAGCTCCAGTGACATTCAGCTTCAGCTTACTCATATAATGATTTTTGGAAGAGAGCTTTCATTCATTTGGGGCATTATGCAAGTTATCAAAAACCATAATATAATGGACACTGTTTTCTAACTACAGCAAAATATACATGTTTGGTCTCTCAGGCAGAAGAGTCACCCTGTTCCATGTGGCAGTTCACTGGAGTCCAGAGAGAAAATTATAAATTGCACTTTTGAACCTGGCCTCAAAGCACCCATCTCTAGCTAGGCTAGGCTGCAGCAAACATGAGTTCAGCATAGGGGAATAATGATAGAAAATGTCGTTTGCAAGTGTTCTCTGTCAATAACAAAGCTCATCTTTTTGTGTCAGCAAGACATTGCAGGCAGCCCACATTTCAAATTCAGTTAATCTCAAAATAATTCAGAAATCAAAGAGCTTATTCAACCATCAAGATATACCAGATTGACTCACTGTGTACTTGTAGAAGAGACTGTGTTTGTTGGGAGGGGAAAGGAAGAATCCAATATCAGAGTCAGTCAAAGAAGCACTAGTTTTTGTTCAATTTAAATTGTTTTCAGAGCACACAACTGCACTCTGAATACTAAAAATTATTGCCCAAGAACAGTTGATGATGACATCATTTTCATTCTCAACTGGAAGTAAAATATAGTACTTTGATTGTAAGTTAAGTGGCCCTTGCTTTTCTCTCACACTTGGGTATTATCTCACTGATTTTCCCAAAAGGAAATTAATTTTGTACTCCATCCTTGCTAAGGCTACTGTGGTATAAAAAGGTAGTAGGTAGATGGATAGTGAGTTCAAGTTTGCAATTTGTTACAATATTATCATCTTCATCCTATTATGCATGTGTATCAGATAGCACTTTGGCTTTTTATGAGATTTCCCCTCTCCATGCTCTCAACTGAGAAGAAAATGGCTAATATTATGTAGCTCATTGAGCCTTGGTTTCCTTGTCTCTGAAATATGGGCAATAATCATAAACTGAAAGTTTCTCAATAAGTATTAGCTATCCACCCCAAAATGTACTCTTTCCTCATTTTCAGTAAGGGGAGATTTTAACAAGATAAAAGGTCTCACCCTTCTTTGTGCTCTATTTGAATATAGGCAAATGAGGTGAGATAGAAGAACTGGCTTCCTTAGAAGATATACTGAATAGGGAGCATCCGTGACTATAGAGTGTTTATCATTAAAATTGGATATAAAACTCAAAAGATGAACTTGTCCAAGGAATTAGAGGAGGATATAGTTTAGCAATATCACCCTAACCTGAAAGGGAGCTGAGGCTGAACCCTGTCCACTTCACTCATTTACTTATTTCAACACAGGTCCCCAATCTCTCATCCATAATCTCAAGCTCCAAAAATATGAAAGCTGAGCTTTTTATATTCTTGGTAAATTTGGGCTCCAACTCATTTGACCTGCAAATATATTCTTATCTAATGTATGATGTTTTTTATATTCTTTAGTAATACAACTTATATATTTCTTTGTATCACTATAACAGTGTTTGATTATGAAATGCTGCTGCGGATCTTGCTGTGGGTGTGGTTTACAGTATATGCACCCACATTATCTTCCTCATATCTGAAAAAGTATTACAAACTCTAAAACATGTATGGACCCAAGCATTTTAGAAAAATGGCTTTGACCATATAAATGCATGTTTAGTGCCTTTGATGTGTCAGGTACTTTGCTAGGTATGGAGAATGTGATTAGGAATGAGAAGAATGATAATGCAGCTGACGGTTATAGAGTAATTACTAAAGTGCTTATGTGAATTTTTTTTACTTACTGATAATGATTTCCAGGACATTCTGTAGTGGATACTATTATAAGTCATGGTTCCCGCCCTCAAGAAGCTCATGGCCCCAGGAGGAAAAACAGCAGATCTGTGTGAGAGATACTAAAAGAACCGTAGAAGGAGAATTTATGTACTTTAACTGCTATTGCTGCTGGGCCCAGACACTGTATTATGTATTGTCACATAGTGGAGAATTATGGAGTGGAAAAAGGCCCAGGACTAAGGGAATAGGAGGTGGCAATGATAGTAAAGAAAAGGATTAGGAAAGGAGTAGCAGGTGACTCAATGCACTAGGGGTATCCAGGGACAACATTTAATGACACATAATGTCAGCCAAGGTTGCTAATTGAAATCTAAGATCATGTTGATTGCTATGGGGGTTCTGGTTGGGATACTTTAATGCCTTAATATAAGTAATCATGACAGGTAAGAGTTTATTGAGTAGCCTGGTATGTTAGCTTTAGAGAAATTGGTAAGGAGATATTTTCAAATGTAGCAGTATCTCATATTTCTTAGCAACTCCTACCAAAGGCATGAACTGAGGTGAAACATCAGGGCCTAAGGGACTGGAGCCTTTCCACCTAAGGCCTGAGGAAGGCTGTCCAACTACTCTTCAATGAGGGTAGCTTCACTTGTGAGGGTATCAAATAATGCCTTGCCAAGCTATAGAGCTAGGGTCAAGTTCTGAAATGTGAGAGACAGTCCAACCTGATATAGCACTTGCCTGTTTCCAGTGGAACTTTCTAATTGCTCATCCTTAATGCAAGACCTGATCTATGCTGTTCAGGTGACCATCAATTACAGGTCTTCCCTGGCAGCAGTCCATGCTCCCTCCCTGCCTTGCTGGTAATTGATGGGCTGAAGTGATTAAGTGTGATATGCTACATTGCAACCATCATTCGCATAACCAAGAAGACACGAGCCACACAAAGCATCTTCAGTCCTTAATTGATAATTCTCATGAGCTGTCCAGACAGGGGCCATTTATATATTTGGCGCTCTCATTTTTCTTTCCTCCCTGGGGTTAGGTGCTGCAGCTGGTAGGGCCATTAGCCCCTTGTCCTTGCTGGTGAGTTCTGGCTTGCAGCCTGCCTGTCTGTCAGAACAAAAGCCTGGGGCTCACAGTAGGGAGTAGGACAGGACAGGTAGGAGGTGACGGCATCTGAGAACTAGCAATCCCAACCTGGTGAGGCAGGGGTTTTGGGACTGACCTAATTGTAGGTTATAGGAACAAATTAAGCCAGGCTGATGGGAGTATAACAATAACAATTATAATAACATCAAAAGCAAGTACTGTTATTGTTTGCTATGATTTGAATGTGACCTCTCAAAGTTCATTGTTGGAAACTTAATCCCAAAATTCATGTGTTAATTGTGTTTGGAAGGTGGCCTTTAGAAATTAGTTAGATTTCATTAGGCCATGAGGGTAGGGCCTCCATGACAGCATTTGTAGCTTTGTAAAAAAAAGAGACTCAAGTTATACTAGCTCTGTCTTGCAATGTGGTACCATCTGCCATGTTATGATGCAGCAAAGGGCCTTATCAGGCACTAAGTAGATGCTGGTGTCATGCTCTTAGACTTCTCAGCCTCTACAACAGAGAGCCAAAGAAACTTCTGCATAAGTCACCTGATCTCAGGTATTTTGTTATAGCAACAAAAATAGAACAAGACATTGTTATAATAATAATAATAATACTAACAACCTGTGTTGTCTGAACACCTCTGACAGGAGCTTTACATTCATTGTTTAACTTAATGGTTGCAAGAACCTTGTAAAGCATGAATCATCAGTTCTGATTTTGCCCGGTGCTGCACAGCTAAATTTTTACAATACCAAGATTCATTCTCAGGTCTATTCCTATCCAAAGCACCGGATAACTTTTAACTAGACTATACTGCTCATTTGGAAAAGTGTCATGCACTGGAAGTTATGTGTTTATAATTCTCTGGAATCAGAATTGAATTGAAGGGCAGACCAGTCAGGTAGCTTCTTAGGACACCAGGCTCCAAGGGGTATTAATACAGTACTGGAAAATATGGAGGTTTCAATGAACCCTTATATTATTGTTTCCACCTCTTCTAAAGCAGTCAGAGTCTTCAGAAAAAAATGAAACAAAAATCACCTCTAATTATATTTAACATATATCTATTGAGTAATTTTTCAATACATATTCAAGTTGCATGAAGCACTAAAGGCCTTGCCACCTCTCCTCAGAACAGCCAGTTGCCCAAAGTGACAGTAGCAGATAGTTGAAAATCCCAAAGAGAATAATACCTGGTTTAGTGCTGTATGCCAGGAATGAGTGAGTTATTTTTCTATGTAAATTTTAACATTTTTAATATGCCTTACAATAAATTTTCTGGTCCAGAATATTACATTTAATAAATACCATAATATTAACACAAAGGTAAGAGAATCAGTTAGTTTTCATATTTCTTAGTATTATTTTCTTTCTTCTTCTTGCCCTCTTCCCACCTTCCTCTCTTCCCCCTCCTTCATACCTTCTCTTCCCTTGCACTGTCATAGCAGTTTACCTCAGCATTGCAGCCCTATTAATAGTTGCAGACCCTACTCAATTCTTCATGTGAATGACCTTAGGTATCTCCCTTCTGGGAACTGGCACCATTCCCTGTCATAGCAGTGGACAGTCAGTGCTGTCTGAGTCTTATAAAAGATAAGGGGCAATTAGCATGGGAAGAAAATGTGTATTTGGAAAAGAGAAAAGAGACTACTGGGTGCTACAAAAGCATTCTGTTTCTTACAAAGCAAGGCTTTGATGGTATAAGATGAATATGTGTGGCTTGTATGTTGCTTAAAATGAAACTTTGTATCTTGAGGTTTTTCTTTCCTTCTTCCACTCCCACCCGAGTCCCTCTAGAGATCTTCACTTGTCAGTAGCTGATGCTCTTAAAATCCTTTTCGTCCCCAAGTGAACAGTACAACTGGCAAAATGTTGAGCAGTCTGTGCTAGCAATGTTAGAATCCTGTTGTCACCCAGAAGCACTGAGTGAAGCCAAGGGATATGGAACATAAGCAATTCTAGTAGCAAGGAAACTGACAAAGATTGCAGAGTCCATTTATTGCAAAACTAATTGAGGACAGAATCATAAATGTTCTGAACTAAAAGGGAACCTTAGAAATAATTAATCTAAGCTCCTCCTTGTACAAATAGGAGCTGGAAGCCCAGAGAGAAAAGTGTTTACTAAACTTATGCAACAAATTCAGTGTCAATGAACCCTTATATTATTAGAATAATACAAGGGAATAAGTGGAACAGTAGGTCCTAAATCCTGACATTCTATCCCCCAGAGGAGTGTTATTTTCCTTATATCATAAGCCTGGGCAGTTCCATGGGTCCGAATGGAATTGCATGTAGCTATCTCAAGCAGCAGCCATTAAAGCCTAGTCCCTGTATTTTCTTTCTATTTGTGTTTTATGCATCCTTCTTGGGTCAAAAGGTGATCTAAGTAACTCACTGATGTAGCTAGGAAATGACTTTGCTGTCGAGGATTATTCTAGAATTCAAGTATATGGAATCCAGACAAATATAACTCTCTTTGCTTTTAAACTGTCATCTCTTAGAAAAAGAGAGCAGGGAAGTTTAAACACAAATTGTTTGCTGGTATTTGCAATATTAATGAAATTGAAAAAAGCAATATTAATAAAGGCAGTGGCAGTGTGGACAGGGACCTGGCTCCATGCTTATTGATTTGTCTCTAAGACCCTGCAGATAATAGGGGAAATGGCATTTATCTGAGGTAGGTTTGTTTCATTGTTGGGGCTCTTTTTTCCCCCTATATACTCTAGTTTGTTATAGCAAACAATACTGGGTGCTTTAAGCTATTATGTGGTAGGCTCCATTGACTTGGAGAATCACAATTGGTCACTTTCTTTTCAGTTTCTTTTAAAAAAAGACTAGAAGATGAGTGTTTAACCTGTTAGACTCAGTGAATTTTTAAAAAGGGACCTTGGATAGAATAAAAATTGAGTTCTCAGGGCTGAGATTGTAGCTCAGTGGTAGAGCGCTTACCTTGCATGCGTGAGTCACTGGGTTTGATCCTCAGCATCACATAAAAATAAAGATATTGTGTCCATCTACAACTAAAAAAATATTTTAAAAAATTGAGTTCTCCAGGCGCTTCATTTTAGAGAGGAGGGCCAGGACATGATTTGACATGATTTACTCAAAGCCACACAATAAATTAGTTCTGTGTCAGCATTAGAATTCAGGCCTTAAAACCCCTAGAATAGCATGCTTATTGATGTGAGGAAGTATTTCCTAACATTTTTTGGGGGGGAGGTACTGGGGATTGAACTCAGGACCACTTGACCACTGAGCAATATCTCCAGCCCTTTTTTGTATTTTATTTAGAGTCAGAATCTCACTGAGTTGCTTAGTGCCAGCCTTGTTGAGGCTGGCTTTGAACTCATGATCCTCTTGCCTCAGCTTTCTGAGCTACTGGGATTATAGGTGTGCACCACTGTGCCCAGCTTTCCTAACATTTTGATAAGAAATTAATATGTAATATAATTTTCAAAATATTCATAGGATCAAAAATGCACAATGCATTTCTGGAAATGCATTTCTGGAAATGATCTTGTCATTTATGTGAAGTTTGTTTTTCCATAGATGCTTATATATTTTTTGAAAATTTAAAGTTTTCAGGTTTCTTTTCAAATACACAGCATGACATTCATTCTACACCCCCCAATCACATTTAGAACTTAAGATCATTTGGAAATCACTGGGTTTTGTTCTATCTTTGCCTGAAAAAATAAATAGTGAAATAAGATTGTAGAGGACATGCTACGTTTACTTAAGAAACTGAAGAAACTGAACTTCTTTTAAAAATATTTCTCAACCATTTTTCAGCACCTGCCTTCTCTCAAATAATATTCTAATAACAAATGAGTCATTTCTCTTAATTAAAGTTTATCCAAGTAGTTTTTTTTAACTAAAGCAACTTACTAGCAGTTAGTTTACATTTTTCCTAACAGTTGACAGAATTTTCTTTAATATTTGTCTAAAAGTTAGAGTCTGAGCAATTTTAGATGACTCCTCTTCCCAAATAATATTATTTGGCAAAGCTTCATTCTCAAAAAAGTCAGTTCTGAATATGCCATGTCTTGAATTCCCACAACTTGCTTTTTAACAATATTGAAAGTATAAAATGATATTTTAGAAGGGTCTGGAGAAAAAAGGATAAATATTTTGAAACATGTTTTCAATTAGTTTTCTAACAGAAACTCCTCACTGCTAAAGGAATACAATTTGTTTTTTCAGCTTAGCTAGGTATGACTCAGTGTTCAAAAGGAATTAAGCAGATAGAAGGAGAAGCATCTAGAATTATCACTTCAGAAACAGTTTCAACTGACTCTAATGAAGCAGCTTCCCATTTGACAACCAAAATGATATTTAGAGGCCACCAGCAACACAGGTTTTCCCTTCCCCTCCTCTTTATTTCCCTTACTACCTCCTTCCCATACATTCTGTTTTCTGGATGTTAAGTTCTCCCCTAGGAAGCTGTCATTGGTTTGAATAATCCTGTTGCGTTCTAAATTATGCCCTTTTGCTTTATTGTGGCCTCCTTTGGGAACAAATTTAGCCCTGAGATATCTTTTTATGGCTATTTTAGTTCCCTCCTAGGAGACTCAACTCATTTTCCAGTGGGTACTGTCATTCAAATTCAGGAGGGGGGTCACATCATTAATTCAGGGGCATTTGTGTTTTCTGGGCTGTTACCTTTCATAAATCATATGTAATCATGTTCCTGTAAGTATACTCAATCCCATGTTAACTACATATGATAGAATTCAGCTCACTACCCTCTCTTCTGACAAAAATGACCACAGAATGAGTAGCCTTTCACTGAGCACCATCTACATGAGGAATTCACATTAAGAGCTAAAGGGAGATAGCAAGAAGCACAGCAAGAGGTTCTGTCTTTACAGGAGTTTATGACCAAATAGAACAGAATGGATATATATGAGGAAATGGTGTGTGGCCTTTGCCTTGCTCTATATTTGGACCTGATTTCTTTAGCTCCCACTGTGCTTAACATAGTGTCTGGTATGTTTTACCCACTCAATAAATGGATGTTAAATACATTAACAAACTGAATTAGTGTGGGTACTAATTTAGCATTAAGCCACATATACCTCCAGGACAAAACTCATCCAAGAAGAGCTAATGTAGTGCTCACAAGGAGGAAGGGAAATCTAATAGTTCACTGACCATCAATTCAGCCCTAGATCATAGCCTTTGATGAGGTTACTTACTGTCTAAGAATATGACCAACCTAAAGAACACTTGTTTCAGAAAAATAAAACATTCATATACACAATAAATTTTGAATGCAATTTGGTTTTTCTAAAAGTTTTCCTTAAATGTCCACAGTCACCTGGTTAGGAACTCCAGCCCTACTGAGTGCCTATTGTGAGTTATCCACTGCATGTGGCATACACAGGGTGCTGTAAGAGCCCAGAAGAGAGATTCTCCTAACCTGGTGATTCAAGGCAGGCTACCTGGAGACAGTTGAAGTCTGAGGCTAAAATCTGAAGGATGAGCACAATAATGTTAATAGTAATTAAAATGACCCCACTCAGACCTTTCTTATCCACCCTATTAAAAAGAATATCCTATTATCAATCTCATTATTCTTTCTTCATTTTTCATAGCACTTGTTACAATCAGTAATTGTGTTATTTGTTTTGTTTACATATTCATTATGTAAACATACTACTAGAATATAAGTACCATGAAAGAAAATGGATTATGTTTCTTGTGTTCACTGCTATAACTCTAGTGCCTATATGAGCAATTCATTGTAACTGAAGGGTAAAATGTGAGAGTGATGGCAGATTAGACTGAAGAGAAAGGATTGTTTTATAGACCATGGAGGACATTGGAAGGCAGTTGAATACTTCAGTTCCAATATGGAGGGAAAATCCATATAGTCATTCATGAGGACAAGATCCTAACTTTCAGGAGAAAGAACTTGGAAGTGGGTTGGTGCAGGAAACAAGATAGAATTATAGCAAGTCCAATGCAGGCTGACTTAGAATATTCTATCTTAGGAACCATATAATTTCTCTTTGCTTTTGACTTTAGTGTCAGTCTCTTACTATGGGTTAGTATCTTGTACTTAAGTTCTGTTAAAAAGAACAATGATGATGATGCTAATGTAAAGTTTATTCAGGCACTGTGTATATATTTTGTTACATCATCCTCAAAAGTCCCTCATTAATATTTTGCCATCATATCACAATCCCATGAATTAGGCAAGGAAGTTGAAATGAATGAAGCAACTTCCTCTGTGTTACACTTCAGCAAGTAGATAAATAAGTTTTGAAACTATACAGTCTGTGTCCATGTCTAACTAATAATTTGTACTGCTTTCCTACTATTAGGCTTCTGTTTCTATGTTTAGACTCCATCTCTGTACTTGAACAAACTCAGTGATATACCACTTGGCTTATTATCCATAACTTCCATCCTCAATGTCCTAACACTGGCTAAAAATACTTTATGGGAAGGTCCAACTATGATCTGTGATAAAACAAAATCACAAAAAGGATGATCAGATCCTTAGTGACATTCAACCCTAAATTTTCAAGAGGTAGTTTGAATGGATTAGAAATTATCTGGGGGTTGGGGTTGTGGCTCAGTGGTGGAGTGCTTGCCTAGCATGTGTGAGGCACTGGGTTCGAGTCTCAGCACTGCATATAAATAAATGAATAAAATAAAGGTCCATCAACATCTAAAAATTAAAACAAAATTATCTGGGCCAAACTGTGCTTTCAAATCAGTATTGATGTTGTCAATTTAAGTGATTTCTTGACCAAAACAGAATCTTTGATTAGTGTGATACAAAGAAAGCCTTTTTCTATTAAAGCAGATACTGACTTGGGCCAGGCAAAGGAATAACTAGAAAGTCTATGGAGCTGGTTTTTGAATCTGTCACAAATAATGTGTAAGGAGGTAATTATGATAATAACACTTAAATTCTGAGTTACTTACTTTTTGACACAATTTTTAAGCATTTTGCATGAATTTATTTACAGGAATCATCATCTTCATTTTACCAATGAGGAAACTACAGTGTAATGAAATATTTGTTTAAATTGCTTAAACTAAAAAGCTAGTAAATGGTAAGGCTAGAAGATGAATCCAGGCAAATATGGCTCTAAAGCTTATTGTCTTAACTGGACAGGCTGTCCTTATCAGAGTGATTTAGTCATGTTGTGCAACATTTAAATTAAGAGACATTTACTGAGGGCTGGGGCTGTAGTTCTGTGGCAGAGTGCTTGCTTAGCATGTGAGGCACTGAGTTCGATACTTAGCACTAAACAGAAGTAAAAAATAAAGGTATTATGTCCATTTATAACTAAAACACATTTAAAAAGAAACATGTCCTGAGTGCCTATGATGTGAACAGCATATTCTAAGGAATTGAATTAGGGTACGTTTGCATAATGTAAGCTTAAACTGGGGCACTGAAAATATGTTTGGAACTGAGGGATGGATACTAATCACATATTTTAGATAAAACAATTTAGTGTCTTTTTGGATTACATGTTAGAAGAAGCATGTTTGGACAATGGGTGAGGGAAGAATCAAAAATGACTTTGAGTATTTGCCTAGCTTTTGTGTGACACTGGTTTCAATCCTGTGTGACACTGAAAACAATTGACTTGGAAATTGGTAGCACCTGTGCCTACAAAAATTATGGTCAAATTAACAGAAATGACTAGTGGATAGGTGGTAGTCAGATATGAAACTCAGAAGAGGTATCAAGAATAGAGGCACAAGAGCAAATCAGTTCAATTAGGTGTGAAGGGTAGAGTAAGATAAGGGAACCAGGGAGAGAATTTTGGAGAACTACTACATTTAGGGTATAGAGAGTGTAAGAGGAGTCAGTGAAGGAGTTTGAAAAGGTGTAGACAGGGGTTTAGGGTAAGAAATAAAAGAAGTCTTGGATGGAATAAATGATGAACATTCCAGATGTTCTACAATGGTCATTGGGATGAATATTGAGAGGAGGTCTTAGGATCTACAATTATGAAAATGTGGATCTTTATGAGCATGTTGGTCATGGTGAGGACAGGTGACAGACTGCAAGTGGAAAAGAAGTGAACACATATTAAGAAAGAAATGCAGCAATCTTAGACTAGTCTTTCAAGAAGTTGGCAGAAGGGGAATGATAGAAAATAAATGATTACTTGCATGGGGGTGTGGATTTGTTTATTTTAGGATAGGAGGATTTAAGTAAGTCTATGTCTGGGTCAAGGGGTACGCATCCTAGGAGAATGAGGGATGAAGAAGGTGATAGTGGTGGAGAGAGCAAGATAATTGACATGATGAGAAATCAGAAGCACCAAGAAAGGTTTAGCTTTCATAGTGTAAAAGATTATATTACATAGAAGAGAGAAATATAAATTAAAAGTTAAAGGTTCATGTATAATGGGCACATTTCACCTAGTAGATTAGAAGAAGGCAAAGATCACCTACTAGAATGAAGAGACCCTGTTTTAGTCAGCTTTTTCACAGTTGTGACCAAAAGACCTGAAAAGAACAATTACGGGCAGAAAAGTTTATTTGGGGGCTCATGATTTCAGAGACCGCAGTCCATAAATGGCTGACTCCATTCTTTGGGGCTCCAGGTGAGGCATAATGACATGGTAGAAGTGGTGTGTGGCAGAGGAAAGCAGCTGGGAGCATGACATCAGGAGGGAGAGAGGGAGAGAAGGGGAGTGGAAGAGAAGGAGAGAGGGGAGGGAGGGGGAGTGCTGTGCTCAACAAGGACAAAATTTATACCCCAAAGGCATACCCCCAGGTACCTGACTCCTCCAGCTACACTCTACCTACCTACAGTTACCACCGCATTAATCCCTATCAGAGTATTAATGTACTGATTAGGTTGAACCTCATATAATCCAATCTTTTTATATGTAAACTTTCTTGCATAGTGTCATACATGAGCTTTTTGGGGATAATGGATCTCTAAACCATAAGAGACCCAGAATACCTTGGGAGTTTTAAGAATGGGTTATGAAGATCCAAGAAAAGAAAATAGAAATGGCTGAATGTAAAATTACAGTATTTTAGCAAATGATGTCTCTCAATACATTATTCCAGGAGATAATGAGAAAAATGGTTCTAGGGCAGATACATTGGGAAATTAGTCATGTTATACTTTTCACATTATACATGAGAATATTAAAGACTCATAATTTCTGTAGCAGGAAAATTAACTGCTTTTGTTTATCGTGCATTTTCCAACTTGTCATTTCATAGTTATCTCTTCATATAGAAACTATTAATATCCCACATCATTAGTGTTGCAAGTAATGCATTGTAGGAACTGTTGATATAGATGGTTTAGATAAATCAAAGAAGTGGTGAAGTACATTGAGAGCTCAAGTGCTTTTTATAAAATACATATGTAATAGAATTGTTTAGTGCTGTATTGTGAACTCTGCCAGCAATTCCTTGTAGCCTGGAAGCTGAATCAGATAAAACATACTTGTTTTTTTTGGAATCTTGGGTTTTGGCAAGGCAAAATCAGCAGAAGGCAAAGGTAGCAAAAATTTTGAAGCTCTAGTAGGAATTTTATTCGATGTGGTGGATGAGGGGTGCAAGGTGGGGATGGAGAAGGGCAAAATATCTGGAAGAGATGGGAGAAACTTAGGGCCTGATTGTGATAATGTCATCGAAGGATATTTCTGGTGGGAAAGAAGGAAGAGGCGAGTAAAGTCTGGGAGGTAATAACCAGAGCAGAGAAAAAATATCTATGTTATTTATTTATCAAGTTGGATGCAAAACATGAAATGCTGCTGAAGGAATGATTATGTTGAAGCTGGAGAACAGGCTGATGAATTTGCTAATTAGATCATTAGTTACTTTTAAGTGAATGATTTGTACAGTGGTAAGAGTTAATAAAGGAGTGCATAGCAAAGAGGTACACAAAATGAAACATCAATGACATTTATAGTAAAGAGAAATGGTTACTTGAGAAGACTGAGGTGTCTAAATGTTTTTAAAAATTATTTTCTTTGCAAGTGTGCAGAGCAGTTGAAACTCAGGGCATGAGATGAGTAGGGCATAGGCTGGGCAGGCAAAGCAAAGAGTGAAATGCAATGACCAGCAGCAGAGAAGGCCCATCTGAAGAAAGTTAATGTGAATACATCTTATGACATTTTTCTGGTTTGTATTACCTGGGAACAGGGATTTAGGGAATCAGGCTGGCAAGTGAAGGTGTGCAAGTAGGAGGGACATCACAGAATGAGGAAATGGAGAGGTGCTGTGAGTGGGAATCATTTTGAGATTGATGGCTAATATAGTGACAATTAGAGAGCAAAGCAGGTGGCACCCAGAATATGAGAGTGAGGTCTTCATTTGAGTTCCAGCTGAGACTAAGTTACAAACTTTGGTCAAAAGGGAGTGAGGGGGCTGGGGTTGTGGCTCAGCGGTAGAGCACTCACCAAGTGCAAGTGAGGCACTGGGTTCAATCCTTAGCACCACATACAAATTAATAAATAAAAATAAAGTTCTGATAAAAAAGTCAACCTTAAGAAAAAAAAGGGAGTGAGACCTGAAAGGAGTATAAATGAAAGCCTTCTGAGTAAGAGTTGAGCAATTACTAGGTCAGGGTGTGATATGGTTTATGCACAGAAAGACTGATTTCACCTTGGACAGGCATCTGTGTGAGAGGAAACATTATTAGAATCACAATGTGGGGGAAAAATATGAGGTGGGCAATGCTACTGTGAAGGATGAGAAGGTGGAGGTGTGCTTGCACTATAGTTTGGGAGGAAACTTTTCAGTGGAGGAAAAGTTGCTAAAAGTGATGGAACAGTGGAAGGCAAACAGCTGAGATGAGTGAGCAAAAGGCAGAATTGCTGTCTTGGCCCTGAGAGAAAGAGAAATTGAGACATCCCCTTAGAATAGTCATGAGAAAAGCACAACTCTTAGTACATAAATAATAGAGCAGAGAGAATGTTCTGTGGAAAGGTAGATCATATAAAAATGGTTACTGACAATAGAACAAAGTTCCAGAGGGAATGCAGAAAGCAGAGACCTATGAACAAAAGAGCATGATTGAATTGGAGAGGGCTGTAAATATAGTAAGCAAAACTAGGTTCCATGGTTTTATTCTGTGAGCAAGAATGATGGTGATTAATGGGGATGAGGGACACAAGACCACAAGGCTTCAAACTGGGACCCAATTGAGGTGTAAGCAGTTCTCTCCCCAGAGGAAGGAAACTACCACAATTAACTTGATCTAGGTAAACTCTCCATAAGATCTTGGTGACCCTGAAGGATGTGCTAGAGATTAGAGATGAATCATTATGCTTATCTGGTCTCCTAACTGATGATAACAGTAAAACATTTTTGAATTGTGACATTTAACACGGAAAAATTTTATTTAAAGAGAAGCATAGAATGTACTCCTGATCCTATTTCTTTGATAGGTGGATCTCCTATCCCTGTCATTTGGTGTTGCCTCCCAGTGATTTTGTTAAGAGGATATTTTCAGAAGTATTAGGGGGCAAAGGAGTAAGAAAAAGGAGTCAAGCTCAAATTGTGAGATAGCCTAAAGGGCTACCTTGGAAATTTTTAACATGGAGGAATTTGTCAGAGTACTTGATATTTCCCTACCTTTCCTTACATGGTCTCACTGTTCCCTGTATACAAGATGTTTAGGGCTCTTGCTCCCTTTCTTGTTTAACCATAGCTATTCATAGTATCCAGCTCTGCTTCAAACCCTAGCCAGGCACTGCTCCAAACTTTCCCCTTCCTTATCTCCAACACTTGATTCTGTGCCTTCCAGGCCATACTCTTCTTCCCAGGATGGTTCCCTGGTAGAAAGAGTAAAGCAGTGAGAAGGTAGTTAAATATAATAATGAGGTAATGGCTTCATACCTCCAGGATTTTTTCCATTTCACTTGAGTACCTTAACACAAAGAAAATACTGACTATAATGATGTAAATTGAAAACTCTGGAGTAGGGGAAAGAAAAATAAGGAAGGGCTTCCTGCTTTCAAATTAAACCAGCAAGTCATTGAGCCCCTGCTAGTTTCAGTGGAATACAGAACCAATTCTGCTTTCCAGAGTGTTTGGGATTATGTGGTTTCCTGTGGCCCAGGAGTAATGACAACCCAAATTTATTGGATACAATGACATGTAACTTCTTTTCTTTTCATTCTGTGCTCCATATACTGAGGCCACTGTGAATTGTGTGTGTTTTTTTCTCTTCCTTAGAAACTTTATATTCCAGCTTGCTTGAGGCATAAATAAGCTAAATCTTTCAAAGGGCCTTAAAAAGTTACTTCTCTCTAAAATCAATGTAAAGAAGCTTTGAAAATAGACCCATTAAGTGGTTTTAACTCTGCATGAAAACTGTATTTTCAGATAAATCTAATTCTTGAAGAGGCTGAAACCTGAGTGTTTCTATCCATTTTCTTTCCTTTAGCCAAAGAACCACAGGTGCTCACTAAGGGATGTATATACCAAGGTAGGGTTTTTGGATATGCTTCTTCTAAGGAGTGAGGGCTGTGTCAATGGCCCTATAGGTTTCAAACATTGTCTGAGGCCTTTGCCAGAAATCACAATCTTAAATGCTCATTATATAGAGAGCTTAAAATGTCAGTGTTGTAAACACTGACATTCTATTACTTTCTATTCAGGGTTTTCATATGATATCTGTTCTTCAGTAAGGTGTGTGTTTTCCATGTGTTTCCATGTCAGAATTATCCCTTCAGAATGGTAAAATCTTAGGTGAAAGTTTTTCATCTGTGAATGTCTTTCCCAGACTAATCTGTTGTTTCTCATGTAACTAGCAGCCAATTCATCTGACCATCTACTTTGTTCTCCACTTCTAGTTACCTTATAGAGACATTTACAAGTTCATTGGTGTTTCTTCTTTTTCAAGACATTGAGTTCCTTTAAGCAATGCCTAGATAGATCAGGGACTTCTATTGTATCCCTTATTATGTACCTGTTGTACTGTACCATGTTTTGTGCTGTCCAAGCGACCACCTGCTGGCAGCTGTCACCTTGGAAATCAATCTGGAAAATCAATCTCTGCTAAGGTCCTAATACCTGATAATTGCCAAAGTGTGCTTTCCATCATTCACCTCAGGCATATTTAAATTTTTAAAAGGAAACTATTAGGAACACAGTATTCCAAGTATTCCAAAGAATGACTATGGTATGAAATTCAGACATATATTCTTTTAATGAGTAATGTGTGCCTACTATGGGTCAGCCATTGCATTAGAAACAATGAATAGGCAATAATAAAATATGGTTCCATTCTAAGGAGCTTAAAGTGTAATATAAGAGATGAATATGTAACATAACTTCAGTAGAGTGATCTAAGTGCTGTGAGAGAGGTATTATTAATTGATTCTTCATCTGTTCCATGCCTACTATATGCCAAGTACTGTGCTACATACCAGAGAAATGGCAGTGAGTGAAGAAAATGGTCTCTTTTCTCATTGAGCTTCTATTCTGTTGTGTGTAAATGTCAGTGTGGTCCTATTACATGGCATTGACCTACTACAAACAGGCAGCTGTGGAGACCTCCTCCTCACACTCCAATTCTTTTTTTTTTTTGGTACCAGGGATTGAACTCAGGGGCACTCGACCACTGAGCCACATCCCCAGCCCTATTTTTTGTTTTATGTAGAGACAGGGTCTCACTGAGTTGCTTAGTGCCTCGCTGTTGCTGAGGCTGGATTTGAACTCGCGATTCTCCTGTCTCAGCCTGCCTAAGTGCTGGGATTACAAGCGTGAGCCACCGCGCCCGGCTCTCACACTCCAATTCTTGTGATCATGCCAGAAAGATTTCAGACATATCACTCAGAATAACAGTCATTAGTTTATTCAAAGTTATAGGAAAAGGGGTACTCTCAAGGGAGAGAATGGGTTCTCTAAGAAAAAGGATGGCATACCCCTCTTTCCCTTTGATTTTGTTGAGGGTCTCAGGGAAGTTTCCAGAATCTTGCCTAGGTCCACCTCTTGACATTTCACTGGCAGCAAGATGACAACAGATTTTCAAGTCCCCATTATGCATGATAACTCTAGATCACTTTGGCTTATCCTGAATGTTTCTAACTGGAACCTGTTCTTACAGATTTTATGATTAGGGGGAATTATCCTTATCTCCCTGAGTTCTGGAATCTTGTCTGCATAAGGGTCACAAAAATCTCCCCCTTTAGGATAGCTTGCATACTCTTTATCAATATTTCTGGCATGCATTTTTTCTGCAAGAATGTAACATATCCTGTTGATTTAATCTGGGGAGGGGATGTAGGTAAATTCCTTTAAAAATAAAGCATGTAGGGGTAAGCACAATGAGCCCAGTTTATAGAATTTTTCCCTTAACCTTATGTTCCCACCACCTACATCTGTCTGTTCCCTCAGCTCCACACAGGATGGAATGATTTAACTGGGAATGTTGAGTAGGACTGCACAATTGCCATAATATTTGAATTAGATTTAGGATAATAAGTAGAAATTTATTGAGTCCATGAGATAGAAAAAAATCTATCCCAGGCAGAAGGAATATCATCAAATAAAAGATGGGCATGTGGTATTCTTGAGAAATGATGAGTAGTTTGGGATGTCTGTATTGTAGACAATATACATGGAAGCATTGTGGAAATGAAGTTGGAAATTCAGCATAGGCAAGATGCTAAAGGATAACAGCTGTATAACCTTGTGGTTCTGGATCAGAAAGAACAGGTTCAAATTTGAGGTCTCCCTCTTGCTAGCTATGTCATTACAGGCAAATTATTTGATCTGAGTTTTTCATTTCCTCACATACATAATAACCTCATGGAAATAGAGTGAGGATTGGTTTATGTAAAGTATATTTGTCAAGTGCTTAGCACAATGCCTGAGCCATAGTAAGTGTTCAATAAATTGTAACTGTTGTTATTTTGAAAAAGATATTGGATTGGAACAGTAGACAGTAGGAATTTGTTTAAGTTGGATTTTTTTAAAGTTATTAGTTCCTTTTAGCTATGCATACAATTAGAATTCATTTTGACATAATTGTAATAGCATGGAATATAATTTGTTCTAATTCAGTCCCAGTACTTCCCTCGTCCCTCCCCTGTTCCCTTCTGTGTACTCTACTGATCTTTCTGATATTTATTTATAGATTTTTAATTAGTGTCTTGTGGGTGTACATGATGTTGAGATTCACTGTAGTATATTCATATATGTACATAGGAAAGTTAGGTCAGATTCATTCCGTTGTTTTTTCCTTATCCTGTCCCTCCTTCCTTCCTTTCAATCCCCTTCCTCTACACCACTGATTTTTCTTCTATTTTGATGGAACCCACCCTTTTCTTTTTTCCTCTTATTGTGGACTAGCTTCTGTATATCAAAGAAAACATTCAACCTTTGATGAATGGCTCTTTTCACTGGCTTATTTCACTTAGCATGATGGTCTCCAGTTCTGTCCATTCACCCGTAAATGCCATAATGTCATTTTTTTATGGCTGAATAAAACTCCAATATGTATATACACCACATTTTCTTTTTCCACTCATCTGTTGAAGGGCACCTAGATTGGTTTCATAGTTTAGCTATTGTGAATTGTGCTGCTATAAACAGTGATGTGGCCACATCATTATAGTATGCTGATTTTAAGTCCTTTGGATATATGCCGAGGAGTGGGGTAACCAGGTCAAATGATGGTTTCATTCCAGGTTTTCTAAGAAATCTCCATACTTCTTTCCAGAGTGGTTGCACTAATTTGCAGTCCCACCAATGTATGATTAAGTTGGATTCTTGATAAGGGAAGTGACTTGATCAAATATTTATTTTAGAGCCCTCTGGATTGAGAGAGGAAGAGAGATTATAGGTATTGGAAAATAGAGGCAGGATGCATAGAGGCATGCAGTCAATGGACTGGTACAACAATTTAGGAAAGAGACAGGAAAGGCCCTTATAAAATTGGAGTGAGGGAGATGGAGAATCTGAGGGGATGGAGTGAATGGATTTTGCGGGATTACCTTATTAGCTATTGATTTTCAGGAGTGAAAAGTGATACTTAAATTTAGAGGCATAATCAATGATGAGTAATTGAAAGCAAAAGTAATGGTTTTTAACCAAAATATGGGTTGCCAAAGGATGGATATTTTTTATGGGGATAAAAAGATTTCACAGAAGGAAATAATGAGTTTGAGCACAATTGTATTAAATTTTGTGTCTCTGGGATAACTCTATCATTAGGAATTGCTTTAGCAAGCAGACAGCAATATCTAAAGAAATAATACCAAATTATAAGACAATAGGATGGGGAGTAGGACCCTGAGTTCACGGGTTTTTTGTTGTTTGTTTGTTTGGTTTGATTTTGGGGTGGGGCTGGCCCCTGAAAAAAAGAACAAAGAAAGAATAGCCAGAGGTATCTATGACAAAGAATTAGGATTGAGTATTACCAGAGCTGAAAGATGAATTTCCAAGGGGAAGGAGTAGGAAAATAGTTTCAAATGACGCCCAGAGGCCCAATTAAGTTGAAAATTAGGAAGACACTAGGAAAAACTTTATCTGAAGCTATTTTCCTGGAAAGATGAGGGCAGAAGCCAGGATGTCTGAGTTGAGAAGTGATCTTGACTTCTTTAGCTACCCTGTTGTTCAGTTGGTAAAGGGGATGAGATCATCCAGAATATCATGAGTAATCAATTTGGAAGGAGTTAAGTGCTGGAGTTTGTATACATATCTAACCAAATGCTCTGCCACTCTCATAAAGCAATTGTATTATAGGTAGTAAAGTCTGTGGCTTACTTTGATGATCCTTGCAAACAGTGACCCAGTTCACCGTGTAGATACAGTCTAAGAAAACAACATTTTAGGAGTTTGAGTAAAGGGGAATTGGTCTTTTAAAATTATTATTCAATCAGACACTCTGGTTATCCTTGTTAAAATTTGATTATAGATTAGTGAACTATGCTTTAATGAAATGAATTTCATCTCTGAATTGTGTATTAAGAAACTTGCTATTTTATTTGTCTTTCCTAGGAAAGCTAACTTACCTCTTAACGTCTTTGATTCAGTAAAAATTCATGAGGAATTCAAAGTTTTTTTAAAAAAACTACATAGGGTTTTCACAGCATTTAGATGCTTGTACAAGAAAATGTGGGCTCCCTAGCCCTCCTCCACCTTGCTTCACTTTCCATCATTTGTATTATAACATGAATTCTACCTTCTGCCTTCACAGTATATTAAAGAATATATGCAGAAGAAAAAAAATTCTAAAACCACAATTGCCTTTCTCAAAAGGAAATCACTTTGTAAAGGACCATTTTGTTGAGGATTTAAGGTGTTCATTATAATAGAATCTGGACATCAGCTTTACAATTCGTTTCTCAAAAGGAATAAAACCACCCAATTCTAACACTTGTCTGGAAACCCCTAAGAAGAGAGGAAATTGGCTAGCAGATATGCAGATGTGGGGCCTGTTCTATCTAACTGCTGAGGTCTGGGATGGATCTTAATCACAAAGGAAGTTTGTAAGCAATAAAAGAGGCCTCTGTAGAGGCTCTTCAGGTCCCAAAGCTCATTTTATCCTAAGAATATAGGGCTCTGGGGGCTGTGTGTTCACAAGCAATAAAGCACTTGAATTCTTCCCAAGTCACTAAAAGAGCACACTAAAAATGATGCCTTCCTCAGCACTTCTTTTCAAATGGTTCAAGAAGAAAAACTATGGCATCTTTTCTAATACCCACATTCTATTTTCAAATCTGCCAAAAATAGTGGCTTTAATTCACAAGCTTTAGACAAGAGGGGAAATGCACTCAAAGGGAAAGCTTGATTTTCTGCTAATCTTAACATTTTATAAAAATAAGTTTACTGTCAAAGTGATGATCTTCCATAGAAAGCCATCTGATTGGGATGCCCAACTCTGGTTTGTTCACTTTATTATTTTAATATTTTTTTCAGCCGGGGTAGGGTAGATGTCTGCCTCCAAACCATCCCCCTGTCTTTGGACCTTTATAAGCAAAGAAGCATCTTGTCAGGGCAATCCTTGAATAGTGAAAAGAAGGCATGGTGATTGAAAATGAGTTGGGCTTTTGTGATTTCTAGTCATTTCATTAGAAATTTTGGTTTATTTAGGGACAATATGAAAGATTTGTAAAAGGTACCTAGTATTGAATCCTTGAGTAGTGTCTCTGGGGATTGGAAAATTTCTATTTACTGATTAACTGGGGCAATGAAAAAGTCTTTGGACTTTGCTTCAGGCTACTAGTCAAGGGACTAGCTGAAGAAATTGGCCACCCTCAAGATTACTGTTGCCATTGGGTAATAGAGGCAAAAAATAGAGAAAATTAAGCTAAAAGCTTATGGGTGTGGATTTTGAATACTACCCCTTTAGCTTCTGGGAAGTGGGATCTTTGCTGACATACCTCAGGGAGTCCTGTGTTTTGAGGTACTTTCCTAAAATTTTTCTAAGACTTTTTTAGTGCTGTCCATGTGGACTGCCCCCAGTGTATACTCATACCCATGTGGGTCTCAGGGCCCTTTGTTGTTTTCTATTCGGGGCACAGGCCTAACAATTGAACCCTGGCACTTGTTCCTCTGAAATTCTTTCACAGACCTATGAATGGGACCCTGTAACAAAAGGGTGTCCTAGCAAGTGGATACCTCCCACTGGCTGATGCAGTATTTTTCTCCAGGATTGTGCATGAATCAGCTGTTACACTGGTACTGAGATGTTGATTTGGGACAACACTCACACACATTAAACAGAAAGATTTCATAGCACCATTGTCTTAAGCATTGACTCTCTCCCATTTGCATTTCAACTGTGGATCAGCCTTTTGCTTTTAACACCAGAAGGTTGTGAAGGTGGATGTTGGTATCTTTTAAGTGTCACTCTCCACTGCTGACACCCAGGGCAGTCAGTCCATCACTTCATCGGTTTGTACAGGCTCTGTGTCATGAATCAGACAGTGGATGATCATAGCTATGTCCTCTGAGAGTTGTTGAGGCCATTGTTTTGCATTGCCAACAAGTTCCTTGGTTGTCCTCTCTTGCCTCTGATTACTGTAGTGATATCATATTATCTGAGGCTGGTCTGAAAATATGGCAGATGAGAGACCCAATCCTTGCATAGGTAGAATACTCTTTTTCACTCTGCTTCTAGGCCTCTTTCTAATCCTCCCAGCTGGTGTACCTGTATAGCACTTAGCAGTGCAGTCAACAGTGAAAACAACCAAATATTCTAGGAATGCAGTAATGATAGCTTAAAAAATTCAATAAAAGACATAGTAGGAAGGTGTGCTGTTCTGTTTTATGCTATAAAACTTCAAATGATAAAACTTGAACAATACCAGAAAACAAATTATTCACATTTTCCTACATATGCTGAGCAATGCTTGCACTTGTGCTCTTTATGAAAGAAACACAGTAACAATTTCTGAAAGAGTCATAGGAAGCTAACATTAATGAAGAGTAGGCCAAGGATGGTGCAGGATCATACACAGTGATGTAATCAACATTAAATGAATAGGATTAGGGAACAGCAGAGGTGAGAAGATTTACATCATTTCATTACAAGTAGGTTCTGAACAACTATGACATTGTGAATAATTACAGTATCTTTATGTTTTTCTCATGGTATCCAATATGAAATTACCCAAGATCAACATATTTGCAAATAAAGCACATGAGGAAGGGTACCAGTATACTGAAGAATTTTTGTGTGTAGAGATTGGACAAGAAATGAATACGTAAGTATTGCTTTTGACTCATTATTCTAAATCTTCATTAGTAAGTCTCTACACTTCACACGGACTTATGGATTTTTGTAGTTGAATTTTAAATCAAATTGCCTAAATAGACAAAAGTACTACAGTTTTTCCACAGGATTTTTCTGATCTGAGAGGTGGCCCTGAATAGGAGTTAAGAGTTTGAACTGCTCATTACCACATATACTGCATTTTATCTGCTATAATAACACAGTTGAGAGAAATTATAAACATTAACAATAGCATAGACTTAAATTTCACTGGCTTTGAAAAATCATTTTTTATTCATTATATTATTGCAAATTATTAAACACTCGGTATATAGTAGGTAAAACAGGGTCTCAGAGCTGAGAGTAACTGGAAATTTAGGCATTAAAGAAGTAAACATAAAAATATTACAAATTTTAATATATTATAAGGAGAAGAAGCCTCTTTATGAGACAGTGTTGAAAGGAATCCTACTTTAATAGGAAGGGAAGATATTTCTTATAAAGTTAACAAACTGAAACATGAAAAGTCAGAAGAGAAAAAATCCTGGCAGAACAAATAGGATATAAGAAGCACCAAAATGGTTCCTTTTACAAATGGAAACACTTAAATGTAGAGAATGGTATAAAATGAGGTTGGAAAAGTTTGCAGTAACTAGGTCATGGAGGGCTTTGTGGGAGTTTGAATTTGATCCTAAAAGAAATAGGAAGCCACTGAAGAGTTTTACATAGGAGAGGATGTAATGTGATACACATTGTTAGAAGACATTCTGTGAAAAATGTATGGAGGTCAGAAGACCACAGAGGGGACTACTATATAGGTTCAGGTAAGAATGAAAGAAACTTAAACTAAGGTAACAGCAATGGACTGGAGAGAAATAAACCAGCTTGACATATATCTTGAAGGCTGAATTGACAAGAATTGCTGGTGAATCAGATTTGTTCATTCATTCATTCTTCCAACAAAAAATTGAGTATCTCTTTCTTCTGTGTTGGACATTATTATAGATGCTAAGGATAGAACAGTGAACAATTCATAATCCTTACCCTTAGGGAATCTATAGTCTAGTGGGGAAAGGTATGTATTAAAATAGACAAGTAAAATGTGATCTGCCCAAAAAGAGCTACGGGCAATAGTAAAGTAGGATATGATGTAAAAGGAATATTGGGATGAGTTTGAGATTTCTATTTTATAAAGAGTGGTTAGGAGTGGATTGTGTTCCATGCTTCTGTGATAATGTCAGGATGTATCCTGGTGTTGTATATAACTAAAAAGAATAAACTTTTAAAAGAGTGGTTAGGGAAAATTAATAAAATCACATTTGAAAAGATACTTGAAAATAAGGTAGCATCCTGTGTAATTGTCTGGCAGAAGTGTTCTATGCAAATGAATCTTTAGAAAGCAGTAATGCACTTGATAGAGGAACAGTGGAGAAGTGACATGTCTAGAGTAGAATGGATGAGGGGAATAATGAAATGAGATTAGAATTGTTCTGCAATGAGGAAGCTCATGTTGGATCATTGTAAACCTTTACTTTTAAGACAGGATGGGAAGCTCTTGGAGCATTTTTAGTAGAGGAGTTATCATACATCTTAAATTTCACAGGAACACTGTGGCTGATGTGTTGATAATAGAGTTTAAGGATGCAAAGAGGAAGCACAGAGACCATTTAGGAGGTTACATCAGTAATCCATACTAGAGATGATAGTGGTTTGGACTAGGATGTCAGTAGTGAAGATATTGAAAAGCAACTAGATTCTGTAGAAATATTGAAGGAAAAGTTGACGAAATTCATTGATCAATTTTATATGGGATATAAGAGAAAGAAATGCATTAAGGATAATCCTACAATCTGGGTGACCAAAAGGAATTAAAATATTGATATGAGGGAGCCTGGGCCCGTGGTTTTGGTGAGGAGAGATTTTAGATTTAGAAGGTGAGGTTAGAAGGAAGAATTCAGAATGATTCCTAGATTAATGCTTTGAGAAATTGGGTAGATGGTGGTGCAGTTGCCTTAGGTGTAAAAAAATGAACAACTTTAATGAGTTCATTCTTTTCAACCATGCTATTTTGATAATTGAGTAGTGGATGAACCTATATTTGTTGAAAAGTTTCCTAATCAAAAGGTAAAGATTCTTGCCTCTTTTCTATTCTGATTTTTAAAAAATTTTAAAAACTCTAAAATTTAAAAATGAAGTGGTTTCTTACAAGATCTACTCTTTTCTTTTTTGGTACCAGGGAGTGAACTCAGGGGTACTTGACCACTGAGCAACATCCCCAGCCCTATTTTGTGTTTTATGTAGAGACAGGGTCTCACTGAGTTGGTTAGCACCTCACTGTTACTGAGGCTGGCTTTGAACTCATGATTCTCTAGTCTCAGCCTCCCAAAGTGCTGGGATTACAGATGTGTGCCACTGCACTGGGCTACAAGATCTATTCTTTAAGCTTCTTCTGTATGTTAATAATAAAAACTTATTGTTTTATGACCAGGACAATCCCTTTTCCAGGATTCATTTTTCCACTACCTTACCCACAGTCTACATGGTTTCTAAGGTTATGACCATGCTAGTACAATGTGATCCCACCTATTGTCCATAGTGAATTGTTTGAGGAATTGCCCCCTGATACAAAGGGCCAATTTCCTCTGCCCACTCTGGTGAGAGGGAGGACATATTATTCTAAACACTTAGTAAGTACCTGTTGAATTGAAGGAGGGGCTGAAGTTTTCATAAACTACACACACATACACATACATGACCTTTTCAAAACGTAGGAATTAGGGAATAATTATTCCCATTTTAAGAAAAAATTTCTGTACCAGAAGATTGGCTGTAATTTTGCTTTAAATAGCAATCTTCTAGTGCATTCAAGCATTTGTTTATGATCATTAACTACTTGACAGGCTGAGGTTGAAGGGAGAGCAATTTAAAGTTAAAGCATTAGGAAATACTTTCCATTAAATTCTCTTTCTGTGGATCTGGAGCCTGAGCTGTATAAAGGCCTCTCGTTTTCAAACAGTGAATTTTAAGCCATCAAAAGGTTTAGCACTCAACATCAATATTGATCACTGTATACTATACCAGTTATATGTATGGTAACTGTCTTTTCTCAGTTTTGAAATAAGCTCTTTATACTTAAAAATTACAGTTAAAATTCTAATTTTAATTTGGCTGAATGACTGTATTACTTTTTATGGTAAGTCTGGTTTCCAGTGTCTTGTGGTTTGGACCATAAACATTCCCCGAAGGTTCATGTATTGAAGACTTCGTCCCCAGCTGGTGATGCTACTGGGAGATGGTATGTGGGGTCTAGTTGAAGGAAGTAGGTCATCTAGGCCATTGCCTTGAATGGGATATTGGGATTCTATCCTCTTCTACTTTTTCTCTGCTTCCTGAATACCATGAGATGACCTAATCTACCACATTTTCCACAATGAAGATCTAATTAACCCACAGACCCACAGTGGTGAGACCAAGTGATCATGAACTGATACCTCTGAAACCATGAGCCAAAATAAATCTTTCCTCCTGTGTTTTTCTTAGGTATTTTTGTCACAGTGATGGAAAGTTGACTAACACACATTAGTAAAAATATAAGAATTTAAGTAACTGTTTAAATATGCCATTGGTATTTTAATTCAAAAATGATTCAGCTATACCAATAATGGGCATATACCCAAAGGAATCAAAGTCAGTACACATAAGAGACATCTGCATATCCATATTTATCACAGCACCATTCACAACAGTCAAGTTATAGAACCAGCCTAGGTGTCCATTCACAGATGAATGGATAAAGAAAATGTGATATCTATATACAATATAGAATTAATCAGCCATATAAGAAGAATGAAATTATGTCATTTACAGGAAAATGGATGGAACCAGAGAATATCATGTTAAATGAAATAAGCCAGTCTGAGAAAGACAATTAGCATGTTTTCTCTCATATGTGGAGTCTAGAAAAATAATAAAGTAGAATTTGAGAAACAGACAATATGGAAGTATAAGAGGGCCCATTCAGGGAGGAGAAGAAGCCTGGGGGAGAGGATATGAGGGATAATAGAGGTTAGTGGAGAGGTGGGTATGATCAAAACACATCATATATATGTGTATGGAAATGTCAAAATGAAATCCTTTCATTTAAACAATTAATATATAGTTAATAATTATAATAATAGATAAAATAATAAAACAGAAATGTGTTCCCACTTGGCCTAAGTCTGATCTAGAGAGCTAAATATCCATGGAGGGTGACCCATATATCTTAATTCATCCAGGACAGTTCTAGTTTATGTCTGTTTTCTTAGTATCGTGGTTTGGAAAATAAGTTGTTTGCCCTACACATCAGTTCCACAGGTAATCCTTATTCAGCCAATAAAAAAAAGGAATCTGCAGGGAAGTCAGTTAATTCTCTTGCTCTCTCATTTAGTCTTATACACAGTATAATCCCCACTTTTAATCCCCACTCCCCATACCAACCAGATGAGAGGCTATATTAACTCAGACTTGAGTTAAACCATTTTGTCAAAGATATAAAATTTCAGCCAAGTTGCACTGCCTTCTGTAGATATTGTAGAAGACCTTGAAGAATGGATGAATAGCATGTTTTTTATTCATTTCTCAGCCACTAGTTATTTTAACTTCGCTTTTGATAGAAATTAAATAGTTGTTGATTTAAGCTTCAGCTATTCGGGAAGTGCCTCCACTGTAGAGATTTTGTATTACTGATTGAAGCAAGATGCTTAAATTTTAGTTAATGGAAATTGTTTTAGTTCAGATTAGGTCTGGCTGCCACTGACTAAAAGCAATCTACAAGAGGCTTCAACAAGACAACATATTTCTCATTCATAAGATACTGGAGCTAGCTGTTACAGAGCTGCCAGCTGTGTATCAGCATCCTAGTTTCAAGAACCAAGATCCTTCCATCTTATTGCTCAGTTATGTGCAACATTCCTTCTCAAAGTCATTCCAAATTCCAAGGTGGCTGCTTTAGTTCTAGTCAAAGTAGCTTTATTCTAGACTGCAGAAAGTAGGAAACGGACCAAGAAAAGGGCAACTTCCCCTCTTTAAAGTTCATTTCTTAAAAGTTTTCTACCATGTTTGCTTACAACCATTGGCTAGAATGAAGTTAATGGACATATTTAGCCTGCAAGATGGTCTAAGGAATGTAGTCCTAATTCTGGATGACCAGCTAAAACATAGAGGTACTAAAAGAAGAAGAAAAAATAAATACAAGTGACAGCAATCTCTACCATACGACTCAATGTGGTGAAATGGGCATTGTATAATGAAAAAATCAAGACTTGAATTATTTGCCTGGATAAAAAGTCAGCTTACCTACTAATAGCAATGATTCTGGAAGTATGTTATTGATATTGTTAACCAAAATAAAGTTTTGACAGTGCTTGATGCTGATTAATACCTCCATATTTTATAGGTACAAACAGTTTAATAGTTTAAAAGATTATTCAGTCATTCAACTTCTTTTAAAGTTACTGTGGGGCAAATAGGCTTGGAACTCATGAGAGACTCTTTTTAGTCAAATGATGGCTATATGAACTACTTTTATCAATATTAGCCTAACTAGGCCCACACTTTTCTAGCAGCTACATGTAGGCATAGTGATCCATATTATTTTCTAAGAAGTACATTGAATTGTATTGCATATGTGATGTAGAAAAAAGTTGTGAACATGGGAATCTTCAGATACTTTCTTCCTCCTTTGAAGCACCCTACACTCCTGGAGGCTGCATAGACTGCTGTTATGGTTTAGATATGAAGTGTCCCCCAAAAGCTCATGTGTGAGACAATTCAAGAAGGTTTAGAGGAGAAATGATTGAGTTATGAGAGCTTTAACCCAATCAGTGAATTAATTCCCTGATATGGATTAACTGGGTGGTAACTATAGGCAGGTAGGATGTGGCTAGAGGAGGTGTGTCCCTGGAGGCATGCCTTTGGGGTTTATATTTTGTGTGTGGCAAGTGGTGTCTGTCTCTACTTCTTGATGGCCAGATCCTGACCTGCTTTCCTCCACTACTCTGCCATGATGTTCTGTCTCACCTTGAGCCTCAAGGAATGGAGCCTGCTGTCTATAGACTAAGACCTCTAAAACTGTGAGGTCTAAGATAAATTTTTTCCTCCTCTAAAATTGTCCTTGTCAGGTATTTTAGTCATGGCAGCAAAAAAACTGACTAAAACAACTGGTTCTTAGAGTTTTGTGATGCATAATGATAGAGTGGAAAAAGAAGGAAGCATGAATGAAAAATATATCAGGGAGAAGAGAATACATTATCAAGTGAGTTTAAATCAAGGTATATGATAAAGGACTTAGAGACAGGAATTGAGGGCAAATAAAATCCATGTAAGCTAGAGGTAGGTTGGGGGAGAAGTTTTATGTAGTGACATGTGAAGTTGTGAATGAGAGGTTCCGTAAGTGTGCAGCATGAACTCTGCTTTTAAATTTTAAACTGTTCAGGGCCTGAGCCAACTGGGTCCCACATATGTTCATTAATAAGCGGAGCTGTAATTTGGTCACATTTTCAGGTCTAATTAGAGTTGAAACATTTCTGTAAGAATCTGAGGTTATCAAAAATATAATTAATTGTACTTAATGAATTTCTCACTGTGATCAACCATTTTGATGCTTTATATTTAAATGTGCCATTCACTTAAACACCAGGGAGTCACAGTTATTCTGACTATTGATGTCTTGTGGTCTCTTAGAATTGCTTGCCTAATTAGAACTAACCATCTTCACATTGATCTCCCGAGGTTCTCTGAGTCCACTGGACATTAACATGCAGGTGTATGAAGAAGCAATTTGGATCTCTATAGTTGGGCATTATGTTCATGGCATAACTGTATGTGACAGTCCTGAATATTATAAAGGGCAATGTATTCACAGTTGCTCCCTGAAGAAAATAAATGGTTCATCACTTCATAGGCAAATAAATTTTTATTATTCTTCCTGTAGAATGAACAGGGTCATTTTGCCTGAAAAAAGTGAGAGAGAAATGTGATAATATTTTTACAAATAAGAAAAAGGATCTTTTACTTTGATACTGTAGGCCACATAAAGGTCAGTCATGACTGGGGAGGGGCAGAGAGTCTAGAAGGTATAATAAGACTTCAGTGGTATGTGACGTGTCAAGAGAACAGAGCTGTCCAACTTTTCCCATCATTTGATTGTGAATGTTTTCTTCTAAGTTTTTGTCATTCTGAGATTACCTTTCCTTTGGAGAATCCTTCCAAAATGATGTTTCTTTCCTTAGTATTATCTACTGTTCTGAGAGTAGGGAGTGACATTTGTTTGGACTGCTAGTCTCAAAAACTCTTCATACATTTGGAAGACCAGAGTTAAGCCTGACCACACCAACATTGGCCCCTGTGGTCCTTCTGCACTCCTACCAAAGCAACCCAAAATTTATCTGTTTGTTCTCTGGCTATACCGTTGATCAAGATATTTTGTTTCAAGTGTGGGCTGGAAGCATGGGTGTGTGAGAATGAGCCTAAATCCTAGTTTCATAGGGGTTAGCCAACATGGTGCTAGGGTTTAATGGGGTGATCCTAGTAGCTGGGTCTATAGGAGTTGACCCATAATCTGAGTCTATAGGTATGGGCTTGCCGTCCATGTCCACAGGGGCCAAGATGAAGCCTGGGGTGAACCTTGGTGCTATGGGATCTGTCCTGGATCCCAGGGATATGGGAAGTATCCTCATGCCATATTTTACTGGGACAGGCATGGTGTTTGGGTTCATGGTAGTCTGGTGCTTACTTCACTTTCCTTTTCCTGATACAGGTATCTCTGAACTGTGCTGTCTTGCTTGGGTTAGGAGTGATGTGAGTGATGTGGAACTCCTTTCTACCCAGTTTGACACATCTTTTCTTATTTTTGTGCTACAGCAAGATTCTCTCATCCCTTATCTGGATTCTTTAGCTGTTTTGAATGTGTGTATAGTTGTTGAAATTTATGCTTTTGGGAGGGAGAAGTACTGGGAAGTTTTATCCTACCATCTTGCTGACATCACTCTCTAAATTAAAGATATTTTGATCATCAACAAATACCATGAATAAAACTGAAAGGAAATTTGTATACTAGGAGAAAAATATTCATTTGGAGCACACATAATAAAAAACTCTTTATATCAATAGTATATAACAAAAGCATAGAAACTGTTAGGACAAGGAAAAAAGAGCCCAATAAAAAATTGGTGCGGGAGCTAGGACTAAGTGCTTCAGAGAAAATGAAGCATACTTAGTCAATAAACATGAGGAAATATGTAATCTCATACTCATATCAAGATCATAATGGCATGCCATTTAACATTTATTTTATTGGAAAAAATGGATGGAGTCTAACAATAATAAGTGTTAGAAAAGATGTGTTTGTGATCCATTTATACATTGCTGGTTGGAATTATATTTGGTATAGCTGCTTTGGAAATAACTTGGTATTATCTTAAAAGTTGAACCTTTGCACATTCTACCACCTAGGATTAACACTAGTGTATTCCAAGAGATATTTCAGTATATATACCTAAGGAGATATGAATTAAGTTTTAGTGGCACTGTTTATATTAACAAAAATTTGAGAACTACTTGAGTGCTCATTAACACAGATCGAATAAATGTTTTGAGGAATATTAACATAATGAGATATTCTATCAGTGAAAATGAATTATCTATAGATAAATTCATAAATATGAATGAACCTTAGTAATACAGTGCTGAGTGAGGAAAGCAAGATTCATCATAGCATATGATACTTTTATAAAATTCAAAAACAAATCAAAATATTTTAAAGGAAAACACACAAGCACAAACATACATTAAAAGGGAAGGTAATGATGAATGTAAAATTCAGGATAGTGTAACCTCTGTGGGAGGAGGTGGAGTCTCATAATATTTACATAATATTTCAGTTTGTGATTTTGGCATGGATTCTTGGATATTTATTAAGAAATTAAAAGAGATGAAAAAGTTGATTCATAACTGATGGTAGTATAACCTAAACTAAAAGTAATGATTATTTCAATTTTGTACACCTGAGATCCAAGAAAAATCCAGAACAATAAATCCATGTCATGGCCTACAGGCCCCATGTGTCTCCCTTTTGACTTGCTTTCTGATTTAATTCTCTCTCTCTCTCATCCTTGCTCGCTCAGCTTCAGTTATACTGCTTTTCTCTTGGTCCTTTAACTCTTTAAACATCCTCCTGCTTCAAGGCCCAGAAATTTCTTCCCGTAGATATTCACAAGTCTTGCTTCCTCACATCATTCAAGTTTGCTCAAATATCTGTGCCAAGCCCCTCTGAACATCCTATCTAAAGTAAGACCCATGTTACTCTATTCCTACACCCTGCTTTATGTTTTTCACACTAGTCACTAATTACAAATAGTAATATATACAGATTATTTTTATTGTACATCTTTCCTTACGCTAATGATCTTGAGGGGCTAATGTTTTACTTTGTGCATTGTTGTATCTTTGTTTAGCTGCCTTCTACTTGCCCTTTTTCTCAGTCTCAGATGTTATTAGCTCCAGAAAATCTTCTCTGATGCCTCTAGTCAGGATTAGTATTTCTCTTCTGGGCTCCTGTTTTATCACATGCTAACACAAAAATAAATTTCCACATGGTCTTTTGTGATTAACTGTTTACTAGTTTCTCTTTTCCACTACAGTGGTGAGTACTTTGAGGACATAAACCTTGTTATATACTCACGTATGTATTTAATTGCAAACATCTTAGTGCCAACCAAATAGATGTTCAATCATGATTATTTGATGAATGATAAACAGATGAAAGAATGAACAAGCAAGTAAATGATTCAGTCTCAGTGCTAAGGTGACTAGCTAGATAAATGAAGAGGGATATTTACCATGTAGAAACAGTTAATTGCAGTATAAATAGGAGAAGCTGGGTGTTTTGGGGTGAGAATTTGTTGCTGTGTTTGTATAGAAGCATTCTTTTATGCAGACCTTGGTGAGCTTTATCATTTTTAGAGTAGGGTCTTAAAGGATATACCCTAGACTGGATATATGCATACATCCCCATGAGGGACAGAAACTCATGAGTCTCTCTTTTAAAATTTTTTTAGTTGTATATGGACACAATACCTTTATTTAATTTTTTTTACGTGATGCTGAGGATCTAACCCAGTGCCTCATGCATGCTAGGCAAGCACTCTACCACTGAGATACAAACCAGTCCCCTCATGAATCTCTTAGTCACTTAGCATTTCTTCACAGTTATAATTCAGGGGAAAATTCATAGCATATAATGATGCCGAGATCTTGTGAAATGTTAAAATAAGACTATTTACGATGTGAACAATATTCCCTGGTTCATGAATTTCATTATAAACGAATTCTTTCTTATTTTACAATCTATATAAGGTCTATGCTTTCTATTTACTGAACTATCAAATTCACTGGGTGAGTCTTTTCCTCTGCCTCTGACCTCTGTCATGTGAATAGCTAAATGCTTTCAGTTGCCCACAGATGCTCTCAGTGGCTTCATGTTTTCCAAATCAAATTATCCTCTTTTCTTTTCTGGCTTAGTCATTATGGAATCATCTTTCCCATCATTATCAGCACTAATGATTTGCCATAATTATACACATAATTGGATCACTTGCTCACTTGCATAGATAATTGCATCAATTTGCTGCTAGCTTAGCCAGCTACTAAGTAATGTATCCAATCACTGTATGAGAGTATGAGTAAACTATTGAAACTTATTTACTGTATATTATGGATAACTTCAGAGTTCATTGTATGGGTATGACTGCATGTGAGTTTTCTATTAAATTGATGTTACGTCTCTTTTATTTATGAATGAGCTGTACCTATTAGCATCCTGAAATTCCTGATATGTTTATGTGGCCTTGCTTAACCATTAGTACCTAGAAGTATTCCTAATTAAATCAAGAGAATAGATTTTATTTCCATGGATTAGTGAACTCTTTGATATTTGGTCATGAACTATACCTCTATTTTGGTAGTTCCTGTCTCTGGTCCCATTTAGAACTACAGACAATAGCTAAATGTTGACAATCAAAGTGGTTGAATATAATTAGAGAGGCCTCTTAAGGATAGAATGATGTGAAAGGCAGATGTGACATGATGACAAAAACTCTGGGTACAAGGGGTATGCCAAGAATCAAATGAGTATGAAGATTGTAACATCAGAGAGGACTGATAACTGGGATCACTTCTGCAATTTAGGAATGGGACTTTATTTTGAGAGGAAAATAGATTGAAAGTCTTAGAATTATCAGGATTAAGATATCATGGGTCAGTACTTGCCTGCTTTGCCATAAGACAGAATCAGAACAACTAGAAAGTATTTGCATATCGAGGGGCATAACTATGGGATAATTATTTCATTTAATAATGGACAGACAGAGACTTTGGAGAATCCCACAGAATTTGGATAGTGAAATAGGGTGACATGCACTACCCCAGTATCAATTACACAGCAGTGTGGCAGAGGGAGGACATACAGATGAAAGAAGGAGAGTCCCCATGAGCACTGCTAATATAGGAATCAGCACTGTGCAAAAATAGTCTAAATGTACAATAAACCCAGGATCTGAGTAGTGAATGGGCTGTGTGAAAGTTTTCTGTACTTCCTAGTGTAGTCATCTTGAGAAGAGCTGATTTGAGTTTACTGCTTTGGGAGTCAAAGTTCTCTGTATTTTCCTGTCTCTTGTCCTCTGGCATTATCATTATACTGGCTCAGTGGGCAGCTGCCTCAAGAGTCAGTATGTCCCCAGGGAAGTACCTCTGACAAAATCCCAGTGAACTTTCTATTTATATTTTCTGGTGCTAGGGATTGAATCTAGGACCTCATGCATACTAGGCAAGTTCTCTATCACTGAGCTATACCCTAGGCCCAACAGAGAATCCTACATAGTGGGAAACTGGACTATGATGAATGATGGAGTAAGGGATGTTTCCTCTTTAAAAGTAGCAGTTTGGGAAGCCAACTACAGGAGTCTGGAAGAATTGAGCAGTCCTATGTGATTTCACACTGGAGCTAATTCTCAGAACATCCAAGTAAGTCATGGGTGATGGGTTGCTTAGTATCTGCCACCACGTCTTCACTTAGCATAGATAGTTGCAGCTTCATAGTACCTCCCCACATTTGGAGCACACAGCAAGAATGGTGTATGAGTCCATGTGGACAAAAAAGTACACTTAAACATTGCTGGTGGGATTGCAAATTGGTGCAACCAATCTGGAAAGCAGTATGGAGACTGCTTAAAAAACTTGGAATGGAACCACCATTCGACCCAGCTATCCCACTCCTTGGCCTATACCCTAAAGACTTAAAAACAGCACACTAGAGTAAAGCAGCCACTTCAATGTTTATAGCAGCACAATTCACAATTGCAAAACTGTGGAAGCAACCCAGATGTCCTTCAATAGATGAATGGATAAAGAAACTGTGGTACATATACACAATGGAATATTATTCAGCAATAAAAGAGAATAAAATTATGGCATTTGCAGGCAAATGGGTGGAACTGGAAAGCATTATGCTAA
>CM053417.1:21593979-21610390 GCA_028644305.1 Xerus rutilus
AAGACAGCCTCAGCAATGGCGAGGTGCTAAGCAACTCAGTGAGACCCTGTCTCTACATAAAACACAAAATAGGGCTGGGGATGTGGCTCAGTGGTCGAGTACTACTGAGTTCAATCTCTGGTACCCCCCCCCCCCAAAATAAAGAAATAAATAGAATAGGTGAAGTAGAAGTCCCCAGCCATTGGACCTTGTTGTAAATAGGTACAGATTGGGGGTGGGAGCTGAATGCTTACTCTTGGAATTTTACCCATAGCAACAGCAGAGAAAAATAACATAACAGTTATGGATACCACATCTACAAGGTATTTTAGTTTAGGTTGTCTCCATGCCCTATCAGATTGCATATTTCTAACAAGACTAGAGAAGGAACCACAGAGGGTATAAAACATAAATTATATTACAAATACCACAGTTGCCTGAACAATCAGAGGGTCCTGACTCTTTCTAGAGATAAAAGGAAAGTAGGCTCCCTGGGCTCCAGCTCAGCATGGATTATGTTAAGGATTAATAACCACAGACAAGCCACAGAGAACTACACTATAAAGTTCACTTGGAATTAAACCCAATAGTACAGAGTAAACTAATGTCCCATGGCATATATCAAGAGAAGGCTGATTACTAAGGATGTCCTCACACACGTGTAGATGATATGTTCATCCTGACAAATTGCAAACCTTAATATATAAACACAATAAATATGAAAAATAAGGTAACAAATTTTAAAGTTGATAACTCTAGTAACTGATTTCAAAGATATTGAACTAGACGAAATGCCACATAAAGGATGATTTTAACAAGGTTCAATGAATTCCAAGAGGATACAAGTACACAACAGAATGAATTAAGAGGAGAACACAAGATATGAATGAGTGATTCAACAGATATTTTCAAAAAGGTCCAAACAGAAATGTTGGAAATGAAGAACTCAGTAAGTCAGATTAAAAATTCTATTGAAAGCCTTCCTAATTGACTACATCAAATGGAAGAAAGAATATCAGGGCTTGAAGCCCAGATTAAGAAACTACCACATTCAGATAGTAATAAAGAAAAAATAAGAATGAACAGAATATAGATGATGTCTGGCACACTATTGAAAGAATACACATGCTTAATTGGAAAGGATGAGGGAAAAGAGCTACAGGCTGCAGGCAAAGAAAATGTTTGTTGAGCTAATAGAACATTTCCAAAATCTGGATAAAGACAGATGTACAGGTATAGGAGGCATTTAGAATCCCCAAATAGACATGACCATAAAAAAACTCTCTATGCCATATTGTAATGAGACTATAAAAAAGAAGGAAAAAAAGAAAGAATATTCAAAGCTATAAGAGAGAAACATGAAGTTACATTTAAAAGCATATCCATCAGAAAAACAGCAGATTACTTAGTACAATGTTGAAGGCCAGGAGAGGATAGAATGTATTTCAAGTCTTAGAAAAAAGTACTAGATTACTAAATCTGGCAAAGTCATCCATCAGAATTGAAGAAGAAATAATACCTTTTGTAATAAGGAATTCATGTAATTAGGAATTCATGGCTACTAGAATGGAATTACAGAAAATACTTCCACCCAGAAGAAGAAAAATGATAAACATAATCATGAGAACATGGTGTAGAATAAACTTACTAGAAGAGTAGATGAGCAAATGAGAATTAAGAAGAAGCCAGCCAGGCGTGGTGATGCACACCCGTAATCCCAGCACTTTAGGAGGCTGAGACAGGAGAATCATGAGTTCAAAGCCAGCCTCAGCAACTTAGCAAGACCCTGTCTCTAAATAAGATAGAAAAAAGGGCTGGGGATGTGACTCAGTTGTTAAGTGCCCCTGGGTTCAATCCCTCGTACCAAAAAAAAAATTGCAGTTAAATTATGCTATCAAATGAACTTTACATCTATAGAATATTCCACCCATCAGCTTCAGTATACATATTCTTTTCATTCATATGTGTACCTTTTCTCAGAATAGATCCTGTATTAGGCTTTAATGCAAGTTTTAAAAATTCAAAATTATTGAAGTAATTTCGTATCTTATCAGATCCTAATGGAATGAAACTAGAAATCAACACTAAGATAAATTATAGAAACTGTACAAACACTTGGAGATTAAACAATAAACTTGTAAATGAAAATAGGGTCACTGAAGAAATTAGAGGTAAAATTAATTCTTAGAATAAAATAAAAATGGAACCACAACATAGTAGAATTTTTGGGACACAGCACAAGCAGTATGAAGATAGAACTTTATAGCTATGAGTGCCTACATTAAAAACACCAAGAGATCATAGTCAAATGATAAGTTCAAGACCTTAGGAAAAAAAGAACAAGTTAATCCCGAAACTAGTAGAAAGAAGGAAAGAATAAAGACCAGGGCAGAATAAATGACATAGAGACTAAGGAACAACACATAAGATCAATGAAACAAATATATGGTTCTTTGCAAAGATAAACAGAATTGACAATTCTTTACCTAAATTATCCAAAAGAAAGACACAGATGACCCACCAAAATAAATAAAATTAGACATAGCAAAGGGAATATTACAACAGACATTACCAAATTTCGAGGAGTATTAGACAATATTTCAAAAAACTATATCCTAATAAACAACAAAATCTAGATAAAATGGAAAATTTCTGGATAATTACAACTTACCAAAATTCAACCAATATTGTATACAAATCCTTCTTAGATCAGTGACAAGCAATGAAATTGAAGCATTAATAAAATGTCTCCTAAAAAAAGGAAAAGCCTGGACTAGATGAATTCACTGCCAAATTTCACCAGACTTTTAAGGAAGAACTAATCCTGGTGCTCCTCAAATTATTGCATGAAATACAGAGTGAAAGTTTCTTATTCTAAGAAAACTAACATTACCCTGCTACCAAAACATGATCAGGATACAACAAAAGAGAAAACTGTTAGAACAATATCCTTGATAAATATAGGTGCAAAAATCATCAACGAAATACTTGTAAATCAAATTCAATAGCACATTAAAAATTATATACAATGATCAAGTTGATTTAATTCCAGGGAGGTATCATTCAATGTGCACTAATCAATAAATGTTAGCACAGTGCATATGTAGAATCAAAGACAGAAATTACAAGATCATGTCAATAGGTGCAGAAAAAGCCTTTCGTAAAATTCAATGTCCTTTAATGATAAGAGCCCTGAATAAATTATGCAAGAAGGAACATATTACAACATACTGAAACCTCTCTATGGCAAACCCATAGCCAATATCATACTGAGTAGGAAAATCCTGAAAGCATTTCTCCTGGAATTAGGAATAAGACTTGAGTGTCCACTCTCACTACTCTTATTCAATATAATACTTGAAATACTTGAAATTTTAGACAGTGGGGTTAATCTAGAGAAAGAAATAAAAGAGATAAAAATAGGAGGTATTCAGATTATCCCTATTTGCAGATGATGTGATTCTATATTTAGGATTAAAGACTCCACCAAATAGCTCTCAGAACTGAAAAACAAATGCAGCAAGTAGCAGGATACAAAATCAACATAAGAAAAATCAGTAGCTCTTCTATACATCAGTAAATAACTTGCTGAGAAAGAAATCAGGAAAGCATTCCCATTCACAATAGCCTCCAAAAAGAAAAAAAAAAAAGAAACCCTAGGAATAAACCTGATAATCAAGGAGGTGAAAGACCTCTATAATGAATATTATAAAACAATTAAGAAAACAATTGATGACAGTAGAGATGGAAATACCTACCATAATCATGCATTGGGAGAATTAATATTGTTATAATGGTCACTCTACCAAAAATGATCTACAGATTCAATGAAATGTTCATTAAAATACCAATGACTTTGTGGACAGAACTAGAAAAATTAATCCTAAAATTCATATGGAAGCACAAAAGATACCAAATAGCCAAAGCAAACCTGAACAAAAAGAGCAATTCTGGAGAAATCACAATTCTTGATTTTAAAATATACTACAAAACTGTAGTATCAAAAGCAGCCTGGTATTGACATAAAAACAGATATGCAGAGCAATGGAATAGAATATAGGACCAAGAAATAAAACTGTGCATCTACAGTTAACTGAATCTTGACAAATGTGCCAAAAATATACATCAGAGAAGAGATAACCTTTCCAAAAATTCGTGCTAAGAAAAATGAATCTTCACGTGCAGATGATTCAAATTAGACTTCTGTATCTTACTCTGTATAAACATCAAGTCAAATTAGATTAAAGACCTTCATGTGAGATCAGACACTTTATAATCCTAGAAGAAAACACAGGGAATATACTTCAAAATATTGACATAGGCAACAATTTCCTGAATAAGATTCCCATAGCTCAGGAAACAAAAGCAAAAATTGATAAATGGGATGACATTAAATTAAAAGTTTCTATACAATAAAGAAAACCATCAACAGAGACAACCTACAGAGTTGGAGAAAATATTTGTCAGCTATTCATTTGACAGAGGATTAATATCCAGAATATATAAAGAACTCAAAGACATAACAACAAAAGAACAAGTCATCTAATGAAAAAATGGGCAAGTGATCTGAACAGATACTTTTCAAAATGAGAATTACAACTGGACAAACAATGTATGAAAAAGTGTTTAGTATCTTTCACCATCATGGAAATGCAAAACATAACTACACTGAGATTTGCTCAAATCAAAACTACATTGAGATTCCACCATACCCCATTTAGAACGGCGATTATCAAAAAAACAAAAAATAACATGCTGGTAAGGATGTAGAGCAAATGTAATCCTTATACATTCTTATACATTCTTGGTGGGAGTAAAAAGTAGTACAGCTACAAGGGAAAGCACTATGAAGTTTCCTCAAAAAGCTAAAAACAGAGCTATCATATGATCCAGCTCTGTTGCTAATGGGTGCTTATCTGAAGTAAATGAAGTCAAAATACAAAAGAGAATTCTGAGTATCCATGTATATTGTGACACTATTCAAAATGTCCAAGGTATGACATTAGTTATGTTACCCATTAACAGATGGCTAAAGACCATATGCCATATATATACAATGAAGTACTGCTCAGCCATTAAGAAGAATGCAATTATGTCATTTGTGGGAAAATAGGTGGGAGTGGAGAACATCATGTTAAGTAAAATAAGCCAGACCCAGAAACAGGTATCATATATTTTGTCTCATATGTGGAAACTGGAAATAAAAGAGATAATCTTGAAGTAGAAGAGGCATTCATAGGGAATGGTTAGGGGATTGGGAGTTGGAGGGGACACAGGGGAGGGCAAGAGAAAGTAGAAGGCATCAAAAAGTTTATCAGAGCATGATATATGCATGTATGGAAATACCACAGTGAAACACATTAATTTGTATAATAAATGTGTGCTAATTATTACATTACAAAGATATAAGTGCATTACTTAAGTTTTTATAAGATGGGGCTTTGTCATGCAGTACTATCTGGTGGAGCAGGCTTATTCTGGCTTTTGAGAGCTTTGTGTATTTTCCTTCCTAACTCCCAACTTCAGTGATTTTATGTTGTTTGATATCAGCTATGGTGGGAATATGTTTACCACGAGAAATAGAAAATATTATGAATAAGTCATGTTTTTTTATTGGAGACTTAGTTTCTTATCACACCATTGGTAATAAGAATGAGCTAGCAGCTAGTGACTTTTATTGAGTACTTCCTATGTGCCAGGCCCTTGAATTTGCACATTTAGAACTCACCTCATCAAATCTGGGAGGGACTAAGGAAACTGAGGCTGAAGAAATTTAATAACAAGTTCAGTTACCAGAATAAGACTAAGTGATTAGAACAGGAATAGTAGTAACAGTAGTTTGATGCTGTTTGAATACTAAAGTAGTACTTTATTAGGAACAATTTGGGTTCCAGGACTGAAATTTCAAGAAGAGTAGAGTATTGTCTGAGTATTGGCTAGGCCAGCTTCCATGCCTGACAGAATTCTAAGTATGAATATGTCCTCAACTTTCCTATATCCTCTTGTCTGTAGCTTTCCCAGACTTCAGCAGTCTGAGATATGAAACTAGTAGGATAAAGTCTAGGTACCCTCCTCCACACTCCATGTCTTTGTTCCAAGTAGTAATTTTTCTTCTCCTAACCCCAACTCTAGAGCCTTTCTCAGCATCATGCTCCTGACTTTCTAAGTGATCTTACAGTTATAGAAAATGAAAGATATATACCATTCATAAGAAAAACTTGAGAATACATGTCCCTATTTCTGTATGGCACATTGCAGAGTGTTATAGCCAGATAGGACCTTCAAGATGGAGCTATTTAGTGTTCTTATAATACGTACCTTTTCAAAAGTCAGTTTCAATTACTGCAGTCAAGACACATATCTGGCAACAATATTGAATTTAATTTTTCTTAAATTTCTTTCTCAATGAGACAAAATAAATAACCTACCAGAAGAAAAATATATTAAACTGTGTAAATCCAAAAATATAAACATCTAATAAGTTCTAACCAATTATTGGAAATTATAAATGAGTTTTTGGTGTGGCATGTCTGCAGATTAATGTAACGTTTATTCAAAACATCCTGCTTTTTTGAACCCTAATAATGATTTTCTTTTATTTTACTGTAGCAATTCACAGCAAGTCAACTGCAGGAAGATTTGGCAGAGTAGTAATATTATTTCTATTACCTTAGACACAATGGGAAATCCAGCTCTTCTAAGAAATCATTTTTGCTCTGCAGTTGGTCCATAATTTCTTATAGATCTGAGGGAAAATAGAGAAAAAGCATATTTTAAGCAGATGTAAGCTTTATGTATGTAGCATTTGTTTTGGGCTTTGATTGATTTGGCATTTTGTATATTGTGTAATGAATGTTCTGTGCTACATAGAGTAAGGATTTGGTTGAGTCCAAGACAGGTTGTGATCTTTAGGTAGGTTAATAAATTTGACCCATATAATATAGGCTTAAAACTTCATTGTAACTATGATATTTTGGACCAGCAGTCTGAAACTTTTCAAAACCAACACACCAAGATTTAAACTCTTTTCCTGGTACATATATAAGTACATAATATTTTACATGATAGGGATTTATGATTGAACACCATAGACTGAAGTTTCTTTGTATCAGCAAATTATTGCTACAAACAAACCCCCTAATAAATTAGTGCCTACAAATAACAGCCATCTGTTATTGTTAGTTAGTCATTGAGTTAGCTAAGCAGTTCTCTGTTATTGTATTGTTCATGCATCTGGAGCCATCTGTGGATCAATCACTTATTTTCCACATCCTCACGTATCTCTCCAATAGGATGTGTTTGCATGGTGGTGGCAGAGGTCTAACACAGTAAGCATATATAAGTAAAGGCTCTGCTTTTGTCACATTTGGTACAATTCAATTATGGAATGGAAGTTACATGTCTAAGCTTCAAAAGAAGGGTAATATCTTGTGAAGCAAAACTGTTGAGAGTCCATAAATATGGTTGCTGGCCCAAATACCAATGAAAATCAGTTTCCTTGCTATCTTGGATACACAAGACACAAGCTGTTGATGCCTTGAGAAATGAAATATTGGATTTTCAGAATAAATGCTACTTTGAGTATAGTAATAGAACCATAAGCTAACATTTATTGTTCACCTAAGTTTTGCCTCTTGAGAAAGAACATTAGCAAACTGGAGCATAACTAGAAGGGAACAACACAACCTATGCACTGAATGTTTGTTTCTCTTCCAAATTAATACTTTGAAGCCTAAATCTCCAAAGTGATTAACATCATTGAAGGTTGGGCCTCTGGGAGATAATTTTGGTCATGAGTGTGGAGCATTAATGAATGGAATTAATGTTTTTACTGAGAAGACATGTGAGAGATGATCTTGCTCTTTGCTTTCTGCCATGTGAGGACACAATAAGGAGACAACCATCTACAAATCAGAAAGCAGGCTTTCAACAGACACTAGATCTGCCAGCACCTTGATTTTGGGCTTCCCAGCCTCTAGGACCTTGAAAAACAAATGTTTGTTGTTTGAGTTAGTTAGTTTTTCATCACTGTGACCAAAATACCTGACCAAAATAAATAAAAGTTTATTTTAGGCTCAAGAATTTAGAGGTCTGAGCTCATGATTGGCTGACTCAGTTACTCTGGGTCCCAGGTGCCGGAGAACATATAGCAGAATTAGAGGAGAGCTGCTCAGTCCAAGGCAGCTGATGAGCAGAAAAAAAGAGAGAGAGGAGTCAGGGACAAGATATATAATCCCTAAGTCATGTCCCTAATGACCTGTTTCCTTTAGCCAGTTCCCACCTGCCTAGAGTTACCATCCAGTAATCCATTCAAATTATTAATCCATCAAATGGATCAGTCCACTGATTAGCTTATAACTCTCATAAATATGATACTTTCACCTCTGAACATTCCTGCATTGTCTCACCCTTGAACCTTTGGGGGACACTCCATCCCAATCATAACAAGCCACTCAGTCTATAGTAAATGATTATCACAACCTGAAATGACAAGAACAATGGGAATATTGAGGAAGCTGAAACCAATGTAGGAAGAAATGGTTGAAGAAAACCTACTACAGAAACGAATTAGGAGGGATATAAGCAATGTCTTCAAATAGGGAAAAGGCTCTTTAATATGGAACAGGGATAATGTTCATTTATGTCATTCTAGAAGGAAGAACAGTCCATTGCCATTAGAATAAACACAAAGTTCTTAACTTTAACCCACAGGCCCTAAATGATTGACTTCTGCATGTTTCTCTCATTTCATTGCCTGCCTCTTGCACTTGATCACTGCATTCCAGCTACATTGGCATCCTTGCTACCCCTTGTACACATCAGGCTTGCTCCTACCTCAAGAGCCTTTGTATTTGTTATTCATCACCATGACCAAAATACCTGACATAAACAACTTAAAAGAGGAAAGATTTATTTTGGCTCATAGTTAGAGGTTTTACTTGTTGGTGGCAGGCTCCATTGCTTTGGGAGTGAAGCATGGCAAAGAGAGGTGGAAGAGGGAGAGTGTTTACCACATGGAAACTGGGAAGCATGGTTGGGGGAGAAATGCCAGGAACTAGATATACCCATGTGGGGCATGCCACTAATGACCTACTTTCTCAAATTAGGTCCCACTGCCTACAGTTTGCACCAGCTCCTGATAATGCCATCAAATAGAAATCATTCATTGGATTAATCCACTGATGATGTCAGAACTGCCATAAATCAAATCACCCCCCATGAGCCCCACTTCTAAACACTGCTGCATTGGTGACAAATCCTTTAACATATGAGTCTGGGGACATGTCATATCTAATCTATAACAACTATATATCAAGGAGATCCTATATTGGGAATACTGACTTGATGATCTCTAGGAATCTTGAAATCTCCAATATCTTATGATTTCCCCAAATTAAGGGAGACTATGGTATGAAAGTAAAAATATTTGCAACCAAGTATTTTTCTAGATTTAAATTCAAGAGTAGGGCTGGGGTTGTGGCTCAATGGTAGAGTGCTTGCCTAGCATGCATGAAGCCCTGGGTTCAATCCTCAGCACCACATGAAATAAATAAATAAAAATTCAAGAGGATTTCAATGCTACTTATATCATAATTTAAAGAGTATATGGTTTTGTCTGTGGAAAACTTTGTGAGATCAGGACATTACAATGTAAAATGTCTATGATTATAGTTCGTTTTCTTTTTGCTATGGGCTTTCAGAAAGTTGAATTACAACCACCACATTATGGAGATATAGGGTTCTGAATTAACTCTGCTTTTTTGATAATCTAACATTGTCTTCTCCTCTTTTATCTTCTTAAAGGAAGGTATTCTTGAGAACATTAGAATGAACTGGGGCCTTGAAGATTAGAACAGGTTTTGAATCATACCAGGAACTTTAGGCTGGGAGAAAAACCTGAGTGAAGGTAAGGAAATTAACATAGGATATATGTGAAAGTATAACTGACTTGATATGAGAGAGAATGTGTTTTTAAGATTGCTTGGAAGATGAAATAGGATAATGTTTAACTTGAACCAAATGGAATCTTGAATTTTGAGTTTGTAATTTATCCATAGACTGTTGGGTGTTAGAGTACGATAAAGATATGTATCTTGGAAATAATGGCGATATCTGGCTAAATATTTTGGATTACATTCAACCTAACAATTTTATCTTTCTGGAAGAGGACTGAGACACAGAGAGAAGAAGCAATTTGTCCAATGTTACCCAGACAGTGTACTGTACAATTGGGAACAGAAGTGAAGTTTTCTGATGTATTTAGTGTATTTTTTAATGTATTATACACATGATAAAGTGAGAGTGATACTTCAGATTTTAGGTATTACATGCTTATTTAAATATGCAAGTAATCTATTAAGATGAATTCCTTACTAGCAGATGTTCTGGAGCAACTCCTGAGAGTTTGGGGGATAACAAATATCTGGCAGTGTCTGTTTTGATGAAGAGCAGTAGCACAGGGCACTATGTTTTGCTGAAAAACAAGAAGACCCTCTCTCTTGTGTCCATTGTGCATGGCCCAGCTGGAGAGATGATTAAGTTTAGACATTAGATGAGAATGATCAAGTACCTCTCACCACCTGCTCAGTGGTTTTCTTTAATTTCCAAATGCTGTACTGGCTAGAATCCTTCTATTTTAATTGATGAATAGTCTATTATTTGGCTGCCCAATACATTGCATTTCAAATGGCCATCATGATCCATCACTGCTTTGTGTTAGACTAGGGATATTCAGTGGTTTTATAGCTGCCATATTGATAGGAAAATCTAGACTGGAGGCGTGGGCAACAAGGTAACTGATCAACCATAAGTTTCAGCATCATGAATGATGTTTTCTCAAGGGAAGGGAATTGGAACAACTTCTGATGTTCCCTGGAAATTCCAGAAAACCTGTTCCTTTTGACTTATCTATTACCCTTCTGCCACCAAGTTGCTCTGAATCTAGAAATGTTACTATTTAAGAAGTTTAGAGTTAGCAGACTTAATATCAAATTCTTGTTCTACCATTTGATAGCTATGTAGGTTTAGGCTAGTCACTGCAACTCTTGTTTTCTCACCTGTAAAATGAAAATAGTAGTATTTACCTAATAGGAATCTATGGGTGATTAAATGAGATATTTCTGAGTATATGGCAATAGAAGGCCATTATGTTAATATTACCTTTATGAATATAGAGATAGATGAAACTGGAACTGAATAGTTTGTCTCAGTAAACTATATTCTCATAATGGTTAAGTGTAAGTTTAGCCTCCTATGGAAAATAAGACCTTGTGTGAAACAGATGTGGGATGGCTAAGCTTAAACAGATGAAGGGGATAGAGAATGCAAGTCTGATTCAAATATAATGTCTAAAAAATGGCAGGCTTTGACAAGGTACTATGTGGGGGGCTCTGATTGGTCAAAGACTGTCATGAAGTTACTGTGACAGGAAGAAAAATACCACTACACTATGTTAATATTGATATAGCTTACAAGAACTATTGTAAGTGTATAAGAACATAACAGTAATACTCAGGTGTTAATATTGAGTATTTAAATTAATGATATAAATTTTACAGATAGCATAATTTTGGGATAAAGTTTTGAGTAGAATAAGGCTGATGAAAGCTCTTGGACTTTGAGGGTTAATATTTGCTTTGATACAAATTATACTCAACTAATTGATGTTTATTACTGGCAAACAAATAACAATACAGCAAATGATACATCACCATGAATTTTATAGTGACAAAGACAACAGATTCAGCTCAAATGAACTGGATACTTCACTTTTCTGTTATCTGAACACTGTTCTTCCTGCCCTGAGGAGAACAGTTGTATAGAGAAGTGAGGAAGATGTTACCTCAAAGAATCTATTGAGAACTTCATTAGTCTAATCCAAAATCACCATTGTCCTATGCAACCACCAATTTTCCTTTTTTTTAATGTACTATGTCTTCTTGTTAGCTATCACGTTGATAGCTTTTGGTAGAACAGATCGTGAATCATGTATTCAAAGCCCTAAAGACACCACAAGTGAAATCATGTGGTTTTCACCAGTTTGTAGGTCCTTGAGCATAGAGGCAATGCCTTCTTAAACACTATAGCCCATAACACATGTTCTCAGTCCTTTATCAATGTCTGTTGAGTTGAAGTCCATTCAATTGCTATGTATGTAGTTTTCAAGGGTCCTACCCTATTCCTTAAAACTCTATCTACAGTTCAAATTTTTTTTTTTGGTACCAGGGATTGAACTCAAGGGCACTCGACCACTGAGCCACATCCCCAGCCCTATTCTGTGTTTTATGTAGAGACAGGGTCTCACTGAGTTGCTTAGTGCCTCGCCATTGCTGAGGCTGGCTTTGAACTCGCGATTCTCCTGTCTCAGCCTCCCTAAGTGCTGGGATTACAGGTTTGTGCCACCGCGCCCGGCTTACAGTTCTATTTTTTCATGGAAAATTCTGGGATAGCTGCAGTTCTACCTGTTTCTTTCCCTGTCTTGTCTTTTGGTTACAATTTCATGATTCTCCACAAGGCATTCTTTTGAAGAGAATCTACTTAGTTCTTTCTGTTCTTCCATAATGCCAGTTACATAGTAGTCCCTCAAAAATATTGAATTAATTTGAATTTATTTAAATAGCTAAGCAGTAATGATTGTATAATATTTGTTGTCATTGATAACTTTTGTATAAGTCTTAATTTCCAGCTTTATTAAACTTAATTATTACTTACCTTGCAAGTGGCTATAAATTCAAAGGTGAGTTAATAGCATCCTTTAGGGTTTTCCCAGGATGCATGTATAATTTATTGCCATGCGATTCCAAGAGCACTTGAAGATGAGTCAGAAGGCTAGGAATTTAATCTTGAATCAGGCTGCATTGAGTAGCATGGCTTTAGACAAATGAATTGATATCTTAGAGCCTCATCTGTAAAATGAAATTAGACAAGTTGATTGCTCAGGTCCTTTTTTAGTGATGTTACTTGATGACAGATCAGTCCTCTTTCAAAAGTCAGGCTAGCATAAGGCAGCAGTCAACTTGTAGGCAAAATCTTACCTGAACTTGTTTTTATATTGCTTATGAGCTAAGAGTAGTCATTTTACATTTAAAATGTTATATAAACAAAACAAAGAAGAATATGAGACATAAATATGTATCACCTAGCCACTTACAGAAAAATGTTTAGGTCCCTGGTATAAGGGATATGAACATGGACGCTGGCCCCAGCTCTGTCCAATTGCCAATTGTTTTACTTAATGTATATTTTCTCATGTCTTTATGCCCTGTTTCTTTTACAAAGTGAGAATGATAATAGTACATACAAATATATTTTTGTGAAAATTAAATGTGTTTATATACAAAAAATTTAGAAATGGGTCCACAACAGACTTGTTATTGAATAAATGCTAACTGTTGTATTATTTCTATAATTCCTTGGAAGAGATAATCAGCTAGTTGAGAAAGGAAAGGATTATGAAGGACAAATAAAACCCTGAAGCAGGATGTTTTAGAATTGGAATGACACTCAAACACTGTCTTATCAGTTCATTTTTATTAAATATGTTGTAACTGAGATTTGAAAATCAAGCAGTTTGACCATAGTCATGTAATTTGTTATTGGCTAAATCTGTACACTTTCTTTTATCAAAAACTCAAATAATTATTCTTAACTCTACACTTTGGCCTATGAGCTCATTTATTTTAACATAACTTCAGGATTATAGAAAATTTGCAAAAATAGTACAAAGAAGTCCTATATACACTTTATCTGGATTTCCCAAATGTTAACATTACTACATTTTGTTCTCTCTTGCACACTCTTCCTTCCTATAGATATAGATTTAATTAGACTTTTTTTCCTGAACTATTTGAGGCCATGTTACAAATATGATGTCCATTTACCCCTAAAACACCACTGTGTGTTTCCTAAAATCAAAGGCAATTATTACATAACTACAGTGCAATTATAAAAATGAAAAAAACTACTGATACATATGGTATTATTTAATTTATAATCCTTATCCAAACATTACCAATGGTCTTAATGTCCTTTGTAGCAAAAGCATTTCTTGGTTTGATCCTTGAGAGCACAACTCTAATTTTTAATGAAGGACCTGCCTCCAGTAGACTTTGAAGATTCCCTAATGAAATGTGTTTATAAACTCAACAAGCTGATGACATGCTTTTTAAGAAGAGAAGTGAATTTCCTTTGAGATTTCTTATTTTCATTGCCTTCATCAATCCAATGTGGTCAGCAAAATGCAAGTAACATTTCCTCGTAGACTAGCGGAAGCCATTAGCACAAGTGACATGTTCCTGGGCTTTAAGTGGTTCTGTACTGTGTGGTCCAACACTTAGATGAATGGTTATTTGTGTTCAAACCTTAGAGTGAATATGAAGTAAGCGTTTGGCACATTTTACCTCCTGCTGAAAACAGACAAATAAAACTCATAAAATCAAGACTTAGGTCAAATCTGGTCTGTTTACTTAGCAAATGACAGATTGATAGGACCTTTCTTGGAATACTTTCAGAGGTTTTTCTGAGGCTAATAAAGGTTGGGAATAGAAGAAAAAGGGTTGCTTTTTTGCATTCCTTTGATTTGTCTTGTTTGGCAGTGCCCCAAGTAAAAACATTAAGGTCTATTACTGTTTATTCAGAGGAGATGGGTAAAACATACCAAGGTCTCTTTCCAGCATGTTTCCATTGTGAATGGCTATGTTAAACTATAAACATATACCTTTGTTATGCTTGTTAGGCAAAAGACCTTGGAGGAGGGTTCTCAATGCTCCAGTGTAATGTTGAACTCAGCCTAAGAAGGTTTCTTTCTTTCTAGTGACACTCTTGTCTTACAAATGCTTTCTGTTTTGCAATTGCTTTCTGAAGCAAAAGTACAGCTGAGATATTGCCGTTGTTCAAGAAGCCTTCTTTGTTCAATTTGAAGACTATATATACCAGTATCAATTCCTGGCTCCTTCTATATTTTACTACTTGGTCCTTCCTTGCTCAGCATCTGGTATTTTCTTTCCTTCTTTAATATAAACTATTTAGTTGAGAAATACAATGGTCATACATAAGAGTACATAAAACAGGGTCTGGGGTAGTGGCTCAGTGATAGAGCATTTGTCTAGCACATGTAAGGCACTGAGTTTGATCCTCAGCACCACATAAAGATAAATAAATAAAATAAAGGTATTGTGTCCATCTACAACTAAAAATAATTTATAAAACAAGTGCATAAAACAAAACATAGGGCTCATGAATTTTCATGTTGTGGACCACTCATGTGTAACTACCACACAGCACAGATGAATTGATTGAAGAAGGCTGCCTATATCCTCTTCCAAGTACTAATCCTCCTTACAGAAAATCAATATCCTAATGCTTATGGGAATTACTTTCTTAATATTCTTTATAGATTTTCCATTTGTTTATGTCCCTAACCTCTTTAGTGTTTCTTTTGTAAACTTTATATAAATGGAAGATGTATATTTTTGTGTTTGTTTCTTTTTGCTCAATATTTTGTTTGTAAAATTTCATCTGTGTTGTTTATGCATATGAATATATCACATTTCCTCCTATACATAGATATTAGGGTTCATCCCATCTTTTTGCTCTTTTGAATAATTCTCCTAGTGTATAAGCTAATTAACTATTGTTAAATATATATCTAAGAATGAAAATTTTATGGTAATAGAGGGAGGCTATATCTTGGTTAGTTTTTTTCTGTTCTGGTTTATACCTATTGTCCTGGTATAGTTATATATAGTGCCCCATTTCACACTCAAACATATCATAGTTTTGATAAGAAAAATGAGACATTATACTCATGAAATACAGCATAAGATTCAAATTTATGATAATACCAAGTGGTTTTATAAAGTGTTTGTAGCAATGTATGCTAGGATCAGCAATGTAGGAGATTTTCTTTTGGTCCTTATCTTCATCAGTACTTGTTATTTTGAGACTTTTTAGTTTTTGTTCTTCTGGTGGGAACATAGAAGTATTTCATTATAATTTTATTTTTCATTTCCTTGATTGATATTGAAATTAAGCACATTTTCAAATGTTTATTGTCTATTTTGATTTCCATTCTCTGTGTGTTAATTATTTGAGTTCTATCAATTTTGCTTTACTTATTAGTTCATGTTATCATAAGTTTAGAATTGTTATACTACTTAATATTGTTTATGATTCTCTATAAAGATGCTTTTTGCACAAATATTTACTGTTAAATATTAAAACAGTATGTCTACTTTATATTGGTTGTTGAAGAGTATATCTTTTCCAATCCTTTTACTTTTTTTTTCTTTTATTTAGGCTTACATGTTAACAGTGTAAATTGATTCATTGTACATAGAGGATAACATATCAATTCTCTAGTTGTAAGTTGTATAGAATCACAACATATATGCAGTCATAGATAAAGTTAGGGTTATTATGACCATCATATTCC
>CM053417.1:21610890-21762953 GCA_028644305.1 Xerus rutilus
TTTTTGATCCAGTCTGTCAGTCTGTGTCTTTTATTGGTGCATTTAGGCCATTTACATTCAGGGTTATTATTGAGATATGATTTGTAATTCCGGTCATTTTGGTTTGTTTTTGGTTTTTACCTTGAGTTGTTTTCTCTTTTGAATGATCTTTCCTTTAGTGTAGTTCCTCTCTTTGTAAATTTTCATTGTTGGTTATCATTTCCTCCTCATGGAATATTTTGCCAAGAATGCTGTGTAGTGCAGGCTTTCTTGCTGTAAATTCTTTTAACTTTTGTTTATCATGGAAGGTGAAATTCCTGCCAGGGTAGCTGTAGGATGATGTCCAGAAGCTGGCTGGGAGATGGTATTTCCAGAACTTCAATCTCTGGCTCTGGAGAGACTGACTGCAGCGTCTGTCTAGGCCGCCATCTTGCTCCTTTTACTTTTGATCATTTCACTTTCTAATCATTTAGCTTTCATTCTTATATTTTTGATATGTCTTTTGTACACAGCATATTTTTTTAAAAACTCTAAAATGTAAAGCTTGTACTTTTAATTAGAATATGGAAATCATTTATAGTCACTTTAGTAACTGGTATATTTGGGTTTAAATATACCATCTTACTATGCACTTTTTATTTATTTTTCCTCATTTTTTCTCAATTTTCTTTCTTTTTATATTAAATTTGTGTTGATCAATTTTATTACTATTTTCTCCTGGTACTTATATATTCTATTATTCTTCTATTTGGAATTAACCTAGATATTATAACATCTATCATTGACTTAAAGTCAAAATTAATTGGCAATTTTACTCTCCTCTGGAAATTCAAAGATCTCAGAATAGTTCATCTCCATCTTACCTGTTCCTGACTTCTATGCTGTCATTGCCATGTATTTTAAATTTATTTACATATATAAACAGACACATATGCAACATATACATATAGCATTAAACAATCTGAGTAGATTTTTAATACAATATGTTTACATATTCTTTTGAGTATGTAATACACATACATTTTTTGAAGCCAAAGCCTTGGTCCTTTTACCTTTCTGAACTGTGGGACCAATAACAAGACTTAGCACCAATTGAGCAGTAAAAGAGATTAAATTTTTGACCAAGAATAGGAGAAGTAGGAGACAAAATTTGAAATCAACGTTCTGTGCATTCATGAGTAGAGGGTTATAGATATAGGGTAAAAGAATTGAGGGAAAGGGATAGGCTAATAAAGATGAGTAATATTCATGTTTTTTATGGGAATGGGTAAAGATTTTTCTGGGGATTCTGGAGCTACCTCTCTTCGTTTTGTTTATGGTTTTTTCCAATGCTAGGCATAGCAACTGTCAACTGTCATGGAACTGGGTTTGTGGGTATGTCATTTAGGATGAAGATGGGATTACAATAAGTTAAAGGTTTCCTGGTAGTCATTCTGGCAGCCTACTTAGATCCAAAAAGTTTCTGGTAGCCTACCTGAAGAGAAACTTCAGGCCTAGTGTATTCTGTCTTAAATAGTACCAGGATTATGGCAAGGTATAAATTTAGCTAGGTCACCTATATAGTCCAAGATTAGAGCAGGGTAACACTGTCACATATGTATAGTTTTCTTTGCTCTTTTTTTTCTTTTCTCCTTCATTTCTGACCTTCTACTTGGAATTATTTCTTCTTTATCCTTTACTTTAGTGCAAGTCTGCTGGTGGTGAATTATTCTGGTGTTTGTCTATCTGAAAATTTTTTCATTTTATCATTCTCCTAAGAAATTTTTTGTTGGGTATAGAATTCAGGTTGCTAGTCCTCTCTACCCTCAACACACTGAAGGTATCTTTTCATTGTCCTTTGGCTTCTACTGTTGGTGATACTCCTCTGTCAGACTATGTATTTCTCTTTTGAAGGAAACTTTTTTTTCTTTTTGCTGTTTTAAAGATTTCCTTTTTGTCCTTTTCTTCAGTTTCATCATGAAGTGTCTTGTGACTTTATTTAAATTTATTCTTAGAAATTCTTAAACATACATGTGATATCTTTCATCTATTTTGGAAATTTTATAGTTTTATTTCCTTAAATACTTCTTCTGGACTATTTTTCTTTAACTTTTTTTAATGAGATTGGATTACATGTTTGTTAGATTTTCTTGCCTTGTCCTTTAAGACTCTAACATTCCTTTATTTACTTTCCATTCTTTATTTCTATTTGTCTCATTCTGGCAAGTTTTTTCTAATGTACTATTTTCTATTTCAATAATATCTTTGCAGCAATAGCTTTTCAGCTGTTAAGCCCATCTATTGTATTCCTGAATTTGGTTATTGAACTATTTACTTGTAGAATTTCTATTTGGTAGTGACATGCTATTTCTATAGTATTAAGTTCTTTGCTAAAATTTTTATGCTCAGCTTTTGTCTACATGAAAATATTAGGCATATTTGTATTATAGCTATGCATTTAATGTAACTTTCTGTAGTTCCTGTGAATCTCATCTTCTACCTTTTATTTATGCTATCTTTTATGTTGTCATGTCATTTGTATTGGTTATCTTTGTTTGTTTGATGGAAGTTGTATTTTCAATAAGCCTTTTCCTAAAAAAATGTGTAGAACAGTTTTTAGATTATTTTAGCTGTGAAAGTTTCTTAGACCATCCTTGCTTTTGATATCCTTAACAATTTTGAGGAGTAAAGGTCAGATATTTTATAGAATGTCCCTCAATTAGGATTTGTCTAGATTATGATATCTGATATCATGTGGCTTCTGTGTAGTTACCATAAAAGTGTAATTATGAATTTGAGATAAGAAATATTCCCCAAATAGCTATTGTATGAATCAAACTGTGTCCATCAAGGCATTGGCATAATTTTTGAGAGGGTATGATTGTACATCAAGAATGACCACCTTCATGGGACTCATTAGCTCTGCTTTTCTAAATGATACAAAACTTCTTATAGGTGAATCTTAGGTCTTCAGTTAAAGGTTTGTCATAGTGGCAGAAATTCATGCCATATGGCCAAAATGAGAATATTAGCAAAGCAACATACAAAATTATCAGAGAACTCTAAGAGTGCAAAATAGATTGTATTTCAGTGGCAAAGATTTTGTTTCACATATGTATATGTAAGTGGATGATGTCCTACTTAATTGCTTCTCTCATTGGAAAAGAGAGAAGCATTTGGAAGCAATGTATGGTCAAATGTGAGTATACTCAGTAATAATGGTGCTTTGGCTAAAATTGGAACCATTGCTGACTGTAAAATATCTAGTACTTTTTGGAAACCCAGTAGGGTATATAATGAATCTACAGATAATAACAATTCCAAAAATCGAGCTAAAAAGTTCAAACTTTCTTTATCTAGTAATTCTTAATGTATAATTTTTTCTTGTATTATTTGCAATGACCATTTTCAAAACACTCAGGCAACATTAGGCTTTTTTAAGCTTCAGCCTCTTTTAAAGGAGTTAAATACCTGAGAGGGGAAAAGGATTTCCTGTTAAACTTCCGAAATTATTTATATTAAAAATGGAATAAGCAGCTCACAATCATATGAATATCAGAATCAAGGGCTTCCTGATGTCACCGAAATAAATGGAAACAAGATTTAGTAAAAGGGAAAGGGAAATCCCAAAACAATGAAGATGGGAGATGGCAAAGAAAATGAGCAGCTGTGGCAAAAAGTAGAAACCGTAGAAATGAATGAGGGTGAACTGATAGTAAGCATTTCACATGTCAGAAAGGAGGCATAGAAATGGGGAAGTGATTATAGGCCAGCTTCTCAGAAAAGAAGTTTCTAATAAAAGAGGATAATGACATACGAAATTGGCAAGGGGAATTTAAAAGGAAGAAAGTGGCAATATGGTATCAACAAAGCACCAAGTTAAAATGTAGGAAAGCAGAAAATGACAAACTGAAGAGCACACTACCATTTGAGTGTGATGGGATCAACCAGAGACCCTCAAGCATTTTACTGCTGTGAGTCAGTTAATTGTGACCCTCAGAAATATCTGACGACTCTTCCATGACAAAAACTAGTGTCCTATGGTGTCTCTGATTCTTTTGCGTTACATACATTGTGCCTAAAAACTCATCTCTTCTAAAAACAGGTTCTAATTTATCACAGATAGCCAATATTAGGTAAACAATGGCCCTTATAAAGATATAGTAGACTTTTATGTTATATTTACTGCAATAAAAACAAATGCAGGTTTAAAAATAAAGATCATAGGCCTTGATCACAGAGAAGAATTCAAAGATGTTGTGTGCTAATATAGAATTTGCTAAATTGAGTTCTTACTCTGAAAGCTGCTTGAATTTGGAGGTTTATGAGGAGATTATGGATTCTGGAACTCCATTATTACAAAAATAACTTGGTAGTGGTGGTGGTTATAATTTAGCTGGTCACTAAAGATGTGTTTCACTATGCTGTTACTATATATGTCCTATTTCCTTAGCTATGAACTTCTGCTCAACAATGCTTGTGGAGCTCTTTAATAAATATGATTATATTAACTACCTTTGTTTTATTGCACTTGATATTTGGACAACCACTTTCCTATCCTTGATTTCATTTGATCCTCAGCATAATCTGGAAAAGTATTATTAACAGAGACTAGTTTTCTTTGTTTGTAGATGAGGAAATACGGACTCAGAAAGTTTCAGTGACCAATGTCATATACCTAATGAGTGACAGTGATTCTATTATGTTCTGGGATACCTGAAATCTAATTTGGTACTCTTCCTGTCACATCATGATACCATTTTAAAAGTTCTTGTTATTTTTGTTCTTCATTTATGATATTTCTTTACTATCTTCTTTATATTCTTTCCAACACTAAGATGAAAACTTAGTCTCATTAGACATTTTTCTTTTTAAAAAACATGGAAATTCCTTGTGGGGTGACATTGTTAAAGTTCAAAATTGAATTTGTAGCTAGATAGTGTGGCTAAATCGCACCATTCAGATGCATTAATATTATTTATGAACTCCTGATCTCTTGGCTTCTCCTTTTCCCTCTCTTCTCCTTGTTCATGTGTGTGTGTGTGTGTGTAAAAGAGACAGACACAGAGAACAAGAAAGACTGATTACCTTAGGTTATTAGGAGATCTTGAAGTCCAAATCTATGAGAGGTAGCTTAAAATTTATCAGCTACTATGTATGGAATGCCCATTCTGTTTCAAGCACTTGGTCAGGTCTTAGCATATACAGAACATATACCTGTAAGAGCTTATCTTCACACTACAATTGTTGTGATCTTTAGGCGACTTCTTTGACAAATAGGCCATAAACCTTTTATATGTAATATCTTTTTAGATAGATTTTCAGAAATTGAGCAACCTGAGGTTTTTCATCAGTTGTATCTGGTTGCTTGCTTACTGTCTGAAACTATTACTTACCATGCAGGTGGCTGGGGGCAGGGTGGATCAGTCATCAATCTATGTAGCTTGAAGATGGTTTCCTTTCCAGCTGCAGGAGAACAAAATCCTTGCTATAGTTGCCAAAAACATGGAACTTGATTCTTCATTTGCCACTGAGTAACTAAGGCCAGGCTGGATGATAGATCTGGTTAATATACCTCCTTGGGAAGTCAGGATAGAATGAATACCTTTTGTATTTGATAGACCTGGTTCCCCAGAGTGAATACATTGGAAAACTAATTCCCAGTGTACCATTGTTAGAATGTGGGTCCTAATAATAGGTAGGTCATGTAGGCTCTATGCTCCTGAATGGATTAATGTCATTATTATGGGAATAGGGTCCATTATCTTAAGAGTGAGCTTTTTACAACTGTGAATTCTAATCCTCTCACTCTCATACTCTCTTGCCCTTCCATGTTCTACCAGGGGATGATATAGCAAGAAGGCATTCATTAGAAGCCATCTTCTCAATATTGGGCTTCTCAATGTCCAGAATTGGGAAAAATCAAGTTCTTTTTAAATAAATTACCCAGTCCATGACATTTTGTTATAGAAACATAAAAGATACTAAGACAGAAAATTGGTATTGAAGAAGTAATTTTTTGTCATAAAAAATACCTGAAAATATGTAAATATCTTTGGAACTGATAGTCCAAAGAATTTTTGAAATAAATTTTGGAAAAAACTTGTATTGCCATGAACCAAACATTAAAGGCAATTCTACTGAGGACTCAGCAGAGGAGGAGAGCTTCAGGAAAAGTCTGAAATGTCTTAGGGATTTCTTAATTGGTCATAATAACTCTAGTAAAAATACTGGATAGAAAAGGCCATTCTGAGGAGATCTCAGACAGAAATGATGCTAAATATTAGAAAGTAGAGCAAAGGCTATCCTTGTTATAAAGTTGCAAAGAATTTGGCTAAAGCTGGGTGCACTAGTGCACACCTGTAATCCCAGTTACTTTGGAGGCTGAAGCAGGAGGATCACAAGTTTGAGGCCAGCCTCAGCAAATTATGGAGATACTGACACAAAATAAAATAAAATAATAAAGTAAAAAGGACTAGGGAAGTGTACCTGGGTTCTATCTCTAGCACAAAAAAAATCTGTAAAGAAAGAACAAAGGAACAAAACAAACTTGCTGAATTGTGTCCACACCTTAGGGCTTTTTGGAAGGTGATACTTAAGAAAAATAAACATATAAATATGCCACAGTGAATCTTACCATCATGTATATACATAACACAGTAATTAAAAAAATCTTTAAGTACATGTGCATCTAGAAGAATGAGAAATTATACTCCATTTATGTATGATGTGTCAAAAAGCATTTTACCGTCATGTATAACTAATTAGAACAAATAAAAAATTAAAAACTATAAGTAAATAGCAGAAAGATCAGTAGAGCTGAGGGAACAGAGAAGGGAATTAGGGGACTGAATTAGAGCAAATTGTATTGCATGCTTTTAGAATTCTGTCAAAATGAATCCTAATGGCATGTATAAATAAAAAGAACCAATAAAAAGGAAAAAAAAAGGAAAAATAAAAAGATTAATAAACAAGGATATGTGGTGGGTGAAATTTCTAAACAAAAGATTATAGGAACTGCATGGCTACTTTTTTTGGTAATAGGGATAGAACCCAGGGGTGCTTAACCCTTAGGATCTCACTAAGTTGCTTAGGCTTGCCTTTAACTTGCCATCCTCCTACCTCAGCCTCCTGATGTTGCTGGAATTACAGGATGGGCCACTGCATGCATGACCACTTTTAACTACACATTGAAAGATGTAAGTGGAGAGAAATTACTTACAGATGGAATTTATAATTATAAGGGTAACATAATGGTAGAACTTGGAAAAATTCACAGCCCAGCCAAGTAAATAGTGAAAAGATATGTTTAGCAGAGGAAACCACTGGTGGCTATGATTCAAATGTGCCCTCTACACACAAAATTTGTAGTTTTGGAAAGAGTTCTTCATGCAACAGTATTGAGAGACAGGGCCTAATAAGAAATGATTATATCATAAGGTCTCTGTCTTGATAAGTGAATTAATGTCATGATAGGAGTGGGTTAGTTAAATTGAGAGTAGATTTTGGTTTTGGTCGTACTGAGGATTGAACCCAGGGTCTTGTGCATGCTAGGTAAGAGATCTACCACTGAGCTATATATCCAGTCCAAGAACAGGTATGTTATAAAAGTGAATTTGGCCTCCTCTTGCTGTCTCATGTTCTCTTGTCCTTCTGCCTTCTGCCATGGGATGATGCAACACAAAGGCCCTCGCCATATGTGAGCTCCTTGATCTTAAACTTTCCAGGCTGTAGAACTGTGAGATCTAAATTTCTTTTTTTCATGAATTACCCTCTTTGCGGTATTTTCTTATAGGAATGCACAGCAGACTAAGGTAAATGGTTATAGCAAAGACTATCACTGAATGGGAAGTAAAACATACACATTCTGGTTCCATATAACTAATTATAGTTTCAACCTTAATTATAAAAATTGAACATGTTGAAAGATATCAGGATGATCTTCAAATCTGGAGAGCCAGGATTCCTTCCAAAGCCACATTAAGTATCTGTTTAGAAGCTAACAAGATGAGGGAATGTGGAGTGGGGTTGTGGCTCAGTGGCAGAGTGCTTGCCTAGCATGTGTGAGGCACTGGGTTCAATCCTCAGCGCTACATAAAAAAAAATAAAGCATTGTGTCCATCTACAACTAAAAAAGTATAAAAATTTTTTAAAAAGATGAGGCAATATAAAAGTGATGCCCCTACTATGTATGAGGAATGATCATAAATCAATAGTTTGATTTAGCCAGGTGCAGTGGTGCATGCCTGTAATCCCAGCAGCTCGGAAGTCTCAGGCAGTAGGACTGCAAGTTCAAAACCAGCCTCAGCAGCTTAGTGAGACCCTAAGCAACTTAGCAAGACCCTGTCTCAAAATAAAAAAAAAAATAGAAAGGCTGGAGATGTGGCTCAGAGGTTCAATCCCTGTTACCAAAAAAAAAGTTTGATTTACTTATTAAAGTACTAAAGCTGATATAACCAATTGAATAGTATTGTCCTTTATCTGGATTCCTTGCAATGTTAACTCTTATAATGAGGCTGCCACAGCTTTTAACATTGCTGAAAATCAACTTTGGGAATTGCCTTTTGATATACTTACTCAATCTTTTAAATATCTTCCTTTGTGAAGAGGTCTTATTTTCTAAGCATAGGTTAAAATGTTTGAAATAAATAAAAACCATTAAATGCAGACTTTATGAATAATGTCTGATTAAACTGAACAAATGCCATTTGCAAGTCTAAAAAAAAGGATGCCTTTTCTTATGTGCATATAAAATGCTGCTGACATAGTGAAGATTCACTAAGCATATTTTCAAAAAAGAATTTTGAATGGCATCATTGAAATGAGTTATAGCCTCCCAATCTGACCACTTAGAAAGGGATGCCATTTCTATTTGCTGAAATCAGTTGCATCACATCAGGGCCACAGGTTGCTTAGTTTCTTTCCAAACACATTTTAATTTGTCTTTATATTCCTGTTTGGCTTTAGTCTGTTTTCATTTTTTCTTTCCTATCAATAAGCATGCATTTTTAGAATGGCTTTCTGTAAGTGAAGCTTAACCCAAAGAATAATCAAACTACTTATTTTCATTTGCATTTCAATCAATAGTTCTAGAGGAGGGCAGTGTTTTCCAGTTGTTGGATCTGGGTTCTCCATGTTTGCTAAGTGTTCCAGGTAAGTATCCTTTTATTAAAGGACTTAACAACTGGCATCTCTTTCAATATCTAATAAACATACATCATTATTTTAAAATGTTTCCCCTTAATACAGATCAGTTTAAGCATCATATTGTAAGCATCTAGCATAAAATAAAGGAGTATTTCTAGTAATAAGTAGCAATCAGATTGGCTTGCTCATGTTAGGCTCACTCTATGTTGGCAATCATTTAGTTACAACCTCATAAACTCCTAAGATAGGATGGCCATTTTATAGCTTTAATTATTTCTATTCTTATTCATATATTTATATACATTTATGCAGTTAATAAAATATGAGTTTAAGGCAGTAATATAATAATATTAACATGTCAAAAAAGAGAATGAAAATACAGTATGTACCTTGAGAAGCTCTTTACTAGGTTCATAAATTATCCTCATTTGAACAAAATTTTGTTCAGTATACAAAAAGATTTTTGAAAAGAAGATTAATTTTTCAAAAGGAGCAAAATTAATTATAGTCACTTTTGCTTTTGCTTTCATTGGGAACAAAGACTACACATGCAATAGAATTGAATGGGGGGAAAAAGCTAGGGACCAAAAACATGTTTCTTATGTTGTCATTTAGAAAAAGAGCAACAAAATTATAAAAAAATATCCAGTATTTAAACCTAAAACAAAAGAGCTACAATAATCAGTTGTTAATTATTTGTGATGGGATAATATTTATAAACTCTTCAATTTCCATTATATGAACCATAGGTCCCTTAACTAAAAGCAGTATAGCATTTAATATTTCATAGGTTGACATTATACCAACTATAGTATAAATTATCATTTCTTACTTATTAAATTATGATTATAATTCAATGTATTTTAGAATAAATTTCATGTTAAAATGATGATAATATATTGAGTGAAATACCACATTTTTACAGAAAATATTTTCCTTATAAATCACACAAAACAACAATGGTATCTTCAACAATTTCCTGAGTGGATTTAGATCAAAAAATGATGAGAAATACTTTTTCAGAAGAAATTGTGTTCTTATACAATTTGACAAATTGTATTTTATTTATTTATAAATTTGGTGGTTGTAATCTTTTCTGCAATTGTATAATTGCTCCTGAAATCAATGAAGCTTCATTTTGTAAACCTGAATTACGTAAGAATTCAACATCTGAATTATTTCCCTGCTTCCCAAAATGAGGTGGACTAGGAGTGGGCATCTAGCTCTCTGGACAGAACACACAGATGAGACCTTTTCACTATGAGAAGAAGCAAGCTGAGAAGTAATAGGATTGATGTGTAAAGAATTTCAAAACAATTGGAAAGGAGAATCACACAATTATTTCCAACACCCAAAACAGTAGAGCTCAGTGGTCCCTTCTTGAGTCTTAAAAGGTCATTTTAGGATAAATGGAAGGCAAACCTTCACACAACAGGGGGCAAACTTATGGAACTCATTACTCCTACAAGCGAGTAAGTCAGGAAACAATCTAAAAAGAGAATTAGGTAAACAGCTCAATGACAGGTCTACAATAAGCAACAGAGGAAAACATGCATGTTCTTCACAACTATTGCATATTATCCCTAAAATACTTTGATTCATTGCATAGTGTTTATTAAGCTATTCACATTGTGATTACAATTCAATTTGGATACATTTTTACTATCTTATATTTTAAGTATTGTCTCACTTTTTATATACATTTTATTTTCTCCTTAGATTTTTTTACATTGAAGTTTTTTTAATTCCATTTTGTCCCTTCTACTTGTTTGGAAATTACATAATTTAGTTCAGCTATGTTAGTAATTCATCTTAAAATTTCATCATGAATTCTTAACAAATTATAAGCATAATTTGAGTCTTTAAACTCTCACCAAACAATACAAAAGTCTTACAACCCTTAAAATCCCATCACCCTCTCCAGTATTACATATTGTACGATTTACAAACTTTATTTATTATATTCATAGTTTATTACAATTTATATTTGAGTTTTTAAAATTTCCACAATTAGTAATTATTTTTTAAAAATTTTATTGGTTCTTTTTAGTTATACATGACAGCAGAATCCATTTTGACATAATCATAAAAGCATGGACTATATCTTGTTAATTTCCACAATTAATAATTATTGGTTGTACTCTGCATATTTAGATTTGCTTAGACTTTTGGTTTATCAATTTCTTTATTCACAATTCTTTTACTCCAGCTTTATTGAAGTATAAATGACAAATATTGTATATAATTAAGGTATACAATGTAATAATTTGATATACAGATACATTGTGAACTGTTTATGAAAATATAGTTAACACATCCATCACTTCACATAGTTACCATTTTTTAAATGTGATAACAAGGTCTATACTCTTAGCAATTTTCAAATGTACAATATAGTATAATTAATTATAGTCACCATTCTGTACATTACTTATTCTTCTTATAGCTGAAAGCTTGTACCATTTGACCAACATCTCCTCACTTTTCCTAGCCTCATCGCCTGGCAACAGCTGCTCTGTTCTCTGTTTCTATGAATGTGACTTTTTCTGATTCCATGTGAGATCATATAGTATTTGTCTTTCTGACTTATTTCACTCAGCATAATTTCCAGGTTCATCTGTATTGTGAGTGACAGAAATTTTTATAGCTGAATAATATGCATCTGTATCTTTATCTATATGTATATCTATACATGAAATTTTCTTTATTCATCTAGCAGTAGACATTTAGGCTGTTTCAATGTCTCAGCTATTATAAATAATCCTGCAATGAACATGGGAGTGCAGATATTTCTGAGACCCTGATTTATATAATTTACACACACACATACACACACACACACACACACACACATACACACACATACAGGTGAGACTTTTAGATCATGTAGTTCTATTTTCTGTTTTCCATGTTTCAAGAAACTGCCATACCATTTTCCATAATGGTTGCCCGATCTATATTCCCACCAACAGTACACAAGTGTTCAAGTTTCTCCACATACTGATAAACACTTATCTTTTGTCCTTCTGATAGTAGTAATTTTATGTATCTATTGCCATTTGTATACCTTATTCGGAAAAATGTCTCTTCAGGTTCTTTGCTTATTATGTTACTTTGTTTTCTGATATTGTAGTAAATACCTGAGATAATCAACTTTAAAAGAGGGGAGTTTTATTTTGGTTCACAGGTTTGGAGATTTTCATCCATAGTAGGTTGGCTCCATTGCTTTTGGGCCTGTGGCAAGGTAGAACATCTTATCAGGGAGTAGGTGACAGAGGAAGCTGCTGGGGCACCTGAGCAAAAGGAAGCAAAGAGAAGGGACTGGATCTCAATATTCTCTTCAAGAGCATACCCCCAGAGACCTAAGTTCTATCTACCAGGATGTACCTTGTAAAGGTTTCACCACCTCTCAGTAGCTCCATGGGTTAGAGACTAAGCCTTCTAAACACATAGGCCTTTGGGGAACATTCAAGATGCAAAGTATAGCATCCATTTTCTTCCTTCTTTCCTTCCTTCCTTCCTTCCTTCCTTCCTTCCTTCCTTCCTTCCTTCCTTCCTTCCTTCCATATTGCTCATATGAGTTCCTGATATATTTTGGATATCAACTGCTTATCAGTTTGAAAATATTTTCTTTAATTCCCTAGATTGCATTTTTAGTTTGTTGATTGTTTTCTTTATTGTGCTTGCAGAAGTTTTCAGTTTGATGCAGTCCTATTTGTTTATATTTTTCTTCTGTTTCCTGTGCTTTTGGTGTCATACTCAAAAAATCACTGCCAAGACCAATGCCAGGGAGATTTTCCCATTTATTTTTTGTCTAGGAATTTTATGGTTTTAGATATTTTATTTTTAGATCCATCTTAGATTGTGTATGTTATAAGATAGAGGTCCAGTTTCATTCTTTCTTTTTCATATGACTATCCTGTTTATCCAATAAAATAATATATTATTGGATGTATGTGTTTGTGTGTGTATATATATATGTGTACGCACACACATATATATCTTCAATAGTTTGACAAGAATGCCTGTAATTATATGTGTATGTATGTATATACACACATTTATATGTGTATATATATTTATCTTCAACATTCAGCATATATATTTGAGAATATACACAATAATACACACACATACACAAGTAAAATTCTTGGCACTCTTGTGAAATTTTACTTGAATTATATGCCTGGGTTTCTCTAACTCTTCTGGCCAGGCTTCAAGACTAGTGGTTCCACTGGCTGTACTCCCTGGTCAGGTAGTTCTGCTGGCTTGACTATAATTGTGTGGGGCCTGGGCTGGGCTCCAAACTTGCCTCTGTTTGTGTGGGGCTGCTAGATATGCTTTCTGGTCAGGTAGGTTCAGGGGAAGCCTCAGGCATTGCTTCAGATTTGAGTGGATATGCAGGCTAGGCTCTGTGATTGGGGTGGAGTGCTGATCAAGCTACCTGCCTGGGCAGGGAACCTTCTTTACTTGCTGGTGGTGAGGTGGGCAGTCTGCTGGCTATGGACCTTAGGCAGGCATAACTGATAAACATGCTCCCTGGTCAGATGGGATCCTGACTCAATTCTGCTTATGAGTAGAGCCTCTGGCTAGGCTTTCTGGTTGGGTAGGGCCACTGTTGGTACAGTAGTACTGCCAAGATCCAAGAATAGTTGTTGTGATCCCTGTCCTTCTTCTTCATTGCTTGCTGGTCCTAGTTGGTCTAATTCTGTTAATTTGCTCAGTGTTCCCCATGAGATAAGACAGATGTGGGCCTCCCAGGAAGTGCATTGTAATTCTGAGGAAGCTGAGTGTCTACCTTGGACTCTCTTTTCCCCACTGGACAAACCATAGGTCCAGAGTAACCTTCTACGTGTGCCACTGTATAGCGTGGGGGAGAGTTAGTGTAGTCAAGATGAAACTGCTCCTCTTATACTTTTTATTTGGCTTTTCTTATGTTTGAGCTCCAAATGGATATTTCAGTCTCGTCCCAGGGTATTGAAATTTTTGCAAAGGCATTCTTGACTGGTTAGTTGCTAGTAGGTAGTTTTTGGGAGGGAATCTATTGCACCATCTTTATGACATTATCTTTAGTGTTCTTTCTTGTAAATCAGTTGGACTTCTAGAGTAATTTGCCTTCTTCCTGAAGAACATCTACAGTTTGCTTTAGTGAGGATTTATAAGTAATAATACAATTTTCATTTAATATTTCACTTTCATTCTTATGAGAGGTTTAACATCTACACATTTATAAGATTGATTTCTTTTCCTTGGCACTTTGGAAATATTGTTTTACTTTCTTCTTTTTTTATTTTTATTTTACCTGATTTTTAAAAAAATTTTATTTAGGCTTACATGTTAACAGTGTAAATGATTCATTGTACATAGATAGAGGATAACATACCAATTCTCTACTTGTAAGTTGTATAGAATCACAACATATATGCAGTCATACATAAAGTTAGGGCTATGATGTCCATCATATTCCACCACCCTTGCTGTCCCCATGCCCCCTCCCCCCTTACACCCCTGTGAACAGAGTTCCACCATTGTTCCCATGTCCTTCCCCACATTATGGATCAGCATCCACTTATCAACGAGTACATTTGGCATTTGGTTTTCTGAGATTGGCTTACTTCACTTAGCATGATATTCTCCAACTCAATCCATTTACCTGCAAATGCCATAATTTTATTCTCTCTTATTGCTGAGTAATATTCCATTGTGTATATATGCCACAGTTTCTTTATCCGGTCATCTATCGAAGGGCATCTAGGTTGGTTCCACAGTTTAGCTATTGTGAATTGAGCTGCTATAAACATTGAAGTGGCTGCGTCATTGTAGTATGCTGTTTTTAAGTCTTTTGGGTATAGATCTAGAAATGGGATAGCAGGCTCAAATGGTGGTTCCATTCCAAGTTTTCTAAGGAATCTCCATACTGCTTTCCAGATTGATTGTACCAATTTGCAGTTCCACTAGCAATATAAGAGCGTGCCTTTTTCCCCACAACCTCGCCAACACTTACTTTCTTCTTGAGCTCATTTTTGTCATGGATAATCCTACACTCAATATAAATGCTTTTGTAGGTTATCCATTTTGTGTCTGTGGCTGCATTTAACATCCTTTTCTCTATCTTTGGTCTTTTACAGTTTTTCCACTATGTATCTAAGTGTGCTTGGTATATATTGTCCTTCCCAAAGCAGAGGATGTGGGCCTTACATTAATTTTAGAATTTTCTCAACGATTATCTCTTTGAATATCAATTCCACCATTTTCTTCTTTCTTTCTTGAATTTCAATTAGCCACCCATTAAACCTTTCCATTCTATTCTCTATCTCTTAATTTCTATTTCTCTCCTTGTTTTATTCTGGCTATTTATTTCTGTTTGATTATGCTTTGTACCTTTATGTAATTCTCTGTTTAACTCATCCACTGAGTTTTGAAATTCAATCATATATTTACTTCTAAATATTCCATTCTGTTCCTTTTTAAATCTGTCTGTTTTATCCTGTATCATAACAATTTCAATGTATGAAGTTTTGGAAGGACTAAAATAAGTATTTTAGCATTTTTTCTTGTTTTTACTGATTATAAGTATGGTTTTCCTCTGGCTGAATTTATTTCATGTCAATTTGGAGGGTCTACAGTTAATGATGCTTTCCTCTGGAGAGTTTTTGTGTTTGCTTTTTCCAGGTGCAAAGAGTTGTTACCAACCTGAGCCCTCTTTAAATTCTTGTTTTGGAGTTTCCTGAGGATGGTATAAATATAAACAACAGAAATAACTGAGGGCAGGCCTATTGCTCCCTATCTCAGGAGAGATCATTTATCCACACATGGAGCTTCAGAAGAAAGAGGTAGCTTTTTTTCATGTGCTTTATTTGCCATCATACAGATTTTTTTCCCTAGGTTTTGGTAAGGGTATGATCTCCCTCAGGGATCCAGCGGCAATTTCAAGTTAGGTACCCAACAGGCTCTTGCTCTGGCTCAAGACCTAACATCCATCACTTAGGGCATTTGTTAATCCTTCAAATCTGGGTTTCTGGTATCTTCATAGCTTCCAAGCCAACCCTGTTTTTTCCATTGGTGTAATATTGGTTTCAGAAAGCCTCTCTTTTTTGTCTTCTTTTCCCTCCCTCCCTATACTCCTCTATATTTCTTTCTCACTGTCTTTCCTAGGGATTTACTTTATTTCTTATGAGCTTAGCCATGCATTAAAAATTATATTTGTTTTAGTTTATCCACATTGGAAGTATTTTGAAGGAGAAGAGCATTTCAGATTATACATTCCCCTATTCTGATGGAAGTGGAGTTTGTTCTTGAGTGTATTAAATATTCAATAAATATTTATTGGATAAAGAAATAATGTCAGGGAAGATGAGAAATGTTCTCCTAAAATGGTTCTTAGAGTTCTGAACCAAAATCCTTGGATAGATGTACCTAGTGTTGAAATTCTTATTTTTCCCATTATTTCCCCCTGGAATGCATATTTTTAGATGTTCATATTCTCCCCATTCATATAGGTTTAGTAGGGAAGGCTTTGTACATTTTAAAAATACTTATCAGAATATGGAGTTCTATAGAATAAAAACAGTGAAAATGACTTTTATTGTATATCATATATATATGTGTATGTATATATATATATATATATATACATATATGTATATATTAGTTATAGGTGGACAGAATACCTTTATTTTATTTTTATGTGGTACTGAGGATCAAACCCAGTGCCTCATGTGTGCTAGGTAAGTGCTCTACCACTGAGCCACAACCCCAGTTCCCTCTATATCTTTTTATTCTTTACATTTTTACTCTTGGTTTAGTTTGACAAGAGAAGAGACCAAGTAAATGGATACTCCTATCAGAAACCAAAAACAAATTCTGAGAAATGAAAGCTATGATAACTAGAAACAACCTGTGTGGCTTTTTCAGTGACAATGAAAACAAAAACAAGGCAGGATTCCTTGGTACCAGGTGCCATAGTACATAACTTTTTTGCCTTATCTTCATCATTGCTTTTGAGATTTCTTGACACTTCTCTTTCCTGTATAAAACCTGAGAGAGAGAGAAAAACGTGGTCCTTGACTGATATCTCTTGAGGGTTGTTATGGCACTTATGGGTTTATCTGGGTGTTCTGTTGAACATTAAAAATTTCTCAGTATACCAAGCCGGGTCACTCTGTAGCCATGACGGGGGAAATAAAAACAGCAAGACCATGCCTAAATGCAGATAAAACAAGATACTTTCTAGATCACAAAATGACCAAATATCCCTGCTCACAACCTAGTGAATCTGAATGACTGCTATTCCTTCATCAATTACAGTTTTAGCTTCACTGCATTCCTCATGACTCCTCCCTTAAAAAAAAAAAAACTATTGCTCTACAATCATAGAATGAAGGCTGCTTCCCAAGAGGACCTAATCTAGGACAAGACCATGCATAAATTCTTCCCACAATAACCCAACATCAGCCCAAATTCTGTAACAAGCTCCTTCCACTGAAACATCCACATGGTTTCCCATGTCATATTCCCTTCTTATTACAAAAAACTGTTAAACTTAAATATATTTGACTATGTAGGTATATATCTGGTGGTCTTTGGCTCAAGGGCATTGACAACTGGGTGCCAGAATTGATTTTGTCCCTGAGATAAAACAGACTATCTTAGAAATTGTATTACAATTTCTCAGAAGATTTTGAGAACACTAGTTTCAAAAAGAATAGATCTAAAAATTTCATGATTTATTGTTAACCACAATGCACATAGGAATGGGTGTGTGATGGTACTCTGTATGCCCAGAAATTTACTTTTGGGAGACTTAGTTGATACTATACTGTGCCAACTCTTTGCTAATATTTATTCTCTACTCTGGTTTTCCATTAACATTATGCTAATAGTCACAATTGGTATTGGCTTTCACCCATTCTCTCCCTACCCTATTTCCAAAGAGCTAGGACCACCATTTTAGAACAACATATTTTCCTTTAAAGCAATTAGAATTCATTTCTTTAAAGAAATTAGAATTACACATTTGCCTTTTAAATTTCTAGTAGCATAATCTCATGGGTCAGGTGAAACCAGTTTAATGTAAATTTGGAATGTAACAGAATATGGTTTGTGAGCCTTTCACAGAAAGGAAGAAGTTTGATGTGCTGAGACAGCAAAAGGGACTGGGGAAGTCTGGGTTTATTTCCCACCATCAGAGCATTCAGCTTGGATTTGTGAAAATGTTAAGAATGATGAATGAGCTGTAAATAGGAGATTTCTTTGACTGTGAGCCATAAACAACCGTAAATGGATTAGACTGAACAGCTGGGAGCAAAATCGTAGACATTATGCAGGCACACAGAACCGGCTGTGGACTGTTACTAGCATCCCACCCTATTGATTAGCCGTTCCATGGACCATAATAAAACTATCATGGTTAATTGCTAGAAAGAGGCACACACCTAGAAACAGGAAAGTTAAGGTGTCAGCTCTCCAGTTTATTGCTCAAATGCAGGATAATTTGTGTTTCATTACAGCACTTTCTCTGCGGAATCTATAGGGCTCAATCAAATACCACCCCCAACACACACACAAACACACACACACACACACACACACACACACACACACACACACACACTTTTCCTGGGAAAATTTGATTACATTCACTGCCTTCTAGCTATGTATCAGTGGCTTTTCTAGTCAGGCCCATCCTGATCTTCAAGCATTCCAAAGGAAAAACTTAGATTTTTATAGTGGGTAATACTGAAGTGCATTTTTCAATATCAGACTACCAATTTTCTTCACCAGGTCAACTTGGGATCATTTAACTTTTTATGCATTTTACTTACAAGCTATAAGAGTAGCAATCCCATTAACCATATAGCTATGAAGGAGAGATTAGGTGGTCTTCATTATTGTTATAAACACCCAAGAGACAGTGGCAAATGTATGTATAAATACCCAAGAGAAAGTTCCTTAAGGAACTCTGTGGAGTTTCTCCTACATTTAAGATTTGCAGCACATAGGATAGAAAATGTTTTGGTTTATGTCATATAATGTTATAGGAAAGGGCTAATGGGCTATTTAGTTCTGTGTTCTATCACAGCCATACTATTTGAAAAGGCAATACATCTCTTAAGGCTGTATTATAATAGGAAATATGAGCAATATTGGCTATTTCCCCTCAATACATTTACCCCAGAGCAAAGTGCATGTGTAAGTGCTGGGTTCATAGATCACATGTTGGCAGTGGAGGAAATGTGTGTCTTCGCAATATGAAATGCAATATGAAGAGAACTTATTTCTAGTAGCTGTGTGTCTGTTCCTGGCTTCCAGCCATATTCTTGGATACACTTTTCCTTCTGAGGTTTCCATAGCTTGGTACTAAGAAGTACCATTCTGTTTTATTGGTTCCTGCTGTGCAGCTATTGACTTCCTTGACTGTGTTTTTCTTTACACTAGTGTAGCAAATACAAGTTGTATGCTAGTGCAATAAAACTTTCTTGTGCATGATCACCCAGCCTTTCTGGCAATCTGATTTATAGCTCTGTCCTCAATAGTGCCCTTCTCTTACAACTGAACCATGGATGTGGGTTAAACATAGTAATCTGTGTTTTATTCACAGAGTTAATATGTTTTTTTTTTGTTTAGTGCCTACTATGTTCCATACAGCTTAGCACTGACAGACAGTGGGCAAATTATTAGACTTATTGCCTAACCACTTTTAGTTTTATCTAAGGTGCTAATGTCACCACCACACATATGTCTCTTTCCAGAGCACCCATTAGGATTTTTGTTTAAATTCTATGAAGCAAATTATGAGCCTTGGCCAAAAAAAGAAAAAAAAAGAAAGAAAGAAAAAAGGAGGGAGGGGCAAATGCTTCTTAGAATTAGTGACATGAAACAGGATGCAAATCCAAGAGCCTCAGGGACAGAGTTCTTGATAAGTTGTAGTTTTGGAGTTAGGAGATCTCCCTTTTTAATAAGGGTTTGAAAGACTCAAGCCCTAATGAAATGAAGAATTCTCTTTTCAACAGGGGCTGGCTGCCTTACTTTCATAAGGAGGAAATTCAGTTCTTGAATTGACTCCCCTGAACAGCTGTTGGAGGTTTTTCTTTCCTCCCTAAGAAATTCTTTAGTGAGTTTTGCCCTTCCAAAAGATAGATCAAAGACCTAACCCCTAGCACCTGTGAATAGGATGTCATTTAGCAATAGGGTATTTATAGATGTAATTAACTTAAGGATCTTTGTCTTCGATTTAGTATGGGCTCAATATCCAATGGCTGGTGGCATTGTAAGAGAAAGGACAGGGAGATTTGAAGTACAGAGGGGAAGACCATGGGAAGGCTGATGTAGAAAGTAATGTAATATAGCCACAAGGCAAGGAATGTCAAAGCATGATGACAGAGAGACATGCAAGTTTTTCTTTTAGTTTTCAGAAGGAATCAACCTTGCTGACCCTTGATTTTAGACATCTGTCCTACAGAAATTCCTATTGTTTTAAGCCATGAAATAGTGGTAATTTTTTATGGCAACCCTAGGAAACTAATACAACTCCCACTCTATTTCACCCAAAGCCCTACTGGAGTATATTTGGTATAAATGGGGAGTGTTTATTGCTTTTGGTCAATTGACCCTTAGTAGTTTTCTTCTGTTCTGAAGTAATTTGTTACTGTCTTATAGTCTAAACTCTATTGGCAACCTAATCATTATACAACTTTGGATACACAACAACAATGATTTTTTCTTTCCTTCTAACTGCTCTATCAATTTTAGAAGCATGGAGCACCATATATTCTGGGCATGATAACAGCTTTCTGAAGTGCCTTTCCTCATCATACATGTTATACCATTTATATTCAGGTATTGCTTGCTTGCTCATTCTTCTTTCTCAGACTTCTAGATTTGAGGTATTAATAAAATCCTTGTTCAAAACTGATTAAGTAACCTTGAGATTGGTACATTAAGTTTTCACTCTTCTTTCTAATATAGGTATTTATACCTTGTTTATAAGAAGTACCTTCTATCTGGGATCTTTGATGACCTGTCCTTTCATGGAGCCCATGTAACAGACAGAAAAATTTTTCATAGTTCTGAGCATACCTTTTCCCTTATCCCAGTTTTTCTTCTTATCTGTGTATTTCCAAAAGAAAACTGGCTTACTTCCTAGCAAGTCATAGATATTTGCCTTTTGCTACTAACCATAATTGCCTATATTCTCAGTTCAGTAGAAAGCAAGAAACATGCCTAGTACATGATCATTTGGGTGCAAACTTCACTACACTCTGGAGAGGTGTGACATGAAGTGAGATATTCCATCTTAAGTATAGATCTCTTTCCCTCTACCTCCAGTGTCCAGAGCTTTATGGGCAGACTTTATTAGGAGCATATTCACATTAAATATCAGAAGGCATTAGTTCCATTATATGATATACCATTATACAGGAAACACATTAAAGAGTTTAGAGAGAGAGTTTCATTTCAAATTGGTGAAGGCCTATCAGCAAGTGAGAAAGATTTAAGTAGTCTTTTTCCATCTGGGATGGGAAATTAAAATTTTTAAAGGCATGTTTTCATCTGAGCATAGAAGATGTATTAGCTGGTACTGTATTGGATACATGTCCCCCAAATGCCAATGTGTTAAAGGCTTAGTTGCCAGCCTATGCCACTGTCAGAAGGTAGAGGAAATTAGGTCATCAGGGGCATGCTTTTGAAGTGGATAGTGGGATCCCAGCCCCTTCCTCTCCCTCTCATTTTGCTTCTCACCTCTCATGAGGAAAGACATTTCATCTACCATACACCCCTTGCCCATGATGTGTTACCTTATCACAGACCCAAAATCTATGGGGCTAACCAATCATGAGCTAAAATCTCCAAAACTGTTTGGCATAATAAACTTTTCCTTTGTATAAATTCATTATTTCAGGTATTTTGTTATAGTAATGGAAAACTGACTGACATAGTAGGGATTAACCAGAGAAATAGAACTAATGCATCTATATACATATATATAAAATACACACACACACACACCTTTTTGCATCTATATATGTATATATATGATGAAATTTATTTTTATTATGGAATTGTTTCATGTGATTATAGAGACTGTGGAGTCCCATGATATGCTGTCTCCAAGTTGGAGAGTAAGGGAACTTAGTAGATTGGTTCTGTCCAAATCCAAATGCCTCAGAACCAAGGAAGACAATAGTGTAAGTCTTAGTCCAAGGCTGAGAGCCTGATAACTTGAGGGGCTGCTGTTATGATTATCAGAGGTCACAGGCTAGAAAACATGGAGTTTTGATATCCAAAGTTGGGATAAGAAAGGTATCCCAGTTCTAAAACTGAGGGAGTAAGTAAATTTGCTTTCCTTGGTTCTGAGTCCTCAGCCAACTAGTTGATGCCCACCCACATTGTATGAGGATAAAACTTCTTCAGTTTACTGATTCAAATGCCAGAATTTTCTGGAAACACCCTTACAGATATCCCCAGAAATAATGTTTTACCAACTATCTGGGGATCTCTTAATCCAGTCAAATTGATAGAAAGAATAAATATAGATGACCTTGAAAACCAGACAGAGGAATTTATAATTAATATGATTTTGTAGATGCATTTATTTAGTTACTGTATTATGTTCTCCAGAAAGAATATAGATAAATACACATAACATCATTAAAATCAAATTTTGGTAGAGTGGAATCAAGAGTTATTTTCTTTTTTGTGGTACTGGGGATGGAACCCAGGGTCTTGCACTTGCCAGGAAAGTGCTCTACCACTGAGCTACATCCCTGGCCCTCTCAAAACATTTTATAAAAGTGTAGGATAATATTAACTGTTTCTTCCTTGTCCTCCCATGCCTTCCCTGGCAATTGTTATCTTGATTCTGTGTGTTATTCTCACTTTTAGCCTAGACCACCATCTGACATATATTTACTTGTTTATTTTATTAACTTATTCTCCTGATTAAAATGAGTTCATTTAGAATCAATATTTTATCTCATTTGTTCTCTGTGCATTTCTCAGTCCCTAGAAAGTTGTTCAGCAATAGTACATATCTAGTAAATACTTGTTCTTGAAAAAAAGTAACTGTACTAGGAACTAGAAAAAGAGTTGATTTAGATTACGAACTCATGACAAAAATGAAATGGTCTGAATGCACTGAAGATTATGATGGTAGAGAGGATTGCCAGATCAGTTGAATCAACTAAGGGTACTCTTGCAGTAATTCTCTCATGAGGCCAATGGAGCCTGAGCCAGGATGGAAGCAAGAATAAATGGAGAGAAAAAGGTCCAGATCTTTGTGTTGGTCCTAGTGTTGTTTCCAGTGGGATTACTCCTTGTCTTCCTGCCCAAAGAGATGTAAGAGAAGATGGCATATTCAGAATGATTCATTCAGAATGATGTTGACAACTTGCATTCAGATGGTACACTGAGAAGTATGATCTTTTTTAAGTAATTTTCACTTCTATGATGCTATAGTGTTGTGACTTTACTATCCCTAACTTTAAAGCCAAGCATATTTACTCAAAGCAGAAAAGTTTCCAGGTGTGTTTTAGATTGAAATAATCAGATTGTAAATAAAGCTGAACATACATATATGAAACATGATTCTAGCACTTTTGGAACAAGGGACATTTGTATTTGTATGGCTGACACTTTCGGGGCAGTCTGGAGATGTTCCTCCCTTCTCTAATTACCATACAAACATAGGTAAATACTACAATAAAAAAGGACAATTATGAACAGATCATAGTTGAAGATTTTGCCACTAGGCTCATGAGAAACTGTCCATTTATAGCTGAAAGCCTATGCTACTATTGAATTTTCTTGCTCTCATTTCCTTAGCCAGTAACTGCTACCAATGAGTTAATGTTCCTGAGTTAGAAACAGGGTTTTCCTGGAATTAGAGGCATCTATATTTGTGTATCTTCAGGAGCAGACTTTCATCTTTTGAAAGAATGTTTTCCATATGCCTCCTGAGTTGCTGATAATTGTTATTAATGGGATCTCTATCATTCTCTCTGGCTGACCTGCAGAGCAAAAGAATAAAAGTCTTAAGGAAGTGGAATTAATAACTCCATTGCAATGCATCATAGAGATAAGTCAGTAATTGCAAGGTCAGATGAGCACACACAGATAGATTGTTAGCTGGTTATGCTATAATGAAAGAGCAGACCTTTTACATAAGTTTATGAATAATGTTTCTCATAAAGACAGGAGATTGATTATCCCAGAAAAGCTTCCCTCTGAACCTGAGACCATCAGCAATCACAATAATGAAATATTAATAACAAATCTGAGAATCTATCAGGAGTAAATTTCATAACCTACTATAATGAGCTTCTTTCTAATTTTGAACGGGAGCTAAATGAAATATTACTGAAGGCAGAAACAGAAGACTATGTTTTACATTGGGGGCCAAATCAAAGTGTTTAATTAGATCAGAGCTGTGCTTGGTGGCACATACCTCTAATCCCAGTCACTTTGGAGGCTGAGGCAGGAGAATTGCAAGTTCAAGGCTAGCATTTGAAATTAGTGATACACTGTCTCAAAATAAAAATAAAAATATCTGCAGATGTAAATCAGTGGTAGAGTACCCCTGGGTTAAATCTCCAGTATGACACATGCAAAAAATGTAGATATGAAAAGATGTGGGTGTTAGAGAACAATAGGAAGTGCACATAATTCCCCTGTTATCGTGTTTGCTATCATTTCCTTGTTTATTTATTTCGTATATAGAAATGATTGCATTAGTTAATCTCATTTTAGGGAAAAATAGTCTTTAGATATCATTTTGCTTAAAACAAATAATATAATTATACCTTTATATTATAAGAGCTGGAAGAATTATATTTGTTAGTTTCCTAGCAACCATAGGAACTCTAGAGTTTTGAGCCAGAGATCAAAACTAGAATCCTTAACATAGAAATAAAATGTGAATCTTATTAGTAAAAATAGTGCCTGTGGTAATTTTGAATGATGACAATAAGGAAGGAAAATAATCCTATCAGTATATCTGTATTTTTGTATGGATATCAAACCAGTGGGTGGCACCTAGCAAAAATCTAATTTTCAGCTGCTATATTTATCATCTACATTAAGCTTATCTTCTTTGTGGTTTTAATTACTCACATGAAGATAATCTGAATATATCAATACTGCATAATTAAATTTTTGAGGTACAAAAAAGGATGATGTGCCACTTTCATACCAATATTAAAAGGGACATAATTTAGGACTAATATATAAGTTCATGCTTTCATCTATGTGGCAGTTCAAGATTTTTCACATTTTAAGTTGTATGTCCTATAGTGAAGCAAGGCTCACATCAGATAGTTTGCTTCCCAGTCCTATTCATGATCAAAAACATTCATCAAAAGCCAGTTGGTATATTCTAGAATTAGATTGTGGTGACAGTTGCACAACTCTCAATATATTAGAATCCATTCACTGAACTGTATACTTCTAAAGGGTGAATTTTCTTTTGTATGACCTGTACCTTAGTAAAACTCCTTTTAAAAAAGTTGGATCACAGTCTCTGCAATCCTTATTTCTGTTTGTCTTCCTCAGCACTGCCCTTAGAGGTAGCAGTATCTTTTGACTGGATTCATGGCTGTTTTCAGACAACTCTTGGCAACCTAAGATTGCCAAAAAGAGAAATGATACCTTCATCTGGTACTAGTTCACAATGTATGTTACAAGTAAACCTACCTGGAAGAAAACGAGAGGCACAGATGGCAGGTTGAGTAGACAATGCAATGGTCAGCTCTTGATGTCTAACACTGATTTTGATGTGGCATGGAAACTAAGCACATGCTGCCAAGAGGCTTCTGTAAATCACTATGCTAGATATCAAGAAGCTGAGATGATTTCTGATGATATGCAACAATGTTTCCTAATATGAGATTGCACACTATATTTCTTCCAAAAATTCAAAGACATTGTTCAAAGAAAAGTCTGTCTGGCAATTAGGTTCACAAAAGCCAAGAACTGACTGTAAATTGAGGAAGATATATAGGAGCTTTCATAGAGCAATTTATTTATCTTATATAGATATCACTATAAACCCACCAAAAAGGAAAATGGCAAGGGTCAGGATCTGAACTGTAATATGTAACCACAAATTGAGTAAGACTGATTGTTTCAAACAGGGATTAAATTCAGGACCTCAGTGGATTCCTGAATTTTTTCCTATCTGTCATAGTTATAATATTCATAAATGTTCTTTCCTATTTGTGCCCAACACACCAACTACTATTACTTTAAAAATACATTTTTATTTGGAAATATAGATCAGAAGAGTATTTGTCCATCATGAGGAAGGCCCTGGTTTCCATTTCCAGCCACATACACACACTCACATACATATACTCAAAAGACAGTATCTTTTTAAAAATTTTTATGATTAGGGCTGGGTATGTAGCTCAGTGATAGAGTGCTTGCGTGTGGTTCTAGCCCTAGCATTGTAAAAGAAAGAAAGGAAGAAAGAAGAAATAAATAAATAACGAACAAACGAGAGAGAGAAAGAAAAAGAGAGAGAAAGAAAGTCTTCATGAGTTATGGATTTACCCTAATTGCCAAGGTGATTAATCAAATGAGATTAATGGAATCTCACATTTCAAACTATTGGTATTAAAGTAGGTATTTTGTAAATGCTTAATTAGTGCAAAGAAGGGAGGAGAATTCTCATCCATTGAAGAATTTAGAGATGAAGAAGGCAGGATTCCTACCCTAGGCAACAATTCTGTATGAATATAATAGAATCTTGAATAAAATAAACACCAAATACAAAACATAAATTGTACTTTGTGGTTTCAAAGGCCACAGATGTTTGAGAAAATCAAGAAAGGTTTCCAAAATTAAGTAGTGTTTCTGGTTCATCTGTTATTTTTTAATAGAGCTTTATAGTTACACATAGTAGTTTAGTAGTTGGGTTCATTCGAACAAACTCATACATACGTAGAATTTGATTTCAGTTCATGACCCCTGCCCCCTTTTCCCTCTCATCATCCCTTGCCTCTAACATTCTCCTTTCTCTACTCTACAAGACTTGCTTTTAATTGTCTACTAATTTATATTTGATTGATTCTGTCTACCTATGTGTAAGGGCAAAGTTCCCTGTCTATATTTATATATGCATATAACATGATTTTTAAATAATTTATTCTGCATTGCTTCCCCTTATCCATCTCTCCACTCTGTCTCTCAATCTCCTCCTTCTACATTACTGTTCTTCTCTTTATTTTTGTTATCCTACCCATCCCTCCCCTTTTCATTTATTTTACTCTAGCTTCTGCAAAGGGTAATAATTCAACTTTTGAGTTTCTGAGTTTGACTTATTTCACTCAGCATGATTTTTTTCTTTTTTTTTTTTGGTACTGGGGATTGAACTCAGGGGCACTCGACCACTGAGCCACATCCCTAGCCCTATTTTGTGTTTTATGTAGAGACAGGGTCTCACTGAGTTGCTTAGCGCCTCGCCATTGCTCAGGCTGGCTTTGAACTCACAATCCTACTGTCTCAGCCTCCTAAAGTGCTGGGATTACAGGCGTGCGCCACCGTGCCCAGCTTCACTTAGCATGATTTTCTCCATTTCCACCAATGTACTATCAAATGCCATAATTTCTTTCTTTTTTTTTTACAATTGAGTAGAATTCCATTGTGTATGTGCATCTGTGTGTGTATGCACACACATTTCATAATTTACATATACATATATCTATGTACACACACGCATATCACAATTTCTTAATCCAGTCATCTCTTGATGGTTATCTGGGTTGATTCCATAATTTAGCTGTTGTAAACTGTGTTGCTATAAACATTAAGGTGGCTGTATCACTGTAATATGTCCAGTTTTAGATCTTTTGGGAAAATACCAAGGAGGGATAGCTGAATCATATGGTAATTCCATCCCTAGTTTTTTTTTAATTTATTGATTCTACTTAGGTATACATGACAGCAGAATGCATTTTGATTCATTATACACAAATGGAGCATAACTTTTCATTTCTCTGGTTGTACATGATTTAGAGTCACACCATATGTGCAGTCATACATGAACTTAGGGCAATGATATCCATCTCATTCCACCATCTTTCATGTCCCCATGTCCCTTCCCCTTCCCTCCCTCCCCTTTGACCAAAGTTCTTCCATTCTTCCCATGCCTTCTCCCCCATTATGGATCAGCATCCACTTATCTGAGAGAATATTCAGCCTTTGTTTTTATGGGATTGGCTTACTTTGCTTAGCATGATATTCTCCAGCTCCATCCATTTACCTGCAAATATGTCGGGGGGGGAAGACGAACCCAGCTGAGTGCCACGCTCCCTTTTCGGCCAGCGAGTGAGGGAGAAGCACGCTGAGTGTCTCCGGTGGGGGTCAAACTGAGAGAGGAAGGCCGCCTGGTCAATTCGCCATGAGCCAGGGGGACTCGTCTTTAAGCAAGTACCGCTTTATTGAGGGGGTTCACAGGCTTATATAGGAGGAGGGATCAGTGGTATCTGGTTTCCAAGCTAAAGAATCGGAATAGGCTGTCCACTTGAAAACAGTATAGGGTCACTGGGCTAAAGCAGTATGGGAGCAGAGGTCAGCCAATAAGAGTGCGGGGAGGTGGCTTCTCAGGGCAGCGTGGTCAGTACTGAGCTGACTGCTCGGCGCCATCTTGTGGCACGCCCCCACACAAATACCATAATTTTATTCTCTTTTTTTGTGAGTAATATTCCATTGTGTATATATACCACAGGTTCTTTATCCATTAATCCATTGAAGGGCATCTAGGTTGGTTCCACAGTTTAGCTATCATGAATTGAGCTGCTATAAACATTGAAGTGGCTGTGTCACTGTAGTATGCTGCTTTTAAGTCCTTTGGGTATAGACTGAGGAGTAGGATAGCTGGGTCAAATGGTAGTTCCATTCCAAGTTTTCTAAGGAATCTCCATAATGCTTTCCAGGTTGGTTGCACCCATTTACAGTCCCACCAACAATGTTTGAGTGTGCCTTTTACCCCATATTCTTGCCAACACTTGTTGTTGTTTGTGTTTTTTGATAACTACCATTCTGCCTGGTGTGAGATGAAATCTTAGAGTAGTTTTGATTTGCATTTTTCTAATGCCCAGAAATGTTGAACATTTCTTCATATGTTTGTTGATTGATTGTATATCTTCTTCTGAGAAGTGTCTGTTCAGCTTCTTAGCCAATTTATTGATGGAGTTGCTTGTTTTTTTGCTAAGTTTTTTGAATATTTTATATGTCCTGAAGGTTAGTGCTCTATCTGATGTACATGTGGAAAAAATTTGCTCCCAAAATGTAGGCTCTCTGTTCACCTCATTGTTTATTTTGCTGAGAAGAAGATTTTCAGTTTGAGTCCATCCCATTTATTGATTTTTGATTTTATTTATTGAGGTTTAGGAGTCTTGTTAAGGAAGTCAGTGCCTAATCTGATGTGATGAAGATTTGGGACTACTTTTTCTTGTGTTAGGTGCAGGATCTCTGGTCTAATTCTAGATCCTTTCCATCTTTAGGTTTTTTTTTTTTAGGAATCTCCGTACTGCTTTCCAGAGTGGTTATACTATTCTGCAGTCCCACCAACAATATACAAGTGTGCCTTTTCCCCACAACCTTGCCAGCATTTATTATAGTTTGTATTTTTGGTCATTGCCATTCTGACTAGAGTGCGATGAAATCTTAATGTAGTTTGGGTTTGCATTTCCCTGATTGTTAGAGATGTTGAATATTCTTTCATATATTTGTTGATCATTTGTGTTTCTTCTTTGGAGAACTTTCTATGTAGTTCTTTTGTCCATTCATTGATTGGGGTATTTTTTTTTTGATGTTAAGTTTTTTGAGTTTTGTATATTTTGGACATGAATATCCTATTGGAGGAGTAGCTGACCAAGATTTTCTCCCATTGTGTAGGTTCTCTCTTCAATTTCTTAAACATTTCCTTTGATATACAGAGTGTTTTAGTTTGATAGCATCCCACTTATTGAGTTTTGGTTTTACTTTTTGTGTTTTGGGAGTCTTGTTAAGGAAGTCTGTGCCAGCACCTATATTATTGAGTGTTGACCCTATGTTTTCTTTTGAGAGTTGTAAAGTCTCTAGTATATCCTAAGTCTCTGATACATTGCAATTTGAATTTGGGGAAGGTGAGAGATTGGGGGTCTAGTTTCATTTTTTTGCATAAAAGTATCCAGTTTTCCCAGTACCATTTGTTAAAAAGCTTGTCTTTCTCCAAAATATATTTTTGGCACCTTTGTTCAATATCAGACAGCTATGGGTATATAGATTGGTCTCTGTGTCTTCTATTCTGTTACACTGGTCTTCATGCCTAATTTGATGCCAATACCATGTTGTTGTTGTTGTTGTTTTTTGGTACTGGAGATTGAACTCAGGGGCACTCGACCACTGAGCCACATCCCCAGCCCTATTTTGTGTTTTATGTAGAGACAGGGCCATGTTGTTTTTGTTATTACAGCTCTGCAGTATAATTTCAGATCAGGTATTGTGATGCCTCCTGCTTTTCTTTTCTTTTTTAGTATTACTTTGTCTATTCTAGATGTCTTATTTTTCCAAATGAATTTAAGAATTATTTTTTCTAATTCTGTGAAGAATGCCATTGGTATTTTGATGGGGATTGTATTGAATCTGTATATTCCTTTAGGTACTATGACCATTTTGACAATATTAATTCTGCTTATCCAGGAATATGGGATATCTTTCCATTTTTTAAGGTATTTTTAAAATTTCTTCCTTTAGTGTTCTATAATTTTTATTGTAGAGCTCTTTTACATTCTTGATTAGATTAATTTGCAAGTTTTTATTTATATGTTTTTGGGGTTATTATGAATGGGATAGTTTTCCTGATTTATTCTTTGGCTGAATCACTGTTGGAGTACACAAAAGCTATTGATTTATGGATATTGATCTTGTATTCTGCCACTTTGCTGAACTCATTTATAATCTCCAGAAGTCTTTTGGTGGAGTTTTTTGGGTCTTGTAGATATAGGATCATATCATCAGGAAACAGTTTGACTTCTTCTTTTCCTGTTTATGTCCCTTTGATTTCCGTTTTTTCCCTGATCACTCTGACTAATGTTTTAAAGATTATATTGAATAAGAGTGGTGAGAGTGGATAGCTTTGTCTTGTTTCTTATTTTAGATGGAATTATTTTAGCTTTTCTCCATTTAGTGGGATGTTCTGATTAATTCTGAAAGACAGAACATATTTTGATAGATAATGATAAGCTGCAGAAGACTTTTCAGATAGAGCAAACAAAACAGGTATACAAATGGGAAAGAAGTAAGAGTGGGACTCACTAAATGCAATTGGATATGTAAAACAAGGTTAATCAGTTGGTAGTGAGCATATAATATGTGCAAGGCATGGTGTTGGCCCTCTAGAGGAGCTAAAACATAAGATTCTGTGCCTGAATTAAGCCATACCCCCAGAAGGCTAAATATCAAGGTACCTCTATTTCTTTAGTCTTTCATAGGAGCTATCCCTTTTATCTCAGGTGTGTTTTCATGTAATGGCTTCTGTTTTTATCAAAGTATGTGAATAGAAGCAACTAAAGAAAAACTGTTTCTGTATTTGCTATAGAAGTACTGTTAAGGATATCATTCTATATATCACTCATGTGAGTAATTTTTTTAAAAATTGAATTCTACAGAAAGGTTTCTTTCACCTGAAAAACTGGTATGAATTTTTTTGAGCATGACAACCATCTTTCTTTTTGCTTTGGCTTCCAGAAAATTGATATCCACATTTGAGGCTCACGTACAGGAAGTCAGTTTTACTTTATGTTCTACACAGAATGTTACTTTAAAATTTATTAAATTAGCACATATTAATCAACTATGTATTGCATTTCCGATGTATTGTGGTGAATGAAGCAGGCATAAACCCTGCCCTCAATGAGATTACAGTCTAGTGGGAGATTCAGAAAATAAATGGATAAAGAAACAAAAATATGTGTAATTTGGATTTGTCCTGGTCCTGTCTCCTTATTTATATTTATAATTGGTTTACTGAATGTGTTCTTATTGTTATACTACCTTTGTGGAATGAGGTAGGTTACAAATAAATGCTTAAATAAATAACACAGCTACATGAAATGGCAAAATACTTTATATTTTTTTTTTAAAGAAAGGAAATCAATTATTTTTCTTAATCATTTTAGTGTTGTTGTTTATTTTTTTATATGGTGATGGGTATTGAACCCAGGGCCTCATGCATGCTATGCAAGTGCTTTACTACTGCATTATATCCCCAGCTCAATACTTTATATTTTAAGTTAATTTCAGTGTAATGAACACAATCTATGGAGATTTTTGCCCCTTAAATTAGAACTCCCTGTGTATAGCTATATCAGTTGATGAAGTGGAAATTTTCAGAGTTAAAATCTGGTTTTTAAAGCAGTATGGAATAGAAAAAAGCAGTTTCTTCCTATATGCTATTAATTCTTGAGGCAACCCTGAAAAAATACACAAACAAAAATGAATTTCACATGATATGATGTCGTCCCATTACAACCTTTTCCACATAAGTGATTTCTACATTTCTGCCAATGGTATAGTCATTATATTCAAGTCCTAGGATGACTAAAGGATTAGTCTAGTCCTCTTGAATCCTTAGGGCATAAGTGGCAACAGTGTTTATCCAGATAGATATAAAATCAACTGTATAAATCACTTTTTTAGGCTTTTATAGATCATTAAGCCAAAAGGACCATGGTTATATCCAGTGATCCACATTCAGTAAAAAAATTTTGTAGGGACATGGTGGGTATATTGAAATGAATCAGAGCTAGCCTTTATCCTCCAGTACTTTCCACTTATTGTGGGGAAGGATCCAGAAAGAAAGCATCCAGAAGGTAAAGTAAATGTTCTATAGATTTATAAGCAAACAAACAAAAAACTGCCATGGTGGTACAAAGGAGAGAGTTATTAAATCTCACTGGGAGGATCAGATAAATTTCATGAAAAGAGAGAATTTGACTTGGGACTGGAAAACTGATTATCATTTTGGTAAGCACAGCACATGGGGAAGGGAAATTTGACCAGAGGGAATTATGTTGATGAAGGAAGGGAGGTGTGAACATTTAAGGAATGGTAAGAAGTACAAGGTGTTTGGAACAGGGACTGAATTAGAAGATTGACATGGAATATGAAGGCTAGAGATATTAATGGATCAAAATTATGGAGTACTTTGTAATGGTTAGGAAATAAGCACTCTTGATAAATAAATAAATAAATAAATAAATAACGACCATTTGGGAAATAAGGAGATGCCTGTAGCTATTGTTTCAAATTAATAATTCATTAATTGTTGGGTTGGCCTTTTGGTGATAACTTGATGAAAAAATAAAATGTTAAAGCCACAAAAAGAGAAATTTTACCTCCTGAATTTTAGTACAAATTAGTACATGGCAGTTGTGATAAAATGCGAGTGTATAGCAGGGGTTCTAGATTTAGAGTTCAGTGTCTTCAGAGATATATACTCCATATTGGGATGACTTCAGCTTGCATCCCTGACCATTTAAAGTTAATATGCATATTTATATAAGATCTAAGAAGGACTGTAATAGCTGTGGTGGAAGTACGGGTGTGCAATCCTATAGAAATGAAGAAAAGCCTATACATTATATTTTAATGTCTGAAAGTCCTGGTAGGGACTCCTGAGAAAATTTTATGTAAAAGTCTTTAGCTATTCTATCCATGAAGGCTATGAACAAGTTTGTTTTTAAATAGCACTGATCCTGAATTTGACAACCCTTGGAGCTAGTATGAATCTTATACAGCTGTGTACAGAATGTGAAGGATAAGGCCCCAAAAGAACTTTCTGACAGAGATCCAAGATGGCAGCCTAGAGGGAGGTTGCATTCCTTGTTGCTCTGTGACCTGGGATTTAAGCAGTAGAAATACTGTTTCTCTGTGAGTTATTAGAGTACCCCCAACTGCTGCTCCCGAGCAGAACCCCTGGCATCAGCATCCGCCCACCCAGGACCCCTGTCTGCTGTTCCCATGTAGGACCCATGGCCTGAGCAGGACCCCTGGCTGCCACTCCCATGTGGCCTCCCATCTACCAGCATGGGGCTTCCCCATTTGCCTCCATCTTGGGACACAGCAACTGTTTCCATAGTTCCCTTCACATGGTAGCCTACACCTAGGGACACCAGACAGGATCTGGAGACAGCCATCTGCCACAACACTACATTCCACAGAGCTGCATCTCTGAACACATTGCCCAATGCCACCACCCGGCACACCCTGACACTTCATCTCTGAAAGCAGTCACCTCCAGTTTGGGCCACCTTTGTCACCATCTTGGATTATCCTCACTACTGCCATCATCATCTTTAGTTGCGTCAACTCCCAGCTTGGGACACAAGCTGAGGCCTAGAAGAAATATCAAGGTACCTATAGTCCCCCAACTCTCCCCTCTCCCCTGTAGCCACTAACATGGTATAGCACTTGCAGCTATGTGGCCAGTTCATAGCTTGCAAAGTCTGGTTCTGATCTTTCTGACACAAAATATTTCTCCTCATATTGCAGCCTACAAGACCTCCAGAGAGAAAGGATTGGGAAGTAGAAAGGGAGGGGCTGAGAGAGATATGGTTTAGAGACTAGGAATTGTGAGGTCTGCAGGCAATTTAAGGAGATAAGACCAGGAGTCCATATCACACAAGCAGGCCACAAAAATGATCCTTGGGGTACAGTCTTCCAACAGGGACTGGCAAGTACTATACCCCACCTCCAGGTGTCCACCTCCAAGATCAACCCTCCTAGCCTAATAATCTTTACCATCCTGAGGGTGGAGTTACCAGCAAGCAGCAGACAACCCCACACACTGGATGAGAAGGGAAGCAGGAAAGATACTGAACTCCATCAGAAATAATCCTTTTATTTAACGTGAGATTTTTTTTTCTATTTATCTTTTTTAAATTCTTTTCTCTCTCTCTCTTTACCCACCCTCACATCCCCAACATTTGTGAAACCAAGTATTTTTCATACATTAGGCTACTGAGGACTGAGGTGTCTGAATAGTATATTACAGTTGTGTTGTATATTCTTTTATCTTCTCTTTTTACATTTTTAATTTTTTTTAATTTTTATGTTTGTTTGTTTGTTGTACTCTATTGTCTTCCACAAATCTCTTTCTCTCTTTTCTCCTGCTACTAGCCAACTTTTTTGATGCCTCTTTAATGCTTTCTAAGATCTAATAACTATATGCTCACCTCCTATCTCCTTAACATCTCATCTTTCACCTCACACCCGGTTCTCTCTTTGTCTACCATCAAAAACTGTAGACACTTTTGCAAAGCTACTGTTTATATTGCAGATATAATTGAACTCACCATTTCTGTATATTGTGACAAAACCGTAAATGTCTTATTAGGAGATATTTAAATGTCTTATTAGGAGATATTTGGTTTAAGGCTGTACATTTTTTGTATTGGAATCTGTTCATATTGGTCTCCCCCTTAAAGGAGAGGTATTGGAACCCTACAGGAAAACTATAAGCCTATAGGATAAAACTGTAACACCTCAGATCTGCAGTGCTAGAAAGGAAGACACAGGAATAACATGAAAAAAAAAAAACAAGGGAAGAAAGTACCCCAACCAAACCGAGATACTACATTAGAATCTATGGCAAGCACAGCAGAAGAAATGTCAGAGAAGGAGTGTAGGATGTACATAATTAAAATGATCTGTGAATTAAAGGATTATATAAGAGAGCAAAAACAGGCAGTAAAAGATTATTTTGATAAACAGCTACATAGGCAAGTATAGGAAGCAAAAGATTACTTGATGAGGAGATAGAGATTCTGAAGGAAAAAAAAATCCTTGAAATGAAAGAAACAATAAACCAAATTAAAATCTCAATAGAAAGCATCACCAGCAGATTAGATCATTTGGAAGACAGAAGTTCAGACAATGAAGACAAAATATTTAATCCTGAAAATTGAGTTGACCATACAGTGAAGATGGTAAGAAACCATGAGCAGAACATCCAAGAATTATGGGATAACATGAAAAGACCAAATTTAAGAATTATTGGGATAGAGGAAGGCATGGAGTTATAAACCAAAGGAATGAAGAATCTATTCAATGAAATAATATCAGAAAATTTCCCAAACATGAAGAATGAATTGGAAAATCAAATACAAGAGTCTTACAGGACACCAAATGTGCAAAATCAAAACAGATCTACACCAAGCCACAATATAATGAAAATGACTAGCATACAGAATAAGGCAATAAATTTAAAATACACAAGAGAAAGGAATAATATTACATATAGGGGGAACCAATTAGGATCTCTTCAGATTTCTCAACCCAGACCCTCAAAGAGAGAAGAGCCTGGAATAACATATACCAAGCTGTGAAAGACAATGGATCCCAACCAAGAATCTTATATCCAGCAAAATTAAGCTTTAGATTTGATGACAAAATAAAATCCTTCCAAGATAAACAAAAGTCAAAAGAATTTACAGCAAGAAAGCCTGAACTAGAGAATACTCTTGGCTAAATATTCCATGAGGAGGAAATGAAAAACAACAAGGAAAACCTGCAAAGGGAGAAACTAGACTAAAGGAAAGGCCAATCAAAGGAGAAACCTAGTCAAGATAAAAACCAAAAATAAACCAAAATGACCAGGATTACAAACCATGTCTCAATAATAACCGTGAATGTCAATGGCCTAAACTCATCAATAAAAAGACATATACTGGTAGATTGGATTAAAAAAGACCCAACAATATACTGACTTCAAGAGACTCATTTCATAGGAAAAGACATCCACAGACTGAGGGTGAAAGGATGGGAAAAACACTCATATGGACCACATAAACAAGCAAGGGTTTCCATCCTTATATCAGATACAATGGACTTCAAATAAAACTTAGTGAAAAGGGATAAAGAAGGTCATTTCATTCTGCTTAAGGGAATCATAAAACAACAAGACATAACAATCTTAAATATCTATGCCCCAAACAATGAGGCATCTATGTACATCAAACAAACTCTTCTTAACTTCATGAATCAAATAGACCACCATAAAATAATACTGAGTGATTTTAACACACCTCTCTCACCACTGGATAGATCTTCCAAACAAAAACTAAACAAAGTAAATATAGAACACAATAAAACAATTAATAATTTAGACTTAACTGACATATATAGAATATTCCATTCATCAACAAGTGAATACACTTTTTTTCTCAGCATCACATGAATCCTTCTCTAAAATATGTTATGCCACAAAGCAAGTCTTAACAAATACAAAAAAATAGAGATACTATCCTGCATTCTATCTGACCATAATAGAATGAAATTAGAAATAAATGACAAGTTAAAAAATAGAAGCTACTCCAACACCTGGAGACTAAATAATACACTATTGAAAGATGCATGAGTAAGAGAAGACATCAGGGAGGAGATAAGAAAATTCTTAGAGGTACATGAGAACTCTGACATGACATATCAGATTCTCTGGGATACTATCAAGGCAGTACTAAGAGGAAAGTTCATTGGATTAAGCTGAATCATTGAAAGAATAAAAAGTCAACAAATAAATGACCTGACATTACAACTCAAAGCCCTAGAAAAAGAGGAACAAACCAACACCAAAAAGAAGTGAAAGACAGGAAATAATTAAAATTAGGGCTGAAATCAATGAAACTGAAACAAAAGAAACAACTGAATAATTGACAAAACAAAAAGGTGGTTCTTTGAAGAAAGAAATAAAATTGACAAACCCTTAGCCACCCTAATGAAAATATGAGAGAGAAAACTCAAATTACTTAAATTTGTGATGAAGAAGGCAATATCACAAAAGACACTATTGGAATACAGAAGATAATTAGAAATGATTTTGAAAATTTATACTCCAGTAAAATAGAAAACCTCAAAGATACCAACAAATTTCTAGAGTTATATGACCTACCCAAACTGAACCAGGAGAACATATACAACTTAAAAAGATCAATTTTAAGCAAGGGAACAGAAGATGCCATCAAAAGCCTACCAATCAAGAAAAGCTCAGGACCAGACAGATTCTCCACCAAGTTCTACAAGACCTACAAAGAAGAATTAATTTCAATACTTCTCAAATTATTCCATAAAATAGAAAAGGAGGGAACCCTTCCAAACTCATTCTATGAGGCTAGCATCACCCTGATACCAAAACCAGACAGAGACACATCAAAGAAAGAAAACTTCAGACCAATATCCCTGATGAACATAGATACAAAACTCTCAATAAAATTTTGGCAAACTGCATACAAAAACCTATTTAAAAAATAGTGCACCATGATGAAGTGGGGTTCATTCCAGAAATGCGAGTTTGGTTCAACATATGGAAATCAATAAACATAATCCATCACATCAGTAGACTTAAAGATAAGAATTATGATTTTATCAATGGATGCAGACAAAGCATTTGACAAAATACAGCACCCTTTCATGTTCAAAACACTAGAAAAACTACAGATAGTAGGAAAATACCACAACATTGTAAAAGCTATCTATGCAAAATCCAAGACCAACATCATCCTAAATGTTGAAAAATTGGAAGCATTCCCTCTAAAAACAGGAACAAGACAGGGATGCCTTGTCTCACCACTGCTATTCAACATAGTCCTTGAAATTCTAGCCAGAGCAATTAGACAGACAAAATAAATTAAAGGGATATGAATAGGAAAAGAAGAACTGAAACCATCATTATTTGCCAACAACATAATATTATACTTACAGGATCCAAAAAATTCCACCAGACATCTTCTAGAATTAATAATTGAATTCAGCAAAGTAGCAGGATATAAAATCAACACCCATAAATCAATTGCATTTCTATACATCAGTGATGAATCCTCTGAAAGAGAAATTAGGAAAACTACGCATTCACAATAGCCTCAAAAAATACTTGGGAATCAGTTTAACAGAAGATGTGAAAAACCTCAACAATGAAAACTAGAGGATGCTAAAGAAAGAAATTGAAGACCTTAGAAGATGGAAAGATCTCCAATGCTCTTGAATATGGAGAAACAATATTGTCAAAATGTCCATACTACCCAAAGTGCTATACAGATTCAATGTGATTTAAACTAAAATCCTCACATCATTCCTTATAGAAATAGAAAAATCAATCATGAAATTCATTTGGAAAAATAAGAGATGTATAATACCCCAAGCAATCCTTAGCAAGAAGAGTGAAGCAGGAGGCATCGCAATACCAGGCTTTAAACGACAACAAAGCTAAAGTAACAAAAACAGCATGGGGTGACTTGGGTTGTGGCTCAGTGGCAGAGTGCTTGCCTAGCATGTGTGAGGCACTGGGTTCCATTCTCAGAACCATATATAAATAAATAAAATAAAGGTCCATCGACAACTAAAAAAGTATCTTAAAAAAACAGCATGGTATTGGCACCAAAATAGACATGCAGACCAAAGGTACAAAATAGAAGACGCAGAGACAAACTCACATAAATACAGTTATTTCATACTAGACAAAGGTGCCAAACACATACACTGGAGAAAAGATAGCCTCTTCAACAAATGGTACTGGGAAAACTGGAAATCCATATGCAGCAAAATGAAACTAATCCCCTGTCACTATACACAAAACTCAACTCAATGTGGATCAAGGACCTAGGAATTAGACCACAGACCCTATGCCTAATAGAAGAAACAGCAGGCCCAAATCCATAATGAGAGTGGGGGTGTGGAACATGAGAGAAATGGAAGAACTTTGGGTAGGGCAAAGGGCAGGGAGGGCAAAGGAGAGGGCAGGAGGTACAATAATGGTGGAATGAGATGGACATCATTACATGTATGTAATGAGGTACATGTATGAAGTCGTGAATGGTGTGACTCTACATTCTGTATAAGCAGAGAAATGAAAAATCATTCTCCATATGTGTACTGTGAATTGAAATGTATTCTGCTGTTTTAAAAAATTTTAAAAAACTTTCTGACAAAAATTGTCATTCTCCACATAATCCCATTATGAGTTTGTCAAATAGTTTTCAAATATTTATTTACATTGGCACCCTTTTGAATAAAGTTGTTCTGTACCTCAATCTATAAAGTAGACAAAAGTGGAACTTTTCTATTAGAGCAAGACATCCCTGAGCCCACCCACTCTTAGGAAGTACCCTGAGAATCCAAAGAGTTCTAAGGAAAATCAATTACTTCCATACACATAGAAATTTCTCTGGGAAGAAATGTGACATTGATGAAGCGGGAAAGTTTTAGAATGTTGGTCCTGTAGGTGGAAGCCCTGAGAAACCACAGGCAGTGTGGAGCTGTGTGTGCACAGCCAAAAGAGCAAGTGATCATTGTTTAGGATATCAACAGACTCTGAAAGGGATAGAGGACCACTAGTGGCCCACAGCTACACTTTTCTTACATTTAAACCTATTCTATTTTGCTTGTGTTCCCTTTTCACTCTCTGCATCCCTCCATTGCTGAACCAATCAATTTTTTTCTGCTGACTTGATTTTGTGCCTCTTTACCCAAGCATTGAAAATATTCTGGACTTCTTTGACATCAGGGAGCCTAAATTCTTTCTGATAATTCAGTTTAATACCCTTCCCTCTTTATCTAAGGTTGTGTTATCATTAGTTCTAACTCTTCAAATTATATCTTCTTAAAAGACTGGCTTATTTTCTTCCTCATTATATAGACTTCTCTGTTTCCAGGCCCTATTTAGAACATATCTTCTGGTATATTAAAACAACTTATCTGTCCTTTTACTCTGGATATCCTGTATGTATCACCTGCATTCTTAAAAACTTATTTCATATCGTTTCTTTGATTATTACTTAGAATTTCTTTAGCATTATATGTGCAGAGGACATTTGGGAGGAGGACCAGATAAGATCCATTTATCTGGCAACTAAGGATACACTTTGTTTTCTTTCTTCTCCCTAACCAAATGCTTCAGGCCCAGCCTTGATTTGGTGTGAAAGGTTCCTCTAAGACTCTTTTCCACCCCCACTTTTGCTGCTTAGCAAGGATTTTCACATCTCTGCAGGGGCTGCTGTCTTGCCCTTGAAACTTCTTATGCACTGGATGCAGAGAACTTGGCCCTGGGTCAGAACCCTCCCTCTGCAGTAATGTGTACTATTAAGCAAATGGCACTGAGCAATGTTCTCTCCCCAAGTCAAAATGCTCCCATTTAGGTAAAATTTGAGCCTGCTGCTTGCAGTTAGGAGTCAGAATGGCAAAGGGAAATACAATGTAAAAGCAATATGAGTTTGAATGAAATTATGATAAGTGTCAGATGGCGCCATTACCCACATCCCCATAGGCAGGCATTAGGGAAGCTCTGTAATATAATGCTAGAACAGAATTCCAATAGTAGAAAGAAGAGTGACATTCCAAAATGGAGTGCAACAAACATGTTAACTCTTTGAAGTTCTTTGGGAGCCACAGATATGGAACGAATGACCACGAATTGTCTGTTCTTTGACTGAATGAAGAAAGCTCTGGAATATTAGGAGTATATGTGTGTGTGTATTAAAACACAAGTAACAATTTTACCCCAGCCTTCTGTTTGAAGCATAAGAAAGGAAGAATATTAATTTCTCATTTATTTTCAATATTCATGGAATCAGATGACATTAATAATGAAGTCCCAGATAACTTGTCCATTTGAAATGAAAAGCTGGTTTTATGTTGACCACTTTGAGGAGATACTTTTCCCAATAAAAAAATTAGAATAACTCCAATTGTGATTTCTTCCTTTGATATTTCATCCCTCGTTATATTAATGGTTATATATATATCCACACTCTAGTTACATTAGACTCCTCACTCTTAAAATATGATATGAAGTCTTCAATGTCATTGATCATGTTATCCCTCCTATCTGTATTGCCTATCCCCTTCTATGAATAGTAATTTTCTACTTTTTTCATTACGCCTACAAGAGTACTGTAATTACCAAATATGATGATAAACTAAATATACCAAATATATATCATATCTTGATTATTCAATTTCTATTCAGTAATTGTAAGAACTATGCATTTTACCCAAAGCTCACAGTGTTGTAGTAGCACAGGCCAAAGATAATATGGACTTTAATTAAGTCACACATGGTGGGGTTAGAGAAAAGTGGTTAAATTAGAGATTATTTAGGAAGAAGAATTAATATATTTTATTACAAATGTCCAGAAGTATACCAAAGCAATTTTGGTATGAACATGTTTTGAACATTTGGTAATATCTAATTCTATACAGAAATTGGCTGGAAAACATACAGAGGCTATAGTCATTCAACTGATTTGTTATTTGGAAAGTACGAGTGAGAATTTGGATATTTCTTGTGTGATAATTTAGTACGTGTGTATGTGTGGAACTTTATAGTCACTATTATTATTACGCTGTGTATCTAACAGTGATTAAATTAAAAAAATTAAAAGCATTCTATTGCCTAAACTACTCATTTATTTGATTTGCTACTCTATGCATATTTGTCTTAGTCTCCAAGTGCATGATCCTTTATTTTCTTACTGACTCACATTTTTCCAGATGTTAGTTTTCAGAATTCTTTCAGATGCATCTTCTTGTTTGAATTATACAATTGTCACATTAATAAATGAGGCTCAGAATACATTTAATGTATTGCCTGAGGTGACATAGATAATTAGTAGTTGAGGTAGACTAGAAGTTGTAGTTCCTGACTTGTAATTTCAGTGTTCTTATTCATCCATAGGTACCATCTAATCCCCAGCATCAAATACAGTACATGGACATAGTAAGTGCCCAACTCAATGTTTATCCATTGGATAAAAGAGTAAATATCAATTAAATTTGGCATTGAGTTATGAAATATTTGGTAATAAATCATTGGTAATTAATGATTCCCAATGCTTGGTCAAAATCAATATTTTATTTTAATGATGCACTAAGGATAATTCAGATGAGCCACTGTAGTTAACTTCCCTGAGGATAAACTAGAGTTTCATTGATTTTGCAGTAGATTCCAGGGATCCTGGTAGCTAAGTCATTGTTTTGATAAAAATTCATTACATTTTGTTGCACAAGGAGGATGATTTGTATCATAGAAGGAAGAATATCAGATTTGAGGAATTGGACTTAAGTCCCTACTCTGAAATATGCTAAATATTTTGAATTTGGGGAAATTTTATAACTTTCTGACCCTCAATTTCTGCACTGATAAAATACAGAGTAAAATGGGTATCAATAGAATTGCTGTACAAATCAAATGAGATCATACATATATGACATATAATATGTCAAACAAATATTATTTGGGAATTTTGCTATTATTTGATGTTTTAGGTGAGATTAAAGAACATTCTGTAACAGCCACAACATTGAGGAAACCATACAATTCCAATCACAAGGGTATTGCATCAGAAATGACCAGTGAACTTGAACATTGTGTCCAAATAAGAAAAAGCTGGAAATAAGTAGTAACTCATTGTTACCGGACTTATAATACAGAATATTTCTTTGTGGTAGCCATCTCTCTCTCTCTTTAATTCTTTGTTAGCAGCGTTGCTTGAAATGGCTACACAGTGAATTGATTAAATGAGAATTTGTGGGAAGATGATTCATTTCCCATTTATGCATCACTTTCTGAAATATGAATGCTTTGTTCAAAAAGCTCCAAAGGCGATGGGGCTCTGACATCTAATTTACATGTGTGAAAATCTGCAACAATCAAGTGCAAGGACCAATAGAAATATATTTGTTGCTTAGAATTTCTTATTTTTCTTAGGTAGTTCAAATCAAACCTATCTAACAATAAATACATCATCTTTTCCTCAAACCAGCTCTGCTTTGTTTTCTTGTTGCTGTTTGTAGCAGTTTTTCCAGATGTCTTTTGATTTCACCTTCCCCTTCCTTCCTAGTCATCCAGACTTCTGTTATTTGATGGTATCTTATGTATTTCCTCCTTTCAGTGTTTTTTATTTCATACCTTTGCTGTCTTCTGCCTCTAGTCTCTGCCACCTCAGTTTACCTTCTTACCTTTTCAGATCAATCTGTCCAAACCACTGTTGTTGATCATTTAATCTCCCTGTGCATAAGCTTCCATACCTCCCAGGTGTGAATCAAATGGTCATACACTTCCATTCAAAGTGTACACGTTTTAGAATACATCTTGTTCTTTCTTATCTCTGTGGCTTTGTTCAAAGATTTCTTTTACTATGGAAGCATCTTCTCTATCTCTAACACTACCATCCTTTAGACTGATAGCATTTCCTTATATATGTGCTCTAGAGTTATATGCTACAGGATTGAATCATGTCTCTACTACTCTGAATGAGTTATCTCATATGCTTTATGACCTTGGGCAAGTTATGTAAACTCTGAGTCTCAGTTTCCTAATATGGAAAATAGGGACAGCCCTGTGAAGTAGGTGCTGTGAGGAGTAAATTACATGAAAGGCTTATCACACGCCAAACATGTATTAAATACTAAATAATAGGTAGTTGTTTTCATTATTGTTATCACAGATGGAGAAGATATAACTCCCCTCTGAATTCCTAATGTTCTTTGTATCATTCAGGAGATTTGTCTCATATGGTTTGTAGCTATTTTTGTTTACTTCTCCCCCAAGAGGCTGCAGGTTCTTTGAGGTTATGAAACTTACTGTGCATTTCTATATGAAGTTGTGTCATAGTAGGTGTTCAATAAATGTTTGCTGAATAAATGCAATATGCTTGTAAAAATAAGGCCATCTCTTTCTTTTCCCTTTATCTTTTTGAAGGACAGTATTTGTACTAATGATATTGTATGCAATGAAATTAGAGGTACAGCATTCTTAGGAACCAATGGAGAAAGACTATCTATGTTTTATATGAGAAAAATGAAATCCTAAAGGTATTCAAACAATGCTGTAGCATTTCTCACTGAGTTAGCAATTGTTGAGAATCTGGTCCCCAGGCCTGTTAATATTATTATGTTATATAGTTAATTGTGTACTCAGTTTCTTGTTAACATACATTGAATGCATAATATGAAATTCTTCATTCATATTATACTATTCATATTATACGTGTGCACATAGAGAAATACTTAATATAAAATATAAAATAATTGCATATTTAGTGGCCTATATTTAGAAAAACTTAGATCTCCATACTTTTTTTCTTTCTCATTGTGGCTTGACTTAAACAAATTCCCAGAGAACTATGCAAATCTTGGCCTGTTTCTGGGAATTTTATGAAATGGTGAAAATGGAGCAAGAGGATATTAAAAATATCTGCCATCCTACTTGTCCCTGCCCAAGCTGTGTATAATGGGGAAGGGGTGGAGATCACTACATGATATGATTGGAAAGCACTCTGACTCTCTGGGCTCAGAGGCAGTGCTGATGGTGATTCTGGGAGGCCAAGACTGGGAGAATTACATGAGAATGGGGTAGAAAAATGAGAAGACAGGTGAATCCTGATGAGTATTAGCAGCTTTGCACCATTACATGAGCTGTCTTCCCAGTCTCTTTCTGTTTCTCATGGCCAACACTCCATTCAGAGCCCAGATGTCCGACACTCCATTTATCTACTTACATGTGAGAAAATCTCATCTACCTTATTAGAGTGCTGTCATTTATGATGTGAGGGGATGTAATGATTTTCAAACAAGCAGGCTTGGGAAAATTAGGAAACAGATTGAGTTGAAGGAATATAATGAGAGAATGACTTAAGTTATGTGCCCTGCTTTCAGTCACGTGAAATTTTTGTCAATTGTTAATGTCAATGACCATAGCCTCACAAGCAAGACCATCTGTATTATTCTTTTGGTTGAATGCTCTGCACACAGTGGGTGCTCAGTGTTGGTTGTTGACTCTGGTCAATTTCAGTAAAATGCTGTTCTGTGATCTGAGCTTATATTGAAAATTACTACAGTGGGTTTGATTGTCCCCTGGAAGAATGGCTGCAATCAATGTGTAAACTGATGGTATACTCACCTCCTGAGATAAACTGATGACAACCATGCTGTGTTCCAGGGAAAAATGAATGCAGTCCTCCCCTAGCCCAATAAATTATGGTATTTTGCCCCCAGCATTTCCTTATACATGAATGAACCAAGAAAGTTTTCACCAAAAAAGAAAAAGAAAATAATTCATTGATCCATAGTTATAAGCATTATATAATAAAAATGGTTCAATTTCTTTATCTTTTGTTAAGAAGGATTACATCGTAACAATTTGGAGAAAATTCAATTGGCTTTGCCCAATTTTATCTAGAGTATCAAATTAGGTTTTGAGTATTTGCAGAGCAATAGCTTAAGATTGATAGATGAAAATCTGATAATCCAGAAACGTGACCCAGCACAATATTGTCTTAATTTGCTTTGTGAGGATTAATTCAACTATTTTCTCCTTTCATGGCAGTGAATATACAGTGTGGTACAAATAATGCTCTGTAAATAAATTCTGAGCTTCCTTAATCTTTGCAAATATCTTGAGTTGACCTTTTATCTCAGTGTCCTTTAGCAAGTTCTAGGATGGGACCCAAAAGCATGTGGAAAACCATGGAGAAAGGAGACTCCAATCAAAGAGAATAATGGTCCATTAGAACAAGAGTTCATTTCAGGGGTTTCATTTTTCTCTGGTATTTTAAATACAGTATTGATGATTTGCTGATAGGTTTTCCTAGTTTTGGCCACAAGAACTGAAATACCAGAACTGAAATTCTACTGTAATAAAATGTGTTATAATAAAACTTTCTGTGTTTAGTGTGACTCTGAAATTCTATTCCAGCACATGCAACTAATAATCATGTCAACAGAAAAAAAAATTGAATTGGTAGCTTGTCTGTGGTCATAAATCTCATTTAGGAAATGTTCTTTCACTGGGCTTCACAACCTCTCTTAGAGTAGTGGTTTGGGGCAACGTCATGTTGAAAATCTGAGAAAAGACAGCCCTGAACCTTCTGCCCACACATAGAAATATAGAATTTTGTTCATATCTTTCGCGGTTTTCATGCCTTTCAGGGTTTACAGATCTTTTGCAATTTAGCCACTAGAGGTCCATGCTAAAAAAAATCTCTCTCTGAAAAAAAAGCCAGAAGACAATAGTAGCTGCTTCATCATAGTCAAAGAGATTATAATATAATTTTTCAAAGATTTTATCAAATAGAGCTCATAAACTCTGAGATAACACAGTGAGAGGAGCAGACACTGTATAAAAAATTCTTTTCCCAGCTCTGCACCATGTTTCTTAGTTTAGTAGTCAGTGTTCTATTTTAATATTTTAGGACTCTCCTATTTTATAAGCATCCTGTTAATTAGCCATGTGGTTTCTGTCAGATTGTTCCCATAGCATTGGTGGTATCTATTTGTGGCTGCCAGAAAACCCTAACTTTTATGAAATATTATTACACAAAGAAAGGGCAACTAATAAGTACTGGATAATGTGTGGTCATGGGGAAGATGAGATTCACAATAGGAGTTCATAGAAAGGGGTTCAAGTTCCTATCCTAATTCAGCCCAAAGGGCCTGAAATATTTGTGGTGTGCTTTATAAAAACAGCATGTTATGAAGTGCTATCATAATTTAAAGCTTTGTGTTGCTAGACCAGGGATTTGGTTCCTGCAAGGCTACTAAAAATTTATTTAGGTAAAATTTCATTGGGCTCTAGATCCATTTATTTTTCATAATTGTGATAGGCAATTATGGATTCTTATGTAATGGAATCTCAGTAAACTTCTTAGAAATAAAAAAGAGAGGTTACTTTAGAATCTAAAGTTTAGATATTCAAAATTATCTAGGAGAATGCTCAAAGATGAGAAAGGAAGGATCTTGCCCAAGGTGAATCAAAAGAAGGTGAGCTTGAAATGAAGGCTGACCTGTGATATAGCACACTGTTTTGTGCAATGTGAAAGCCATCCAACTGTGGGTACTGCTCTGAGTGCAACTCAACATTTGACATGTCCCTACATCACCTTCTCTGAATTTCTAGACCAAATAGGTCCCTCAATCATCTGAATCAAACTAAATTTTCCTGATGAGAGGCAGTAGGGTATGAAATTAAAAAGCATGGGCTTTGATAAATTCCATGTTCCATCACTTAATAGGTGAATATGGGAACTTATAATTACTCTGAATATCGGTTTCTTCTTGTGTAAAATTGGGATACTGATTATATCCATGCCATAGAGTTACTGGAAAAATTACATGTGTTAATATGTATGAATCATTTAAACTCAGCACATATTAAGCTTCCAATAAGTGGTATAGTAACCATAGCGTTTTGCGTTTAGCAAATGTAATGGGTTCTATTGATTCACTTAAGACATCATGAGTAAATTGAAGCAAGAGTAGTGACTTATTCCTGTTTGTTGTTATTGTGATATGTAGCGTAGTATCTAAAGGGAGTAGGGACTCAATTATCAGTGTGTCTGCTTTAGGAAAATTTTCATCCATAGAGTGATAAGAACCACAGTTTTAGACAAAGAAGGAAAATAAAATATTAGTTGACTGTTGTTCATGACTATTGTTTTACTTAGCTTTTTCACTGCTATGGACTAAAGGACCTGACCAGCACAATTGTAGAGGAGGAAAAGTTTATTTGAGGGCTCATGGTTTCAGAGGTCTTAGTTCATAGAAGTTCTGTACCATGCCTCGGGGCTCCAGGTGAGGCTGAACATCATGGCAGAAGAATGTGGCAGAGAGAAGCAGCTCAATGATGATCAGAAAGCAGAGAGAGAGACTTGACTCTCCAGATACAAAATATATACCCCAAAGGCACACCCGCAATGAACCACTTCCTCCAGCCCACATCCCACCAGCCTCCAGTTACCACTCAGTTAATCTCATCAGGGATCGATTCACAGATTAGATTAAGGCTATAACCCGATCATTTCTCCTCCAAACCTTGTTACATTGTCTTACACATGAGCTTTTAGGGGACACCACATCTAATCCATAACAACTATGAATTGTAAATAGTGTTTTGTTTTTGTGTATATGAAATATTTTTTGTTTGGTTGTTGTTTTCTCTTTTGTAACTTTCTGGCTTTTAGGAGAGAGTTGCAAAATAACTATCAGGGAGGAACTGGTTCCCTAAGTACTCTATTTTTCACATAGATGCCTGGATAGGGATCACTGATGCTAAGACTGATGACACTAAAACTCCACAAAATTCTGTAGCAGCAGAAATTAAAACAAGCTTTATTTCACAACTCATCAAGACATGGTGAATATGTATGTATAACATATAATAATACATGTGTATATGTATGTATAAAATATAATGTATATATACAAATATGTATGCATATAAGTTTTACATTTTCTCAATTTTATTATGAAATATGACATGCTTACAGAAAACTGGCAAATGAAGTTTTGAAGGATTTTCAGCAAAAATGATTTTAGGTTAAACACTATTTATTTAACACATTTAATTAAACTGGACCTCCTATCCCTTATATATTAACAACTATTTTGTTAGATTAAAATTCTCAGGTTAAATGTTGGTCCCAAATGTATTAAATGTTTGTTAAGTGTAGGAGCTCTATAGTTTCAACTGACTATGCTCAGACTTAGGAACTGAGTGATATCTCCCACCCCCACCAGGTCTTTTTACATTTCCTGGTTCAAGTTGTGAGGCTGAGGGCACACCTTCTGCATTTTTCCTGGTCACTTCAAATTCCATCAATACCTTTGCGTCTGGCAGAGGTCTGTAGTGGTGTGGGCTAGGGAAAAAAAATTCTATTCATCTTCTTTTCCTGTCCAGGCAATTATTGACCTTCTTTCAATCCTTCTCTTTGATGGTATTTAACCTTGTCCCCCACATGGTTCGCTGTCTGATTTCTGATTTTTTAACAGGCACTTAGTACTGCTGCTTTTCAACAACACTTTTGCACTTTAGAGATTACCAACTTAGTTCAGCCTTTTTCTTTGCTAATTTGGACTTCTAACAGTTCTCTTTTCAGATTCTGGGGTTGCTACAGCTGTGGCTTTGCACACAATTTGAGTAAATTCAGTTCAAACAAACCTTAAATGTTTGAATTTGGTCAAGTACATATAGCTTTCTTATTTCTTCTTTTTTTAAAGCTCACCTTCTGATTCCAAGTAGTTAATTAGACTAGATTGTGAACTAGCTTTTTTTGGGTGGTATAATGTTAACCAACAGAGAGAACCTTGTGAATCCTTAAACACATGGAAGAAATATTTTCAGGGAACTTTAGTGTCTTATCCAAACAACTTTTGCTAAGGCTAATCATTAAAAAATAAGTTCACCTCCCTTTCTTAAATGTGTAATTGTCCATGAATAAATAAAAAAATTGGATTCCTCAAAGATAGATTTGATTTTTACACATGGCATTAGTTGTGTTCTAGGCTGGGCAAATAGTTTTTATACTGGCCTATAGTTAAGGTACATCATCTTGGTTAAATTAATTATTTATAAGTATAGTAATAATAACCATCTGCTTATTGAGTATTTTTAATATTCTAGACACCATATGTCTTAGTTTGTATTGTAGTATAATAGTATAGAATGGATGATTAATAAAGTACAGGGATTAATTTCTCACAGTTAAAGAGGCTGGGCTATCCAAAATCAAGGTGCTGGCAGGTTTTGTGTCTAGGGAGGGCCCAGTCTCCCCTTCCCAGATGTAGTATCCTCTGGAGCAGAGGAATGCTCTTCTTCATATGATAGGAGAAAAAAGTGAAACCATTCTTGCAAGTCCTTTTAAATTAATTAATTAATTAATCAATCATTATAGGGAATTGAACCCAGGGTTGCTCTATAACTGAGCTACATATCCAGCCCTTTTTATTTTTGAGACAGGGTCTCACAAAGTTGCTGAGGCTGGCCTCTAACTTGCAATCTTCCTGCCTGAGCCTCTCAAGTAACGTAGATTATAAACATGCATCATTGCACCCAGTTATGAACTTTATTTATGATGACATTAACCCATTTATGGGTAAAAAAACCTTGTGACCTAAATACTTACTATTAGGCCCCACCTTCCACTCCCAACACTATTGCATTGGGATTAATTTTCCAACATATGAATTCTGGAGGACAAATTTAAACCATAGCACTGCACTAGGACCTTAATATAGTCTTATTTAATACTTCAAATCATCCCGGAAATTAGGTATAGCTATAATGACTGTTTTGCTCTCAAATCAGTGGTTAAATACCTTTTTTAACACTATATAGCTATGTCTTTCCACTTAGTAGGAAACACAGATATGTAACTTACTATTTAGTTAATTGGTATTGTGTTTTGTTTTGTTAGCCATTTCTTGTGTTTTGAATAAATACTACTTTCCTTATACTTTTGATGTGCTGTTCTTTATAAGATTAACATACCTGTGCGCATGTACATGCATGCACACACACAAGTGAACAGGCAGCTCTCTCTCATGGACACTTACTCTGTTGCCTCCTTCACTTTAGTCCTTGGGGCTTATGCATTAAACTTCTATTGGTTTTGATGCTGTAATGACACAAACACTTTTTTTTGGTACTGGAGATTGAACTCTGGGGCACTCTCCCACTGAGCCACATCCCCAGCCCTATTTTGTGTTTTATGTAGAGACAGGGTCTCACTGAGTTGCTTACTGCCTCACCATTGCTGAGGGTAGCTTTGAACTCACGATTCTCCTGTCTCAGCCTCCCTAAGTGCTGGGATTACAGGCTTGCACCACCGTGCTCGGCTCCAAACACTTTTATTTCAGCCTTGCATATCATGGACTTTGGGGTCTCCCTGACTGGCTGTGACCTGCTCCTAATCCACAAAGCATGTCCTGCTATCCTGTATGTTTTCTTTTGGATTTTTATCCATTGGTCAGCCCCTAGTTTGGCATTTGTACTTATGTCTTTTTTTATATCTTTATTTTGTTTACTTATTTTTATGTGGTGCTGAAGATTGAACCCAGTGTCTCATATGTGTGAGGCAAGTGCTCTACCACTGAGCCACAACCCCAGCCCTGTACTTACATCTTAACAAATCATAACACAATGCAATTCTAAATTCATTATGTAATGGAGAAAGGCTACTCAGAGCTTAGCCTCTCTGCTTTTGTCCACATGGGGGAAAGAAAGGATACCTTTGCCAGAGTTCAAGTTGCATGAAGACCAGAAAATGTACTGACTTCTTCAGATCTTTCTCTTCTGGACAATTTCCATTACTCCACAGAACATATTCTACCTTTTACAGTACTGCCTTGAAATTGTGCTGTGATTTAGGGCTCATCACATACAGGAAGAATGTGCAGAAAGCCCTGTAATTGTTTGGACATCTACATATTATATTTTATGGAGAATCCTACATTTCTGTTCAATGCATCACCATTCCAGTGTATTTCAGAAAGAGAGTTGTGCCTTTTGGATACTCTACCACTTGAAAAAAATTGTTTACAACATTCTTATAAGTATAGCCTTTACAGAAACCTGAGCTAGAGATAATGTGACACAGGAGGGAAATTTTTGATGAATCCAAGGGAATATTTAGATTCTAGACATTAGGATACTGAAAAAATCTAGATAGGGTGCTATAGTGAAGGGCTTTGAACACCTGAAATATGAGGCCATTGAATATTTGGAGTTAAAGTGGAAGATCAGCAAAGTCCCGAGGTGCTCACATCCAATTAGTCTAGGGCTGTCAGTTCTATTCAAACTCTTATGGACAAGGCAACCAGACAACAAACACCTCTAGATGCAGGAGAATCAGAGTTGAACATCTGCCATAGGGCAATGGTCTTTTTTGCCATTGCCAGTTTGATCTCTGGGTCCATGCTTTTTTTAAAAACAGGCCACCTACCTCATGACTTCTCTTCATCTTTACAATTGGCACTTAGCACTATACATTTCCTTAAGTGAGTGCATTATCTCAGGCTGTGCCACCATGGCCACCATTTCCTCTTCAGAGCAGGTAGTGACTTTATTAATGCAGATCCGTTATAAAATCTTAATGAGGCTATCTATCAAGAGTAATGTAATAAATTTGCTTACTTATAGATTTAGTGGACCCTCTGTGTTTGTATGTGTGTGTTACTTATTAATGTGCTTTTATTATGGGCCTCACTTCCTTGAAAAGCATATTATGCTACAAAGGGGACAGAAAGTCTCCCCAAAAAAGTATGACCATACCATAAGTAGAGCAAATTCCTTTGGGAAAGTTTAAGCATCATCTTAAACCTGATCATTATGGGTGCTGGAGGAGAGCTGATGGGGGATATTGCCTTAGGCCAAAATGCTTTCAGTAATTTGGCAGACTGAGTTATAGGGTGGAGAAAGCAAGGCCTGCAATATGCAACATTTTTGCAGGGCCCCCCATTACCATACCACATCATGTATCATTCAAATATTTATTCCAAAAATACATACACAGCACTTGCCATGTATAAAGAACTGTGCTAAGCACCAAAATCTTGACTGGCCTATAAGAAGGATCAGCCTGATCTCAGAAGGTCAGCCATGCTGATTTCCTGCAGAGAATGCAAGGAGGCAATGATATTAAAGCCAGATATGATCCCTATCCTAGTAAAGTTTAGTCTACTGGGGGAGAAAGGCATGGAAATAAACAATTACAATACTAGATAACAGCTATTTTTGGACATGTGGCCAAACTGCTACATGAATATATAAATGAACAGGCTATTCTAGAGGTAATAATGCCAGTGAAAAGTTGATGAAAAAACATGTTATTATATGTAGGTCTTAAAGAAATATGTTTAGCTCATTGGACATAAAAGCCAATAAAGGCATTTCTGTTAGAGACCAATATGAACAAAGTCATAGAGGATGAACATTCACAGCATATTGATGAAGTGGCCATGTCATGGTATATCTAGCCTATAGGGTACTATAGGCTAGTACCTGAATGACAGTGGCCAGGATGAAGCTGGTAAAGACAAGCAGGGGTTATAACAAGGAGGACCATATAGGAAAAGTTAAAGTCCTTGGAACAGGAACAATGGGAAATCATCAAAATGTTTTAAGCAGGAGAGTGATATTCCTGTTATGGATGGTCAGGACTTACTAAAGACTTCATGCAGCTACTCCTACCATGATTAAATCTACATCACTGTGGTCTTTACTACACCCCAAAACAAGATTGCTCTCAAGGATATTTTGTTATTCATTTCACTGCTTCTGACCCCATCAAACATGTGGGTACCTGACATGAACCTGGACTCCTTGGAGTGATAGGTATACATTTACCATTGATTTGATTCTTTGGGAATCACAGTCCATTGAATCTGGAAAGGACCTAAAGGGAGGACAAGTGGAAGGGACTAACATTAGGAATTGCTTAATATGTGCTAGTAAATTGTGCCTACTTTTTTTTCATATATCATTAGCGTTTAACATTCAGTAGAAACTCAGTAAATGTTAAGTATCATTGTTATCATGACATTGTCTTATATCTCTCACAACTCTTTGAGATAGATGCTATTATTATTTCTATTTTGTATATGGCAAAACTGAGGTCCAGAGCTGAGAATTTTTCTGAAACAAGGAATTTCTATTAAGTAGCTAGGTGAACGTTTAGTGTAGTAACAAAGGAACACAAAAAATAAAGGAGAGACATGTCCTTGCCAGTATATGTTCATTGATACTTGGTATCCAAGCACTATTATCTTTAATTTGAGGAGAACTTCCCAATTTAAGATTTTTATTTTATCTGACTCCAGAAGGTCTTCAGAGGGAAATTACTGGGATAGTAATTTTGGTACCAAAATACTTATGGCTAAACTCTGACTAGTGGTTATCAAATTTTCAACTGTGATTCATACACAAGCAATGTATTTTATCTTGTGACCTAGTATTGTGATCTGTATTATATATTGTATTGTGTGTGTGTGTGTGTGTGTACATATACGTACACATGGAGTTAATTGAAACAAGTTATAACAAATGAAGCTTAACTGTAACCTATGGGCCATTTTCTTAGATTTTTGTATCCTTCTAGTCTATCCTTCCAATCTCCCCTCTAACCTTAGGAGGTCTAATATTTGTCTCTGATTTCACAGGACTGATGGCCCTATTGAAATTTTGGGGTCCCTTTAATCCCTACAAAATCTCCATATTTGCTTGCTAAGGACTGAAATCTCTTTATAAACTGTAGAGCTTTTTATGGAATGAAAGGCCTAAAAGGCAAATGCCTATAAGCAAGGGATCGTTAGCATGGGCAAAATTTCCGCAATCAGAGATTCAAAAGAAGGACATTGGTTCCTTTTCTGTTTGCATAAGGGGGAGCTTAGCCATTCAGTAAGATACCTAATAGCTTAAGATGTTCTGTTTTTAATATTGGTTTTGCATAACTTAATGTGCTCTAGTTACTATGCTATTGTTTTGCATGTGTTATGTCACTTAATCCTCACAGCAGCTGGATGAGATAGGTTGAGTACTAAGATTTTGCATGGAATCCTTTCCATTCCACTGCACTTAAAAGTATAAGTCCAAACTTTTATTTTCTTTAAAAAAATCTCTGCTTAAATTATCTTCTATATAAGACCAGAAACTCAACGAGTCCTCATCTGGGCAGGAAGTTATCAGTTCTGAATACAGGAATTGTGTTGCCTAAAAATCCCAGCTGGAGTGTTTAGCTCAGTTTTAATCAGTAGTTGGTCCACAAAGAATATTTTACCCACTTTGCCAAGCATGCACAGGAAACACAGAATCTATTAAAGCAGCATGATCAAATATGTATATGAACTTCTATGTAAAAGATAATGTTGCTGCATTCAGTTGATCTCAGGATACACCCATTAAATGCAGTTTTTGGAGGGAAATAAAATGCAAAATTTATATCTGAAAGGTAGGCACAAGTTTAAGTAGTCACTAGCTATTCTTTCCTTTAGCATAAAGTAGGATCTATAATTAAAACCAAGAATAGTTAAGTGATTTGGCCTTCTGTTATTTATCTCTTGGTCTCTGGGTTCCTGATCCTTCCTAGCCTAGCCTCTTGCTAGAATTTTATGGGTATTTTTGAACCCTACTACTTAGGGTGGGTATACCAATCTCACTGCACTCAGCCAAAGCATTTACAGATTTCAAGACCTGATTCCATGTCCAACATTATACATTTTTAGGTGGGATTCTACCTTATAGGAAGTTCTTATAACTTTATTTTGTTTATTTTTTATGCGGTACTGAGGAACGAACTCAATACCTCACACATGCTAGGTAAAAGCACTCTACCACAGCTACAATACAGCCCCTACATTATATTTTTAACAGCACAAGTCTCATAGGTGAAGAGGGAAGCCTCATCAGAACTCAAGATCTTTGCATTTTCATAGGGCTCTGAAAGCTCTGGAGACTGTGATAGTGTCTCTTCATATCCCCCGGGATACTTCTATCAAGAAAACCCCTGGCAATGAATCTTCATTTTCTCAGTGCTGCTGATTAAAAGTCAAAACAGCAAAGGCTTCATAAGGCACGTGAAACAGTTTGCATTTCAATCTTATGACAGAAATACCTTTGTGGCTTCTCTTTTTGCATTTCCCACACCCCACTTTAATCTTCCCTTCAGCTGAATGATACTTTATGACCTGGGCAACTGGGAATATGTCCTATTTCTGGACCCATAATTTTTTCATAATTTATGCATCCTCACTCCATAGAGACTCTTGGACATCTTACTGAATGGCTAACCTCCCCCTTATGCAAACAGAAAAGGAACCAATGTCCTTCTTTTGAACCTCTGATGGATGGGAAATTTTGCCCATGCTAATGATCTCTTGCTTATAGGCATTTGCCTTTTAGGCCTTTCATTCCATAAAAAGCTCTACAGTTTATAAAGAGATTTCAGGCCTTAGCAAGCAAATATGGAAATTTTGTAGGGATCAAAGGGACCCCAAAATTTCAATAGGGCCATCAGTCTTGTGAAATCAAAGACAAATATTAGCCCTCCTAAGGTTAGAGGGGAGATTAGAAGGATAGCCTGTGATTGATCCTTACATAACCACCTCCCACTACTACTTCTCCTCCCTTGTGACATTACTATTCTAAGAATGATAAACCTATTGTTGGCTTTGTAGAGATGGCTGGAAGCCTCTTGACAGGGTGCCAGGAGTGGGGGAAAGAATTCATTTTGAGTTTCTCCAAGATCAGAAGTGTGCTATGTTCCAACAGAGGGCTCTCAGATCATCTTTCACCAGAGCACTAAACTTACCCTACCTCTCCTTCATATTTGTACATATTTTCTGGCACTGGTTTTGTTTACCATTTACTTTGTTCTTTCTTTCTTATAGCGTGATGTGTAATTATGCTTCTCTGTGCTAGTTTTATTCAAAGTATTTTTCCTAAATGCTTGATGGAGATTGCTAGCCTCAGTAGGCTGCCTATTCATTTGTTAGATGGCTTCATAGCTCAGTTAGGTTTTGTTAACCTCATTTTTGGGGGGCAGAAAATTTGCTTAATAGCCTAAGATGTTCTGTTTTTAATATTGGTTTTGCATAATTTATTGTGCACCAGTTACTATTTTAGTGTATTACATGCATTGTGCCACTTAATCCTCAGAGCAGCTGTATGAGATAGGTTTGAGTATTAACATCCTGTTTCAAATTGGAAGGAACTCAAAGGGGTTAATGATCATGCCCAAGGTCATGCAGAAAGTTTGACTCCTGACTCTAATATGACTGGGCATATGTAGTAGCAGATGTAAAGAATGCTTGGACTTAATCACTGAAATAATGATTTGAAACAGATGTACCAATGACCCAGAGAAAATGTAATTAATGGTAATAGCATGTGGTGTTGTATGCAGTGAGGCTAGGACTTTGAGACGTGCTTTGCCCATTAGCCAGGGATGGGTTGCACTGAGGTATTTGCACCCTTTCACCTGCTGCCTCTGGAAGGAGCTTTTCTACAGTCTTCCCAGCTGATGTCTTCAAGTGAATATTTCTGTCTGGTTCAGTTTGTGATCCAATCCTGGCCAATGTTGCAAAAACTTGGTTGTGCATATAGTATGCACATTCACATGCCTGTTGACCTCAGCCCCTCACCAAGTATACTCAATCTGTGGACTTCATGTTGTGTAGTTACTTAGCCACACTGGGCAATAACTTTCCTAAATTCCTCCTCATGTTGTGACCCTTACCTTCCAGGTATATGTTACTGCCTAGCCCTTATGTTAATTTATTTCCCTTGTTAGGTTCTTTCTCTTGGAAAGCCTGGGTAACAGTGCCTAGGTATTCTAGAATCTTTTCTTCCAACTTCCTAGAACCATTATTCCTTGAACCATGTATTTGAGTGACTATTGTCATTGCCTGATATTTCTGATATTATGGCCATTCGGTAGACCTGACCTTCTATCCTGTCTAAGATGGCAACTCCAGTTCAAAAGAAGCTGAAGTTTGAAAAATTATTAAGGAGCACCCATCCTATTCTTCAATTCAAACATTTGTATGCCAAGTCACATAGCTAAATCATTTCCCTTGTCCCCAAACTTCTTGTTTCAGCCTTTTCTACTTTTTTTTCCCTGAGATCCTGGCATGCCTGGTGGTCAAGTTTCCTTACATGAGCACCGTTAGTTGAACTCAAATGTTCACTTCTTTAGCACTGTGCTATAAACAACTTACCTAAAGGGCAAGAAAGCTCCCCTGCATCAACAATAATGTAGGCTGTGAATCAAAACAATTTATTTCCTAAAGCTCAACAGCTGAGTTTCCACTGTAAGTGCAGAAAAGGGTAGAGAAATAAGTCAGCTTTCTCTGCTTCCTCTGACATTCAAGCAGCACATTAATATGGCTAGTTAGTGCTTTCCAGTTTATGCCATCAACATTGTAAATTCAGTAGCTTAAGTCTCACAGTGGTTTTGGTATAAGCCTTTAATCTTAGTAATGATTCTTTGATCAGCTGTGGCCCTTCCAATATAGAGGTCATTAGAGGTCCCTGTTGAGAACTCCCCAGCTGGTTCAGTTCAGTTCATGTATATTTATTTACATGGCTTTTGAACCACATTTGGGTATGCAGGAGCACAGCTCCTTTTAGAGGTTGGTGTTCCAGATCGTTTCCTTAAAGTGTGGCAGAGCTGGGGAAAAAAATCAAACCCAAGGCATAATGTGTTTGCATTGCTTGAGATGAGACTGGCACCCTGCTTTTAACTACTTCAGAGTTAATGACAATCCTGCCAGAGCCTCTTTGTTGCTTTCAAAAAGGCCAATTGGAAACCCAAAAAAGGCCATTTTCCAGGTGGGATATCATTGTGTTGGCAAAGGCAGGACATTTAGACAAGGAAGTCAAAATGATCTACTGAAAAGTAAAAAATGCAGTCAAATTGGTCTTTTGACATTACTAAGACCAGAACAAAATGTGCTAGCTTGAAGTATCAGGCCAAAAAGTTTTGTAATTGAAGACTTCATAGTGATCAATGTCATGTCATAGCTGACCATTGCAGTAAAAGATCCATTTTGGAAGAACTTGTGAAAGACCTGCAGCATCAAATGGCACCTGAGTGGATTTTTAGGGATTTATGTACTTCTCTGAAGAACGTAAAAGTATATAGCAATGAGCTCCTAGAGGTAAAAAGGATATTAGAGATTATCTGAATCAATCTCCCAAATTTACAAGATGACAGAACTAAAGATGGGAAGCTGCTTGCTGAAATTCACACAGCAAGTTAGTGCAGAGTCAAGACTAAACTACAGGTAATGATTAGAGCAGTTCAGTATCCCGTCCCCATTTGAAAAGTATAGATAGATTAGTGGCAAATTTTACATCTCAGTGCTCCAAATTAGCAAGTCAGCAAAGCTTTGTAGTCAGGCATGGGATAGCCCTGATCTACTGGTAAGTAATTATGTGAACTTGACTAAATTACTTAAACTCTCTGATACTCAATTTCTGCACTTGTGAAACCGGGATAAAGATATCTATGTCAAAAGATACTTCTGGGGTTAAATGTGATAGCATGCATAAATTGCCTAGTATCATACATACATAGTCAGTCATCAACAAAATGAAGCTGAGGTTATTGACATTGTTGTTATTTCCAAAGGAGTCCTCTGAAATAGTGGATTTTCTTTTTTTCTTTGTTTTCATGTCATTGACTATTGAACTGGAGGTCAGAAGCAGGCACAGATTTTCAAGTCTCTATCAGTTGAGACTAGAGCCCAAATGAGAACAAAGCTGCTGTGATTGTATTGTGTTACAGGGAGGAAATATAATTTGATTTACCAAAAATCAATTTAGGGAACTCATCTCAAACCTACCTGCATAAAGCCAGGCACATCTGCACAGCAGTAACAACACAGAGGCATTTCTGCTGAAAAAGTGTCTTCTAGTAAAGTGGAAAGAATGTACACAGTCTTAGCCTCCAGCTGGGTAGCAAATTTCAGAATATTTCCTGAACAAAAGCTAGTAAGCATGAGGTATGTCATGTTTGATCATTAGGTAGTTCAGCTGGGAAAAAGTAACATACACCAAGACAGCCAGGGCTGTCAGATACTTCGTGTGGTGCTTGCAGAATTGGGGTTCTTTTATTTGCTTTTTCAGATTTTCACCCAAACTTCCTTCAGTTATCCACAGAATGACCTCAGGGACACCCAGCTGGATTTTATCTCATCTCTTTCCATTAGCTCTCCCATCCTGCCACCAGCTTTTCTTTTCCTTAGTGATCAATAGTGAGATCTCTTTCTATGACAAACAACAAAGCCCTTAGCATTGCCATTTTTCTCGTGGCTGTGACTGCCTCAGCCCCAGGCCAGGAAGCCTGAATTGTGGCTATTGATTTGATTACAGCTCTGGGAAGGAAGGGGAGTGAAAGCTTCTTCTACTTCTATTAGATTAGGAACTAGTTGCCATGACTAATCTACAGCCTGAGTACAAGCCTGAATAATTGATAAACACAGGAATTGAGATATTTGTGGAAAAAAGTCAAATTCATGTATTGTATCCAATAACTTCTCTGATGGTAACTAAGCAGTTCATTAAAGTTTGACTTATGAATTTCTTTGGACTATAATTCAAACTAGATAATTTTGAATGTCCTATTAAGAGCATGTTCACTGGCTGGAGCACTGGGATGCTAGAAACAGAGGAGCTGTGGTTCACTTGAGAGTGTGAGAACTAGGGGAAGTCTGCTCCTCATCCACCTCCCATATAATACCCAGGAAGATATTGTCACAGCAGCTTATCTACAAAGAGGCATATCAGCAGCAGAAATGAAATCTCATGTACAATCACTAAGGAGATTCATATGGGGACAAACCAAGAAGGTTTCATGGAACTAGTTTATTTGGGGCTGAGGTTTCAGAGAAGGAAGAAAGTCCTATCTGAGCCTCTAGTAGTCCGTCTGTATGAGAGGTGGTTCAAGTGATCCCTGAGGTTCTGGTGACCTCAAACATATTATGTATCCTATTATAATAGCCACCATTTACTGAGGGATTATTATGTGCTGGGCAGTATGCTAAGCACTTTGCATACCTAATCTCACTTAATCCTTAAACAACTGGAGGAAGAAGCTAGTATTACTTACCATTTCCATTTTAAAAACAAGGAAATTGCAGCTCTGAGAAGCAATTTACCTAAGATCACATAGCTAGTAGATGGCGAAGTTGAGATTTAAACTCAGTCCTCCCTGACTTTAAAGATAGACTCAGATCCTGGCTTCATAGAGTTCTCAGCCTTGTGTATCTAATTGGCTAAACCATTAGATCCTCTCTTCATTTCTCGTATGATAGTCCTCACATATCAAATGGCACTGTGACAGACATGAGCCTCCCTGAGCTGTATCCTCATCCAGAATTCCTTACCCCCAAGAGATCTGATATCCACAAATTAATTAACTGCTACTACATGAGATTCTGAATTACTTGGTCAAAAATTCTTAGGTCAAGAGGCCTGAGGGTATAGATCAGTGATAGACCACTTGCCTAGTATATGCAGGGCCTTAGGTTTGCTTTCCAGCATTGCAAAAAAAAAAAAAAAAAAGCAGGAACAATTCTAACAGAATGAGACTGAGGGGAAGAGATACGTTGATTAGGTGGTCAGTTTTTGATGGGGATCATCAATGGAATGCCCTGATCAATAGGGACAAAAGTTAAGTTTGAGGACATTGAAAAGGTATAGAAGCTAGCTTACTGAAACTGCCGTAACAAAAAATCCCCACCTCTCTTTTGCATAATGCATTAAAAGTGTATGTCTTTTTTACATCACTGTCTTCTGTGGGACTTCCAGAATGATTGGCTTCACTCAGCCATCAAAATTTCAGCTTCTTTCCATCCAGTCACTATGCCGTCTTCTACGGCCTCAGTTTCTTCCATTGGATCCTTCTAGCAACAAAAGAGACACAGAAGACATATCAATTCTTTGGTTCAGGGATTAGTGAAATCAGTTTTACTCATTGCTGAGAGTTGGTCACAAGGTCCTATCTAGATGTAAGGGGTTTGGGAAGAACAGTACAGTGGTGTACCAAGGAAGAAGAGAACAGAGATTTTGATGAACACATAGCATTGTCTATGACTTATGAAAAAGGCAGAATGAAGATGAAAATGTGCTTCCCATAGTAACCATTACTTAATTCATTTTTTGTTTTGTCATCAAGGTCTGTGAGAGCTTATGCAATAGCAGTGTTACCCAACACCAGATGGCATCATTCACATTATAGTCTGCATGAATGACACCTCTGGAGCACAGTCATATGTCTTTGTCTTTAAAAAATGATTTGGAGTTGCTTGTGATTCTTGGGGGATACAGATGCTCAAAGCACAACCTTTGGAATTTTTCAAAGATGTAATTGGAAAGCAGAGTACAAAGAGGCAGAGAAGAGGCAGAGAGCACTAGTGCTATAGTGACAGGATTTGATTTAAGACCAGTGAGACAGATGGTGGTATGTTTTCTTAGAGGCAAACCAGGAAACAACAGATTTGCAAACAAATTTTAACTGCCATCATTCTTCTAATGCCCCACATGAGCAACACAAGCCACTGTGAAGCACAGTGCTTCCTGAAGGCAATTGTCTTTCCAGTGTTTTCCTTCTTGCCTATTCACAATGAGAAGAGTTCTGTGGCACTATTAAGGAAATAACTCCACCTTTAATAGTACTGAAACTCTAACCTTTACTCTTTTCTCTGAGCAACTGGAATAAGTTCTAGCTATAATATAAGAGCATAGGAAAATGTCTAAGTCAAGTTGGTTTACTTACTGGGGGTGATGAGGATGGTTTCTGGTCTGGATCTTCACTCGAAATTGCATGATTGAGCAAACCCAAGCTTGTGTACATATTTAGAGAAACAATTTTATCCTTAGACTGGCTTTAATCACAATGGGATATTTTAAATAACTGCTTATCTTAGAATGAGAAAATCAAAAACACAACTCACAGGTAATTTTCCTTTCTTCCTGATTGGTCTGTAGTCTGATGGATCATTTAAAGCCTACCACATATCTGGTGGAATTGGTCTTTCTAAGTCTTTGCTTGATCGCTTATTTGCCATGAAGTTGAGCCACCACGGTCTCAGTTTGGCCCATGGTTTTTGCAGACTACAGTTTTCATGAAATACATTTCAATGAATATACTTGTTATAGTTGTACAGAACACTTTTTTGGATACTTAAGTTTGGAATTTTAACAATCAGGTCATTCCTGCCTCTGGTTCATCTGGCAGGATCTTTAGGGAATAGAGAGACAGTGAGAAAACTGTCAGCAGGAGAAGGTGAAGGACAGGAGGGTGCCTATGTGTGTACTTGTGAAAGTACCCCCAAAATAGACTTTACTTTCCACAGCTCTGCCCAGGCATTATTATATTTTTCATCATAACAGCTTGCCAATTAGGCTTTCTGCCCTGTCCTTTTCAATGCATTCTACACAATAATGTAAGATTATGTTTAAGACACAGTGCTACTTCTGCCATTCCTCTGCTCAAAATTCTTAAAGGACCAAAACACTCCAAAGTAATAAAGCTAAATTCTTTGGCTATACATTCATGGTTCTCTGAGTTTGGGTCTCTAATTACCTGTTCAGTTTTACCTTTCTGCTCCTCCTAATAACAAACTGAGAGCTTATCATAAGATGCCCTGGTTTTCTTACTTTCATGCCTTTTCTCTCTCTCAATCTCTCTCTCTCTCTCTCTCTCTCTCTCTCTCTCTCTCTCTCTCTCCTGTCTCTCTAATCATTGCCTGGGAAGTATACTCATTCTTTTACTCCCAGTTCAAATTTTACCTGATCTTTGAAGCTTCACTGCCTCTCCAAGTGAAAAGGAATCACTTCTATGTATGCTCATAGCATATTTCTGGTGCCCATATTTGACATTTATGCTATTCTGCCTCAAGTGTTAGTTTGTTATTTACAAGTCTGTCACCACTAGTCTGCGAGGAATCCTCAAATACAAGGACAGTGTCTTTTTCATCTCTATATCTTCTATAGGCAGTGCAGTGTCTGGCAGAGAGGAGGTGTGTGAAGAGTGCTTGGTGACTTGAATTAATCAATTCTTTTGTTTTTTCCTGTGATAAAAGTGATGATAGCTTGCTTATTGTGGGCACCAACTTCATTTCTGTCAGTGGGGTCAGAAGCAGGGAGTCAAGCTACTCCCTTTTTGTATTGAAGCAATCAAGCTAAAAAACCAAAGTTGGTGAATGCTTAACCTTTGTCTAGGAAGCCATCAGGCAGCATTTATCATAAAGTTGTAAGAACATGTTAGTATGTTAGAAAGGGAGGTTTAGGGAAAACTTGAGTCAAAGTATATGTCCATCACTGAAAAGGGGAAAGGTGTACAACAGTCCATAAGAGCCTGAAGATTTTCCCAATGAGTTTTATTTTATATATTATAGTTATACATGGTATTGGAGTTCATTTTGACATAATAATAGAAGCATGGGATATAATTTGTTTCTCTTAGTCTGTAGTACTTCTCCTTTCCCTCCTGTCCGGATCCCTCTCTCTGTTCTCCTTTCTCTACTGGTTTTCTTTCTCATTTATTAATTTTTTAAAAAGTGCTATATAATATCATATGGATTATATATATGCATATACATATATATTCATAAAGGTGAAATTAACTGTGGTGTATTCATACGTGTACATAGCATAGTTTGGTCAATTTCATTCCACTATCCTCCCCTTCTCCCACTCCTCCTCCCCCTTCAATCCCTTTCCAAGTATAACTTGCCAAGTTTTATTTTGTTTCTGTCTTCATTACTTTCCTCAGGATCAAACATATATCCCATGCTTTGTACCTGTAATATAAGTTGTGCTATTATTTATATCTAGTCGGAATAACAGAATATGTATGTAAGAAGATAGATATCACAATATATGGCATAAGAATTAATAATAAAAGAATCTGGAGCCACCTGGCTGGCTTTGAATCATCACTGCATCCCTTACTAGCTGGGGGATCCTAGAAAAGTTATTTTAATTTCTGAAATTCAAATTGCTATATGTAAAAGTTCATAATAATAATAATAGTAGCTAACTTAAAACAATGTTGTGACAGTAAATAAAGATAAAAAGAGTACTTACAAGTGTTACTCTTAGTATTATATATGATCACACAAATAAAATGACTAAGGATGTGGCTTAGTGATAGAGTGCATGACTAGCCTGCATGAGGCACCAAGCTCAATCCCTAGTATACATTCTCTCTCTCTCACACACACACTCACACACACACGCAAAATTACAAAATATGATAGTATTTAATAAATAAATGTCAAGGCATCAGAAGACTTGATATCTATCCTGACTGCCACTTACTTAGTTTAGCCAACATACGTTCCCTCTCAAATTCTTGGTTTGCTAACTGTGTTATTCAGCTTCTTGTTACTGTGACCAAAATACCAGAAAAACTTAGAGGAAAAAAATTTATTTGGGTTCACAGTTTCAAAGGTTCAGTCCATTGTCAGCTGAATACATTGCTCTAGGCCCCAAGGAGGCAGAATATTATGGTGGAATGACATGATAGAGGAAGCTGCTAAGTTCATGACAGCCAGGAAGCAGGGAGCTTGAGTGTAAGGAGCCAAGGATAATACAATCCCAAAGGACACACCCAAAATGACTTACTTCCTCCAGCCATACTGTATCTCCCTAGAGTTACTACCCATTAATCCATTCAAATCATTCATCAAATGGATTAATCCACTGATTAATTTAGAGCTCTCATAATCTAATCATTTCATCTCCTGCATTACCACAGAAGCTTTTGGAGGACACCACATACCCAAATCATCATACTATGAAATGAAGTGTAGAACTAAATTATATTTAAAGCTCCTTCTAGCTCTAAAATGCTAGTATTCAATATTGACTGCAAGGTCCTTTTCTACTAGGAGATGGTTTATTAAAAACGAAAAAGAAAAGGGAGGGATGTAATTCATATCTGCCAAGAGAGATATTTTTTCCTCCTTCTTACATTGGCTTCTGATAATCAAAAAAAATATCAAATGGGTGGCAGTTGGTTTTTATGTCTCCTATCTTGATTTTCCATCTTTCTTCCAGCCACTATTTACCAGCATTCAGGATATGAAATGAAAGCCCTAAAAAATAAGGGTCCTTAAAAGCCACTAGTTGCAAAACATCAGAGATGATTGTCTGATGCAGAGATTCAGCTCAATGCAGCTTTATTTAGAGATCATTTAATGTAATTAAAAATGTAGTCTATCTAAGAAGATAGCAATCTTCTTTTTGGAAAGAATATTTTTATTAACCAACCCTCTAATTGATATGAAATTTTCAAACAACTTTCTTTTTAAGACCTACAAAACAAGATTAAAATGAACTTGAATGCAGTTACCATTTATGGGCACTTGATAGCACACTGTTATCAGCCCTGGTGTGAGAGACATGCACATTTCAATGATTCCCAGCTCCTTTTTTCATTTTAGTTAGTAGTCTAATAACTCTATTTTCCATGATCCCCCACCAAGCACAGCAAAATAAGGTCTAAAGAAGTATCTATTTCTCCTGTGAGTACCTCTTTTTGGCTTTTCAAACTAGATTAATTTGTGAACCACCCTCTAAACACCCATAATGACTGATCACTGTTACTTGACATAGGTCCAGTTTCCATGTGTAAGGTGCTAGAGTGATTCAGAGTGACAGGATTTGAAGGAAGTGAAGTTTGGTTGATATATTTCATTTTAAAGATAGTATGGTGGGAAGCTAATAGTAGTCTGTTTGTATAGGTAAAAAATTGTTAAATATTGGCAATTTCTTATGAGTTTACCCAATAACAATTATGCCTGAGTCCAAGTACATACCACTGGCTAATTTTTAGGGAAATGTTCATTCATGCCATTGATCACTATTCCTTGGAACCAGGGAAGACAGGGACTTCAGAGTCAGGTTCACTGAGGTCTTTCGTAGTATTTGTGCAAAATAACATTAATTCATAATATAACTTGCCTCCTTTTTACCATTTTAATACTTATGTTTCCCTTTTATTCACTTGCTTTTTGGCTTATCTCCTTTTGATGTTATAGTTTTCTTTTTATATTTTTGCTCTCACACTTGCTCTTGTATTCTCTCCCTAAGTAAGAGTGGAGATTGGAATCCTGTTTTTACTACTTATTTTTGTATAACACTGGGGAACATAATCTCTTCTTGCTGTATATTTTTTCATTTGTAAACTTTGATAATCATAACTAGTTCATTAGCTTTTGTAAACATTAAATGAGATAATGTGCATGAACCATTTAGAGCTGTGCCTAGTACATACTAAACACTTAGTCACTTTTAACATTATTTTTATTTTCTTCTTCCTTTCATGTTTATTTCTCCCTTACACTTTCTTCTTATTTTTCCCTGCCTTTCATTCTCATCAGTATTGAACTCTACTTTTCAGTGCTGCTAGTTTGTCTCAGCAACTGAACAGCTCTGGGCAGGTACTTGACAACTTGGGACTCTATAACACACCTTTTAATCTCTTTCCTTTAGAGCTTCCACCTTCTGGAAGTCACAGTAGTTTTTATATAATGCAAATTACCATGTAAAAAATTACTCTGTAATTTTCTACTCATAAACTAAATCCTAAATCCTCATAATAGAATACAAGGCCATCCATAATATGGCTCTTACCATCATATTCAAACTTCATTTCTGCCCCTGAAATAAGCTACAAAAGTAGGTGACAAGTATGCTTGATCTCAAACACGTCACTCTGGTTTCTCTAAACCATAGTACATCCTTGTCTACTTTTCTACCTTCTGAACTTGTGGGCAGCTATTATCCAGCCACAAATTGTTCTCCAACTTCATTATCCATTTTTGATTCTTCTTTCCTTTTTGCTTGCATGAAATTTCATGAAAATTATTATGACAATGCCTATTACACTGTTAGTATGGATCTTCCCAAATAAATTGTGAGCCCCTGGGAATATAGATATATTTTTTTATACCTTCTCTTTATAATTTGTGGGTCCTATAACTTATCTGGTAATTCAAGAAATAAACATTCTTCTTTCAAAACTATTCTTCTATCAGTTTGGAGAAGATTTACATTTGTATTTGTGTCCATGTACCTGCCATGATTTTTCAACTTTGATATCTTCGCTCAGTTGCAGATAACCACAGGGATCTTTGAGAATGGGCAAGTAATTTTAAAATATACATAACTGAACTGTGTGAAGACCAGAAGATGGCCAGGGATGGGCCTTCATATCTCTACTCAGCCTTAGGGTTCTATTTATTTTTCTTTGTACTAAAGATTAAATCCAGAGGTGCTTAACTACTGAGCTACATCCCCAGTTCTTTTTTGAACTTTTATTTTATTTATTTTTATATGGTGCTGAGGATCACAGTGCCTAACATGTGATAGACAAGTTCTCTTCCACTGAGCCACAAACCCAGCCACACCCACTAGTTCTTTTTATTATTATTTTGAGACAGGGTCTTGCTAACTTGCTGAGGTTAGCTTTCAACTTGGGATCCTCTTGCCTCAGCCTCCTGAGTCAGTGAGATTATGGGTGTGCACCACTACATCTAGACTTAGTTTTCTATTTTAATGAGCCATAGAGTTAGTATTTCTTGAGAAGTGCTTGATAATTATCATGGATTATTATTTTGATTACTTTTCTATCAGAGATTTTCAGATAATAAGATGTTAAGTATTTTTTTTGTGTTTCTGATTGGGAGCTAGACATGAGTGTGAGAGAGTTAAATCTTTCTAGTTTTTCTCACATATTGGCCTCCTTCCCAGTTCTGAAGTTCTATCCTTTGTGCAGTTTTGCATCTGGGCCGTTACCTGACTGACTTGCCAGCAATTTACAATGGAAATTAAATACAATCTCCACTCTATAGGAAAGTTAGGAAGTAATCTTAAGAAAAAGAGATCTGTAAGCCAGGCACGGTGGCTCACACTTGTAATCCCAGCACTCTGGGAGGCTGAGACAGGAGAATCAGGAGTTCAAAGCCAGCCTCAGCAAAGGTGAAGTGCTAAACAACTCAGTGAGACTCGGTCTCTACTTAAAACACAAAAATAGGGCTGGGGATGTGGCTCAGAGGTTGAGTACCCCTGAGTTTAATCCCTGGTACCAAAAAAAAGAGATCTGTAAACCTTTGGAACATCAAACTTGAAAGCTCATATATTCAAAGAAAGAACAGAATCTAGATGGGGGATTTTTGGCTGTCATCACAAAGTAATAAACTAGAATGAGTTTCAGTAGGAGACTAAGAAAAGAGGTGAGGACATGGAGGAAGACTTACCAATATATTTGGGAGAGATTACACAGTGTTCTTGGAAGCTGAGACACTGAAGTAGCTAAAGGTGGTGGGGGACAGAATGACATAAAAGGAAACGGGTATGTTTATTTGCTAACTAGGGAACAATGAAATTGGAGAAATGAGAAATAAGGAAATAGACATTAGGGCTGGAAAATTCCCACCAAGCTGCTTGATTTTGAAGTTGTCATCAAGGTAAAATTTCCTGATTCAGTTAGATCATATCCAAGAATACTGACACAGACAAGAACCTAGCCATACTTCAGCATGCATTTATCCCAAGAGCAATGTCAGTACAACACACCTGTGGAAACACTATTAGTTTTGAATGTGAGCCCACCTCATCTGAATAACTTCTCCAAAAAGGACAGGCAAATATATGCTGAAATGAGCAGTATGTGGGAATCATAAGACTCAGGATAGAGTGTTGGCTCTATCAATAAGCAGCTGTGTAGCCTTGAGCAAATCACTACCTCTTTCTGTTTCTTATTTGTCTCCTCTGAAATGAAGACCATTAAGCGCTGCTCTGAATGCTTCAAGATTGTGAGAATTAAATGAGCTGGCACTGAAAAATGTGGTTACAGTGTCTTCTCTCAGGTTACTGGGCTCAGCTCCCAGAGATTTAAGCTCTATCATGGCTATCAAGAAATAACACTCTCCAGGAAGATAACTGGAGGACTGTTACAGACCGAGTGAGTAGCCAGCCATGTCCTCAATTCTTTCATCTACATAGTTCTACTCATGTGGGTCTGGAACTTGTTGCACAAGTTGGCGGCAACCTTGTCAGTGGTGAGCATAAAAATGTTTTAAAATGTTAGAAATGATAAATCCATGCATTTCCTGTGGTATTGATTCCAAAAGCATTATACAGCTCAAAGGTCAGGACTGTGTTTTGTGTGCACATTCTGTATGGTTCCAGGGGAAATAAAACAGAAAAAAACAACAACAACTTGATATTCCTAAAAGTGTTCTAATCCCAAGAGCCAATGTCATTACGAGCAGAGAGCACAGATTGAGCTGCCATTAGTAAGGAGAGGTCTGGAAATATTTACATTTTGCTGAACAAAGAATGGGCTGACTTTCCTTTGTGTACAAAAATGACACACTTTAGACCCAATAGCAATCTTCTTGTAGTTTTTCTCCAGTACTCAGGGTGGATTTGTATTGAGCCATCCTCATAATCTCAGTTGAACAGAAGTCCCCCTTAGTGTGGTGACTCACCGAGCTGAAGTTAGGCTTTAGTCTGTGGCCTTGATTAGAGCTCTAGCTATAGCTACGGGAACATTTTTTCTCTATATACGTCAAGCTTCTACCTTATACACACACACATGTATATATGTTAGGAGGTAATATATATGATATATTAGGAGGATATATATAAACATATATATAGTAATATGTACTTATTAGTTTCTATTTAAATTAGCTGATTGACTCAATCCAAATAATGTATTTTGCAAATTTCCTTGGCATATACCTGTGTATATATTGAGACATATTGGTACACTTCTTCAGTACCTACACTTACACTGTGCATGTTTGTGTGTGTGCATCTTTATTGGTACAATACTTTGTGTCACCCATGATATCAGGAGAATTATTGGCCATGGAAGGAGTAAAAAACAGATCATCAGCAGATAAATCCATCTATTATGCAGCTTTACTGTCTACAATTCTGAATCTTTTAATAGATCATTTGGTTCCTATTGGAATTGACGGGAAGAAAGAATGATGGCATATGAGAAGATTTTGTGGGTCAGTTCTTGAAGTAGTGTACATCAATTTTGTCCACATTTCAGTGTCCAGACTCAACCACATGCTCATATCAACTTCAAGTAAGTCTTGGAAATGTGTAGCTTTTTGTCTATAAAGGAAAGGAAATAGATTTTATGAATACATTGTAGGCTCTGCCACATAAGATTTTCTGTAAATGAAGTTTGTAAATATTTTTGTTTTAAAGTTATATGCTTTCCTAGAAAGCATAAAATGAATAATGGTCAGATATTAAAATTATCACCCCTTGATTCACATATTTAAATCTTATTAAATAATAGATAAGAAAATGGACTTAGATGTTAGGAAACCTTAGATTCATGTTCTAGTTCTTCTACTTTTAGTCGTGGAGCTGGCAGTATTATTATGATTATGAATAATAGAAGCAGCAAGTGCAAGCAGAGCATGATAAGTATACATGAATAAGGTGCACGTGGGTTGAGATAGGCAAGGACGCCTTCAGAATTAGCAATTATAGAATTGCTAATTTTATAAGATTTTCTGTAAATCTTTTCAACATTGACCAATATATTAAGTTTTCTTTTAGCCTTGGGGGAGCCATGGTGCTCCCTTGCAATCTTTTCAGGCCTTACTATTGAGCTGTAAGTTCCAGAAAATCTATAGAATTACTGCTGCTTGATGCTAGGCCATGTCTCAACATGTGCCACTTTACCAGAGATTTCTGAGTAGTAATATTCTCAATTCAACATTCTTTTCAACATACAAAGCTATGTGCTATTAACTATCATACCATATCCCTTCTGTCTTTCAAGTTGTATCTACATAGTCTTCATCCCAGGAAACCTGTCTTGATTAGTTCTATGATTACTCTTCTTTCTCAAGAGCTCAGAAAATATTGTTCAGTTGACTTTGTAATTATATATTTTCTAGTTCTTTGAGAGTGACAACCAACATTTTTCTTGTATTTATGTGCTTGAACAACAATTAGGTTGTTGGATTCTTGGTGGTATGGACAAAGTAGCTTTCCATCTTCTATTTTTTCTGGTTCCCCTGTAAAGTAGCTAAAGTTGGATTTTCAAACAGTGGTCATTTAGGACAAGTCAAGTGATTAACCAGCCATTTCATTATATCCCTAGATTACTGCCATATTATTTTTAAAAACCTGCAAAAACAGGCCTTATACTTTTTGACTTTTTCTTTAGAAGAGTGACAACTGATAAAGACCAAAAATTTGCCTGAAAGTTCTCAGAATGATTTGCAAGGACCCTGGAATGTGACACCTGTTTTGGTCATGTGCCTAGAAGATGGCTAGGGGATCTGTTTAGGTTTCAGAGGACTTTGCAAAATCAACAACATTGTATATAAGTGTGAGGTCAATGTCTGGGCCACAAACCAGAAAGAGTCATAGGAAATATTGGGAATTGGTTCCTATAGCGATAAACAAATATTGTTCTACTTGAGTAGTTCCAAGAAATAGAGCAATATGATTTGACATTTGTGTAAATGGAAAGGCATTCAGTGATGGAAATTCAGGCTGTTACAGGAATAGTAGTTAACATGCTGTTAATTGGGTGGTAGGTAAAAATGTAACTGGGTAGTGCAGAGACATGGTCCTTTTTTTTGGTGCTGGAAACTGAATCAAGGGGCACTCTGTGTCTGAGCTATATCCCCCTCTCTTTTTTTTAAATCTTTGTTTTGTTTATTTATTGTTTTTATGTGGTGCTAAGGATCAAACTCAGTGCCTCACATATGCGAGGCAAGTGCTCTGCCACTGAGCCACAAGCTCAGCTCCCCCATCCCTTTTTATGACAATTGTTTTTAAATTTTGAGGCAGTCTCACTAAGCTGCCAAGGCTTCCTCTAACCTGAAATCCTCCTGCCTCAGACTCACAAGTCACTAGTGTTTCAGGCATGCACCACACCCAGAATGATATGGTGATTTTAAGATGAGAAAAAAAAGTTTTCTAAGTTTTGTGATTAAAAGCAGTATATATTTTTCTTCTGTGCTATGCAGTATTTCTCACCAAATAGATTGAAAAGTAGCATCTTAGGTCTGTTCAGGCCAGCAGAGCACTGGAAAGGTTCTTATAAGAGTGTCACTGTAGATGAAAGAGAAAATCTATATATTGTGCTTTTTAAAGTTAGTTGCTATTCTTTGCCACTGAGAGAGCAATCCAACAGACATTAACTGAGGAAGTGCATACCCTATACTGTACTCAGTGAGGTGATAAGAGATTTGATAGTGAAGAAAGGAATTTGCCTCTGGCTCTTAAACAATAGACACACAAATGACTGACTACCACATATCACACTATGAAATGTGTCACCTGAAGGAGGAGGAGTCTATGACACTGAGAAGTACTGTTTCTCTTGTGGTCATCAATAAACTTTCTACGTTATAAAATTATATTTTTTGGGATAGGGCTGTAGCTCAGTGGTGGAGTGCTTGCCAAGCATATGGAGGTACTGTGTTCAATCCACATAAGAATAAGCAAGTAAACTAAGGCATTTTGTCCATCCAAAACTACAAAATATTTTTAATTATATTTTTCTCTAAAAGCTACACAAGTTTAAAAAATGGAAAATATAGAAAACATAACAAAGGAAATAATTCATAATGCCACAAGCAGAGATAATCACTGATAATATTTTATGCATTTCCTTCATTTTTATTTGCATTATATCGATGTATGTAAACATAGTTGATGCACTGTATGAAATTTCAATACTGCTTTTATACAGCAAGTTAGAATAATTTGTTATTTAAAACTGCATAAATATAATTTTAATGGTTGAATAATATTTGTAGATATATTTTTACATAAGAGAGGGGAAGAGTGAAAGGGGACGGGGAGGAAGGGAGGGAAAAAGAGAGTAAGATGGAGAAGAAGACTTTATATGTTGCAAAACGTGTTTTTGTGATATAAAGCCTGCAGTTCTTGTCCTCAAGATCCCTTTCAGTGACCACCTGTCAATCAGTGTCTCCGCATAACTATATTGTAGCCTTAAATTCAGGACCTCATGGATATCAATAGCTGATGTCAAGGGCGTAGTCTTTCCTCTTAGGTGTATTTCTAAGCATTCATAGAACTTAGGAGTTTGCCTGTCGTGGGATATGGAAGACCACAGAAACAATGTTATGCATTAAGAAAACCTGGAAGCTGGGTGTGGTGGCGCACACCTGTAACCCCAGCACTTTGGAAGGCTGAGACAGGAGAAGCACGAGTTCAAAGCCAGCCTTAGCAACGGCGAGGCACTAAGCAACTCAGTGAGACCCTGTCTCTACATAAAACACAAAATAGGGCTGGGGATGTGGCTCAGTGGTCGAGTGCCCCTGAGTTTAATCCCTGGTACCCAAAAAAGAAAAAGAAAAAGAAAAACTTGAAATTTTTAATATAAACATAAGAGGACAGGGAAACTAAAGGAAGATCTTTCCCTTTCCTTCTTTAAGAGACTAGGGTTTTGCAGTTGTAGTGAGCACAGACCATAAGACGCCAGCTGCCAGTTTTGGGGGTTCTTAAAACCACCCTAAGGTTCAATGTTTTGTTGAAGAATTCATAGAACTCACTGAAAGCTATTACAGTTGTGGTTATGGCTTATTACAGGGAAGGATACAGATTAAAATAATTCAATATAAGATGCACACAGGGAAGAGTAAAAGAAAGTTGTAAATTCAGAGTGTCTGATTGCCTTTTCCTATGGAATCATGGACAGTATTATTTTATTGTCATCAATGCATGATAATATTCACAGTACATTACCAACTAGGAAAGTTCATTGGAACAGTGGTGTCCAGAGTTGTTATGTGGGTTTCATGATTGACTGCTAACATGACTAACCTTTAATTTTCAGGCCCTTCAGAGAACTGAAACCATGTGGCTGCTGTACAGTTTCTAGCTCCTCTTAAGGCACAGTGAATAGTGTATGTCCCAAAGTTTCTTTCATAAATCACATTGTTAGCCTGTTTAGTGGCTCAGGCCTCCAGGTAAACAAAGGCATGCATATTAGGCATAGCATTACAAGGCTTAAAAATTCTTTCAAAAAGCCAACATCAAAGGCCAGATCTCTTACTGGGAAAGATTAAATTTTTTACTAGATACGTAATCTGTGTAGTAAACATCTCCCTTTGATAGTTCTCTACCAGTATGTGGCATGGTATGAAGGAAACCATTGAGGAAGCTGATACTGTATTTTCTTTTCTTTCAGAAGGGAGATAGTGACTTAAGCACATAAACACTTTTCAGTGGCATGGTATCCTGGCATCTTGGCCTATTTTTGTTTCTCTGAAAGGTTGTCCAAGTCTTATCACAGTTAGAATAAGTAGCTCTAATATAGTGTTCTATGAGGAATATTAAAATAACCCCTAACAACAAATCTGTACCTTCATATCCTGGGGCCATGCAACATTAGAACCAAATGATCATTCAGTCTGCGAGTTGGAAAACTATGACCTGGGGGTGCTGGGGCTGTAGCTCAGTGGTAGAACACTTGCCTTGCATGTGTTAGTCACTGGGTTTGATCCTCAGCACCACATAAAAATAAATAAATAATTAAAATAATGATATTGCATGCATCTACAACAACAACAAAAAATTTTAAAAAGCCCCCAAACCAAAAAACTATGACCTGAGGATTGAATCTTTCTCTGTTTTCTCTTTCTTTTTCTTTTTTGAGGTGGTTTGGGCACTAGGGATTGAACCCAGGTCCTCACACATGCTAGGTAAGCACTCTACCACTGAGCTACACATGAGCACCTCTGCATATTTTCATAAAGTTTTATGGAAACTGAGCCATGCCCATTAGTTTATGTATTATCTGTAGATGCTTTTATGCTATAAAAGCAGAGTTGGATAGTTATGACAGAGATCATATCACTGCAAAAGCACCATATGGTCCTTTACAGAAAAAAAAAAGTTTACCAGGTGTGGTGGTGAACACCTGAAATCTCACAGTCTTGGGAGCCTGAGACAGGAGGATTGCAAGTTCAAAGCGAGCCTCAGCTAATTAGCAAGACCCTAAGCAACTTGGTGGGACTCTGTCTCAAAATTTAAAAAAAAATAAGTAGGGACGGGGAATGTGCTCAGTGGTTAAGCCCTCTGGATTAATCCAATAATATCATTATGCAGATGGAGAAACTGAAACTCAAAATTGATGAAATTCTATTAAATTAAATATCTCTTGGAGAAATTTCATTAAGTTAGGCAAATCTATTGAGCCTCTACTTTGTGCTGGCCACTCTTGAAGGCACTTGAGATACATTAGTGAACAAAATAGATTAAAGCATGCTAGACTAATTATACTAACATTAGACTAATGTCAGCCATTGCCAGTGGCATAGGAAAAGACTAACAAGGATAGTGGGTTAAAATGGAAGCAGGAGTGTGGGGTGAGAACGAGAGTTGGAATTTTAAATGCAGTAATGAGAGCAGGCTTCTTTGAGAAGTTGAGATTGGAGAAAAAAATGTTGAGGAAGGTGATGGTAAGCTTTGGAGACATCAGAGTGAAGACCTTTCCAGGCAGAGGGAAAGGATTAAACAGAGCCCTGAGGAATAGCAAGCAGGCCAATTTGTGTAAAGTTAGTGACAGAGTATAGTAGCAGATGAGGGAAGAGAGGCTGTGGGGTACCAGATGTCACAGTGTTTGTAAAACCATTGGGAAGACTATGAGCGAAATGAAGAAAATGAAAATTTTAAGCAGAGAAGTGACATGATCTGACTTAGATTTTAAAAGGATTTTTCTAGCTTTAGTGTTGAGGATGAACTGATAGGTTGGTGAGGGGGAGAACAGGAGACTAGTTTGTAAACTATAATAGTAACCCAGCCTAGGAATGATATCAACTTGGGCTATAAATTGTTTTTGGGTGGGAGTACTGGGGTTGAACCCAGGGGTGCTTAACCACTGAATCATATTCTCCTCCCTTTTTTAAATATTTTATTTACAGACAGAGTCTCACTAAGCTGTTTAGGGTCTCACTAAATTGCTGAATCTGGCTTTGAACTTGAGATCTTCTTGCCTCAGCTTCCTAAACCATTGGGATTACAGGTGTGCACCACCATGTCTGGCTAACTTGGACCGTCCTATTAGCAGTGGAAGAAGAAAGAAGTGATTAAATTCTGGATTCATTTTGAACACAGAGCTAATAGGCTTTACTGAAGGTTTGGAAGTTGAGTATAAGAGAAAGAAATGAATCATGGTTTTTGGCCTAAGTAACTGGAAGAATGGAGTTGTCAAAATCATAAAGGAAGTTGGTGGAAGAATGAGGTTTTGAAGTTAAACCCTCCTAATTCCCAATCTAGTATCCTTCCCACTGTATGATTTTCTCTTCTGGGGATGCTGATATGATTCATTTACAAAATGGAAGCTGGCCTAAAAAACATGCAGCAGCAGCAATGTGCAAATAATAAATGACAAGTGTCAGAGCTATGGCTATTACATAGCTATTATGTAGTATCACTACTTCCAGGATTATCTCTTTGAGTTCAGGGAAGGAAAATTTCCTTAATATTTAGCTCAAGTTCATTAAAAAGTGTCCTCTTGACTAGCTTTGATAAGGAGAAGAAAACAAACATAATGGGTCTGCTTGAATCTCATAAGATAATAAATTTTCCAAGTGAACATAATTGTTTTTAACCTTTATGCCAGGTACAATAAATGTCAAAGGGAAAGATAACCCTGTACTCTTCTGGAATTGCTTAAATAATAGGCCCCAGTTTACTCTAATGGGAACTCACCCAGTAGACACACTCATATAACAAATGAGAAATCCCTAATGAGAGTTGCATTATTTCTATTGGCTTTTATGCCACCCTTAATTGATTGCCATCATGCACAGCTAATTAAGAGCATGATAATCTGACTGAGGTGTTTTCAACCAGTGCAATGGTCCTTGCTTTAAAACAATGACTTCTGGAAGCCCATGTCAAGGTGGCTGGCAGGTTGCTCTATAGCTGGGAACTGCCCCATTAGAAAGTACTATTCTACACTGGCCAGTTTCAACTCTAGATGGAAGCATGGAGACCATCCCTCAACAATACCCAAAACACCCAAAGGCATTGCCTTTTTGGCCTGAGCCTCCTGGCTAACTTGCTCTACCTAAGGCCATTCCTCTTTCCTCCTCCCTACCCATGCCAGAAATTCCCATCCTGAATCTCTTTCTCAGGCCACTTTTAAGAGGGTCAGGAGCGTGCACTAAAAAGAAGACTAGGTTTGTATTCAATTTTCAGCTCAGCTACAAACTGGCTATATGACCTTGAATAAGTCACTTCTGCTTGTCATTTGTTTTCTCCACTAGAAAACGAAAGATTTGGAGACATAAATTGGTTTTGCCTTTTAACTATTTTACAGCATCAGCTTTGTCAAAAGCCAGTGGTTGATTGGAGATGGTTCATGAAACACAGTTACCATGATCTTTTCTCTGACTTTAGAATAAGAATACCTGTTTGGTTAACCCTAAGCATTTCCTTTTCTGAAAATATAAATGAATGTAAAAGTATCTTAAATTATGAAAATATGGCTAGTACTATTAAGCCTTTGGTCTGCACCATGGGATTCATTCTTTCCTATGTGTGTTTGTGAAGATGACTTCAAAGAGTTTTTTAGGGATTTTAAATATTTGTGCTTCTTATATTGTACATGTCAGATTGAAGCATAATGTTAGTTCCTTTGAAAACTAATTAGCATTATGTAGTTGCAAATGGAAACCACAAAGAAATGTCATTTTATAACAATTGAGAGAGAAGTTTTAATCTATCAATACCAAGTATTGATGAAGATATAGTGTGATGGGATGGGAAATTCATCTACTACTGTTCAGAGTATGAATTGGTATAACATTTATACATGTGTATGTACATGAATATTGCTAGTAGCATTGTTTATAAGGGGAAAAACTGAAAGTAACATGAATTTGAATGTACAATAATGTATAATATTATACATTATTACATGTATAATAATGAATATTATGCAGTAAACAGAAATGAATAAGGCACAGCTACAGAAGGAATACCAATTGAGAAAAGGGATCAGGGGAGGAAGGTTTGGAGAGAGGAGAGAGAGTACTGGAGATTGGAGTGGAGCAAACTATGTTATATGCATTTATGAATATGTCAAAATGAACCCTATTATGTATAATTATAATGTACTAAAAATAAAACATAAAAAAGAGCTAGAGAATGAGTAGCAAAATATTCAGGATAGTGAATATCTTTGTATGAAAGAACAGGGAGGCAATTTTGAAGGAAGGAACGTAAGGAAGACTTCAAATACAGCTAATGTGTTATTTGGTTTTGGAAATTTAAAAATTATTTCATAAAAGCAATATATGCCTATAAGAACACTCAAGTAGTACAGAGGAATACAGGCTTTAAGATTAGAAATTTCTTCTTTCTTTTAGTCTGAAATTCCACTTGAGAGAAAAAGAGCACTCTCAATAATTTAGAGTGCATCCTTCTGGAACATTGGTACTCAAAGTGTGTTCCCTGGATCAACACCATTGGCATGGCATAGAAACTTGTTAGAAATGCAAATTATCTGGTCCCACCCCAGAGTTACTGATTTAGAAACTCTGGAGATGAGGCTGTGCCATCTGTGTTTTAATAAGCCCTCTGAGTGGTTATCAGCCCTGGCTGAATAACAATATACCCACCAGAGGAACTTTAAAAAAATACCAGATCCCAAGGTCCTACCTCCAGAAGATTTTTTTAAAGCTGTTCCAGTAATTATAATGCCAGGCTTTCAAGGATTTCTACTATACATAAACATAAAATAATATATAGAAAATATGTTATTAATGAGAAGTACAAAATAGAGAAAATATATAAGATTTTGTCTCATGTATGACACAATCTTTTGCAGCTTGTATTTTTCAAAAATAATACATATGCAACTATTTAAATCTATTTTTTTTAGAGTAGTGAATCTCAAATGGGTGATTTCACCTCGCAGGGGATATTTGGCAATCTTTAAATCCTTTTTTTGGTTCTTATTACTGGAGGAGGTACTGTTAGCAATTCTTAGGTAGAGGTCAGGGATGCTGCTATATATCCTAGAATGTATAGGCATGCTGGTACATAATAGCCCCCACAACAATGAATTATCTGGCCTCAAGTGTCAATAGTGCTGAGGTTGAGAAACCCTGCTTTAGAAGGATACATAGTGTTCCACTATGGATAGTTATTAGATTTTTAAAAATCTATGGTAGTTATTAGATTTTTAAAAATCTATGCAGTATTCTTTAATGTCTTCATTTAATATCCATAGGCTGCGGAAGGTTTGAGAACATGTGGATTATACAGGTATGTCTTGTCTCTGTACATATTTTGACAAAACTCAGTAAAGTAAGGGATATGATTTTTGCTCCTTTTCTATCATCAACACATTGCTGTGCATGTAAAAGGTATTGGAGAAAAGATTATTGAATCGAATCATCCCCAATCCCCACAATATAGTGGGATTCTTTTGTATTTGTCTCTGATTTTTGTTAAACCCTAGGAATGAGGGCTAGGTGAAGTTCGTTCTGTCAATAACAAATGGAATTAACTGTAAAGTCTCGGGTGTATTGCAGAGTGAATGATTAAAAATCATTGGCAAATAGTAAGCTGTCTGCTGTGACCTTTCTGTGCTTGGTATTTTGACTGACGGTCCCCTCTTTACAGTTTAGTGAAGTTGTAAACAGAGAGACATGAAACCCACTGATGGGCCAGGCAGTCAAATACCGAATATGAAAAGGTCAGTGCCAAACTCTGCTTACTGATGTGACTCAGACTGGCTTAGACTGGGTGGGCCTATGACATTGTAACTTTGAGCTGTTGATTTAAAGTGAAAATGACAAATGGTTCTATAACACATGGAACAGGAAAATGTTTAGTTTGAATCCTTCTGGAGGATTGGAACCCAGTTTTGCCTGAAATTTGGGCCTGGATAACACTGTGTATATTTCAAATAGATAATGCCATATGGCTGGCAGCTTTGAAGGATTTCACTAGGATGTTGTTTCTCTCCCCTTTTTCTTCCATCATCTTCCAATAAGATTTTTAATATCTTGTAGATGCTTAACCTCTATCTATCTCCCTGGCTTTTGCAGTTGTTTTTTCTCAAAAGGGATCTACACTCTGTGCAATTAAATGTGGAATCCTTGGTTAACTATTTTAGACTGAAATTCTTACTTTCTCCTTCATATGTGTCTCATTTTCCATATTTTCACCTTTGTATTCATTACTTCTTTTCTTCCTACATCCTTTAAGACTGTCTTGGTCCATGAAATATTTTCATTCTCCAATTTCTCCAGCTTTGGATGTAGTAATTTTCTTATGCTAGAAGATATTGAAGCATTTATTTGTTTATCCACTGTGCATTGTCAGAGTGCCTAATATTTGTCAGGCCCTATGTAATTTGCCAAGAGGTGGCATATGGTCTCTCCTGTGTGAAACTAATTTGTATAGGAGGAAGACCAACACCTAGAGAAATATAACTGATTTGTTAAAGTGTGAAATGGGTAGGGATATGAACAGGAAATTGTCTTACTTGTCCCTAATAAACCTTCAACTATATATTGTTGAATTCTGATTCCTGTTATCTTATGACATCTTAGAAGTATCTCATGTCTTTCTGATTACTTCTACATATCAGAGTACAGTCCACCTACAAGACTTAGGAAACACCTGGTAATAATAGGTGTTGGGGAAAATGCAAAATAACTGAAATGCACACACATGGCATACATTGCTGGTGGGAATATAAGTTGGCACACCATTTCAGAAATTTTTAAGAGTAGCTAATAATTTGAACATATGAATATCCTATGATGCATCAATTCTACTCCTGGGTATATCCACAACAGATGGATAAACATGGTGAATGTGTTTACCAAAATATACATACTACATCGTTCACAGTGGTACTATAGATAATAGTAAAACACTAGAAACTTCCCAAATATACATTAGTTGTAGGTTGGATAAATAGATTGTAGTATATTCACAAAATAAAATACTATACAGCAATGAAAGTGAACTAAGTACATGAAAATATCATGGGTGACTTCAATAAGATTTTGTTATATAAATTATTATGGTATAGTTTTCAACATGCTAGTAACATACAATAGAGAATATATTTGAGGATATGAAGTGATAATAGAAAACATTTTGTGAGATGTTACACTAAACTATTAAAATACAAGGAGATAATTATACAAGTAGATATAGATGCCAAAAATTGGAAGAATTGATACAGGAGATAGCCTAGTGGTATGAAACTACAACATAAAACATTTATATAACAGCATGAGATAGGTGTTAGAAATAGCCATGTTTTAAGCTAAGGGGACTAAGACTCAGGTTGCACACCTTTTCAAAGTCACAAATGTAGTAAATGGTGGAGCTAGAATTTGGATCCAGTTTTGCTTATTTCCATAGTTTATGTTCTTAACCTCTAAGATATTATACTTTGAAAGGTTTTTTTTAAAAATTTTTTTAGTTGTTGGTGGATTTTTATGTTTTTCATTTATTATTTATATGTGGTGCTGAGGCTCAAACCCATTGCCTCATGCATGCTAGGCAAGCACTCTACCACTGAGCTATAGCCCCAGCCCCTGAAAGGTTTGATAATAGTGGAAAGCATAAAGTCCATGGAATTACATATAAAAAGACAAGTAGTTTGTTGAGGAGTGGCTTCATGTGGATCAGGATGATCACTTTTAGAAAGAGAGTAAATATTTGAGCTGGGCCTTGAGCTAGAAGCAATCACCAGACTGGCAAAACAGCAGAAACAAAGACATTAGCAGGTAAGAGTATAAATCCCTTTTTGATGGAACCTTAGTATATCACCAATAATTTTCAAAATACGTATGAAATGTTTAAGAACTTTTCCCTTTGTTTAGCTACACAAAAATAAATGGGCTTAGCATTTTGCAATTCCTACAAATTGGGAAATTCAATAATTGACCATTCACTTGGCTTGATATTTTTGTCACTCACTTATTGGCAGTCATCTTAACTCTCACAAATAGAATTGTTGGCAACATTCCAGCTTAAACATACATTTAGTGGCACTGTTCTCAAAAGCAGCATGCTGTTTTGTTGCCTTTTGTATATATGCAAACATGCTGCCCCGTTCTTTGAATTCCCAATTGAAGTTCAGTGGGCCTTTTGACTCCTGGTGAAAGCCAAGTTTAGCTTTGTAGCCAACAGCCTTTATGGAATGCTTTTACCACTAAAATGTATTTTACAGTTATTACAAAATAGGTAATTTGTCTCAGTATCATATCCTTGTTATCTTGTTTCTTTTGCTAAACTCTTCAAATTTAAAATACAGAATGATTGGGAAACTGAAGATTAATTTTAGAATTTGTAATCTTTTATAGTGTCTTTTTCTCTTACAAAGTAGGTATATACAGCATGTTTCTTGGTTGCTTTTGAAAAATTTCCAGTATTATATTAAAGCTGTGGAGTGGAGTCTTGGTAGGGTTCTTCTGTTGTCTTCTGATTTTAACTTTCACCCCACATTGAGAGAGATAAACAAAATAATAACTACTATTATCTTTTTCTTTCTGTGGAGATAAATTATGCCTAATACTGTTCATCAATATTTTATCTACCAATGTTGCAATTTTGTCTTACTATCAGAGTAAGAATGTAAAGCATTCTGGGGATATGAGTTATTCCATTAAAATGACTCTTAGGAAATTGTGTTTTACCACTGAAAGATTTTGTTGACTGCAGGTAAAATTCTGGTTACTGACAATTGAGAATTAGTATATCTATATATGCCATTTGGGCTGATCTTTACTTCCCACCCTAATTGCATGATTATTGAAGCAAGAAATCAGGGATCTGGTCTTCAGTCAGGAATATTCATATATTACTAAATGACTCATAAATTGTAACACTGTTGATTCTTTTGTTTCCAAGTCTAAGAGTAAATTATATATATATATATATAATTAAATAGGATTAAAAATTATATAAGATTAAATTCTCTCTCTATATAAACATTCTAAAAGGCACTCTAATGGACTTATACAAAGTCCTTTTTAAAATACATAATATAAACATTTTTTTCTTTTTCACAGAGGATGCAATTTTACTATGTGTCACATCAACACAATTCATATTAATTATATATGACATTGTGAAGAGTTACATGCATAAGGAAATTATATTACTACTTTTGATTGTGAGGATAGAAAATAATGTCTTCAAGTAAGTGTATTGGAGTTTTCTTATAACCTCTTAATGGTTACTTACACAACAACTTACTTTGTAACTTATATAGTGTTATATATGTATGACTTGGGTGACCCTGTAAGTTCTGACTTCTTATCTGCTTTCAATCTCTTCCAGTCCCACTCTGCCTCCTTGTATACCACATTCCAGTTCCATTTGCACACTTTTTATGCTTGGATCCCTGTAATACTCTAAGATTCTTCTTACCTCACAATCTTTACAGTAGCTATTTCCTCTATCAGGAATAATCTTTGCTGCTCTAAATTTTTCACATCTGGTTCTTTCTTACCATTTAGATACTCAGCCAAATATTATTTCCTTAGAGTGACTTCCTCTGGCACCTCATCCACATAAATAGAGTAGCCCATAGTCACTCTACACTTACTGCATTTTATCTTCAATAGAACACTGTCTCCTGTTACTAGAATATAACTTTTATGAGGGTAGGGTCTTTATCTTATCACACTATCCCCAGAATGAAGCACAAAATCTGGTACACAGCTTGAAGTACACAAATATTTGCTGAACAAATGAATAGAATATTAGAGATGGAAGGACTTGTGACTTTAGAGATTATCAAGTTCAATTTTTATTTAGAGGTAAGGAAATTTGACACAAAGTTCACATGACTTGGCTAGTGAAGTAAAATAAGTTAATGGCAGAATTGGAAATAGGATTAGATCTAACTATAACCAGTTTGGAGATTTTTACACAAAGAAGTCAGTTACATTCAAAAGTCACTTTTTAAAGGGACTTTAATAATTGAATTTGAGTCTTCTGGCACCTGCATGAAAAGATTTAGGTGGATATTATTAAGTAATAATCCCATCTGTACCAAACAATTAGTCTCTTGGCTCTACCTCTTTTGGTATTATATCCCATTGCATAGTAATGTGAACCACACATATATGAGTTTGAATACCAGTTCTGCTACTTGAAATCATATAGTTTTATTTTTCCTAGTCTTTGGTTGATTTTACATTTAGTAAATTATACATTACTTATCCAATATACTTAACAGCTACATTAAGATATATTTCTCATACCATAAATTTAACCATTTGAAATTTAAATTCAATAGCTTTTAGTAATTCAAAGAACTATGCAATCACAGAATAATATAGTTTAAAAACATTTTTATCAACCAAAAGAGAAGCCACATACAAATAAGCAGTTATTCTCCATTCAACTCCACCCAACTCCTCAGGGTTTGGTAACCATTAATCTACTTTCTATCTCCATATACTTACTGTTTCTGAACATATTATATAAATGGAATAATACAGAATGGGGTCCTTTGTGATTAGCTTCTTTCACTTAGCATAATGTTTTTGAGGTGTACCCATGCCACGAAAAGCAGCAGTACTTCATTCCTTCTGATGATTCTATAATATTTCATTATATGTAAATAGCACAATTTGCTTATCCATCCATTAGTTGATGATATTCAAATTGTTTCTACTTTTCTGTTATTACAAATAATGCTCATATAAACATTTGTTACAATTTTTTGTGGGGATATGTTTTAATTCTTGTGGGTATGTGTGTGTGTATATGTCTGTATATGTGTATATATATAAAGCTGGGTTGTTATGTAACTCTGTGTTTAATTTTTTTAGTAAATCTTAAACATTTTTCCAAGTGGAACACATTTTCACATTCTCACTAGCAAAGTATCAGCATCTCAATTTCTTCATATGCTAATCTCTCCTAGTGTATGTATAGTGGTATCTTTTTGTTTTTTTAAAATATTTTTTAGTTGTTGATGGACCTTTATTTTTTTTCATTTTTTTATATGTGATGCTGAGAACCAAACCCAGTACCTTACACATGCTAGGCAAGTGCTCTACCACTGAGCCACAACCCCAGCCCATCTTTTCGTGGTTTTATTTTGCATTTCTCTAATAGCTCATGATGCTGAGCATATTTCTTGTGTCTATTGGTCATTTCCATGTACTCGTAGAAGAAATGTCTATACAGACTATTTGCTTATTCCTAGAGTATACATATGATTTGTCCCCCAAAGGGTCATATGTTGGAAATTTGGTTCCTAGTGTAGTAATGTTGAGGGGTAATGGAATCTTTAAGAGGTGGGACATAGTAGGAGGTAATTAAGGTTTTAAGAGATGTTAGTACTTTTCTTAAGAGTATGGCTTCTTGCTGTCTCACAAAATCCCACGATTGTTGCAAAAAACTACTGCTTCCCCTGAATATTTCTTGCTTCCTTGCTGACATGTATGCCCCCCTTTTGCATGTGACTGGTTTCCTATGTACTTCTCTCAGATGATGTGATGCAGCCAGGGAACTCATAGTAGGATGCTGAACCAATGTGATTTAGGCTCGCCAGCCACAAGAATCATGAGCCAAATTAACTTCTTTACTTTAGAAGTTATCCAGTCTAAGATATTTTAGTATACCAACAGAAATTTAACTAAGTCATCTATTTTAAATTTTTTGTCTTTTCATTATTGAGTTGTAAAAATTCTTTACATACTCTGGATATAGATTTCGTATCAAATATATAAATTGAAAATAATTTATTCAATTTTGTGAATTGTATTTTCTCATTCTTCATGGTATCCTTTGAAGCACAAAATATTTTTAATTTTTATGAAGTATATTTTTCCCTCTGGTCACTTGTGCTTTTGGTGTCATATATAACAAAGCTTAAATTAACTCAAAATCCTAAGATTAATTTCTTTATCTTTTTCAAAGAGGTTTAGAGTTTCATCTTTTATGTGTAAGATCTATGAGACATTTTAGGTTAAGTTCTTCTTATGATATAAAATAGACCAAATTAATTCTTTCAAATGTATCCACTTGTACTGCAACTTTTATTGGAAAGATTATTTGTTCCTCCTCTGAATTGTTTTGGCACACTTGTTAAAAACAAATTAATGGTACATGAAAGAGAGTATTATTATTATTACTATTATTAATGCATATTAATTGTATAATAATGTAATTTACTGTAACTTTTCCAGGCATGTACATATAATACTTTGATCATGTACACCCTCCATCCTACCCCCTTTTGCCTTCCTTTTTCCTTAATTCCACTATTTCCCTTCTCCTTCTAAGTAATCTTTTTTTGTACTTTCCAGATATGAGAGAAAACACATGATACTTGTTTTTGTCTAGCTTATTACACTTAAGATATGTGCACTTCTATACAGTTTGCGCAAATAACATGATTTAATTCTACTTTATTGCTGAATCATACTCCATTGTTTATATATACCATATTTATTTATCTATTCATCTGTTGATGGGCACTTAGGATGATATCATAACTTGTGAATAATGCCACAGTAAATATGTATGTGCTAGTATCTCATTGAATGCTGACTTCATTGTTTTCAGATAAATACCTAGGAATGGTATAACTGGATCATATGGTAGTTCTACTTTTAGTTTCCTGCGGAATCTCTAAACTGTTTTGCATATTTGTTATACTAATTTATATTTCCAGCCAGAATGTAAAAGGGCTCCTGCTTCTCCACATTCTTGGTTACTTTTTTTTTTCTTGAAAATAGCCATTCTGACTGGAGTGAAATGGAATCATGATGTTGTTTTGATTTGTATTTCCATGATGGTGAAAGATATTGAGCATTTCTTTTCATATATAAATGTACATTTTTAATTCTTCTGTTTTGAAGAATTTTTCAGATCATTTGCCCCTTTTTTTAGATGACTTGTTCTTTTGTTAAGGTTTCGTTTCATTGCTTTTCTTTCTCTCTTTCCCTTTTTCTCCCTCCCCTCACCTCTTTCTTTCTTTCCTTCCTACCCATCTACCAGGGATTGAATCCAGCAGTGCCCAGAGCTTTCTATTTTGAGAAGAGGTCTCCATAAGTTGCTAACACTGGCTTTGACCTTGAGATCTTCCTGTCTCAGCCTCCTCAGTTACTGAGATTACAGGCATATGCCATTGTTCCTGGCTTCTTTTTTTGAAGTTTCTTTAGTTCTTTACATAATTCTGGATATTAATTCTCCATTAGATGATTAGATGGCAAAGATTCTCTCCCTTTCTATGGATTATCTCTTTATGCTGTTGTTTCCTTTGATATACAGAAGCTCTTAATTGGATATAATCCCATTTGTTAATTCTTGCTTTTGTTTCTTGTGCTATTGGAATCCCATTCAGGAAATCATTGCCTGTGCCATTATATTTAAGGGTTTCTTCCATGTTTTTTTCTAGTAGTTTCAGGTTTTACATTGAAGTGCTTGATCCATTTTGATTTGATTTTTGTACAGGGTGAGACACTGGGGGTAGGGGTTGGTTTCAATCTTCTACATATAGATATCCAGTTTTCCCAGCATATTTTATGAAAAAAATGTCATCCTTCCAATATAAGTTTTTGGTTTTGGCACATTTGTCAAGAATCTGTTTGCTATAGATGCATGGGTTTACTTCTGGGTCCTCTATTTTATTCCATTGCTCTACATGTCTATTTTTATTCCAATACCATGCTGATTTTGTTACTATGATTCTATAGTATATTTTGAAAGCAGATATTTTTTAAAGGAACTAATTCTTTCTTAATTTTTTAAATTTGTAGATGGACAGAATTTATTTATTTGTTTGTTTGTTTGTTTTTATGTGATGCTGAGGATTGAACTCAGTGATTCACATGTGCTATGCAAGCACTCTACCACTGATTTACAACCCTACCCCTAAAATCAGGTATTTTGATACCTCTAGCATTGCTCTTTTTGTTCCGGACTGCTTTAGATATTTAAGATCTTTTGTGCTTCTATACACATTTTGGGATTGCTTTTTCTAGATCTGAGCAGAATGTCATTAGGATTTTGATGGGATTTCAATGAATCTGCATGTTTCTTTTGGTTGTAAAATCACTTTAACAGTATTAATTCTTTCAGATATGGGCGATTTTCCCATCTTTTAATGTTCTCTTCAGTTTCTTTCTTCATTGCTTTATAACTTTCATTGTAGAGATATTTTACTTCCTTTGTTAGGTTTATTCCTAGGTATTTAATTCATTTTAAGCTAATATTAAAAGAATTGCATTCCCGATTTCTTTCTCAGTGAATTATTTATTGGTGTTTTAAAAAATTATTTATTTTTTAAAATTTATGTCTCTATTAGTGCGTTATAGTTTTACATTATTTTAGAGTTCATTTTGACATATTCATGAACACATATAATACACTTTGTTCCATTTTAATCCCCAGTAATTCTTCCCCTTCTCTCTTCCCTCTCTGTTATCTCCTGCCTCTACTCTGTTTTTTTTAAATTAGTGCATTACAACTATACATAAAAATAGAATTTTTGATGATATATTCATATATGCACATAGCATAATTTGGACAGTTTTATTCTGCAGTTTCTCCCCTTTCCTGTTCTTGCTCCCTCCCCTAGAATCCCTTCTTCTCTACTCTTCTGCATTCTCTTTTCATGAGATGCCTTTTTTTGCAAAGACAAAAATCCATAATTCTATTTAGCTTCCACATGTGAGAGAAAATATTCAACTATTGACTTTCTGAGTCTGCCTTATTTCACTTAGCATGATATTCACCAGTTCCATCCACTTATCAGCAAATAACATAATTTATTTGTTCTTTATGGCTGAGTAAAACTCCATTGTATATATAAGGCACATTTTATTTATCCTTTCTTCTACTGAGGGACACTTAGGCTGATTCTATAACTTGGCCATTATGATTTGAGCTGCTCTATATTTACTGGTATCAATGTATCACTATAGTTTGCTGATTTTAGTTCTTTTTAGTAATTTTTTTTTTGATGCCAGGGATTGAACTCAGGGGTACTCAACCACTGAGCCACATCCCCAGCCCTATTTTGTGTTTTATATAGACACAGGGTCTCACTGAGTTGCTTAGTGCCTCACTATTGCTGAGGCTGGCTTTGAACTCGCGATTCTCCTGTCTCAGCCTCCCTAAGTGCTGGGATTACAGGCTTGCGCCACCGCGCCTGGCTCTTTTTAGTAATTATTGAGGAGTATGATACCTAGGTCAAATGGTGGTTCCCTTCTTAGTTTTTCTTCACATTTTTATTGGTGCATTAGAGTTGTGCATATTGATGGGATCTGTTGCTACATATTCATATATGCACAAAATATAAAAATATAATTTGGCCAATATCACTCTCTAGCACTTTCTCCCTCCCCACCTGTTGGTCTCTTTCCTATATTGACCTCCCTTTGATTACTAGGAGATCCATCCCCCACCTTTCCCCCCTTTTTCTTCTCCATATGAAAGCATGCAGCAATTGACATTCTGAGTTTGGCTTATTTTGTTTGACATAAGGTTCTCAAGTTCCATCCATTTTCCAGCAAATGACATAATTTCATTTTTCTTTATGGCTGAGTAAAACTCTGTTGGGAATATATATCACATTTTATTTTTCTATTCATCCTTTGATGGATATCTAGGCTGGTTCCATAGTTTGGCTATTGTGAATTGTGCCTCTGTGAACATGGGCATATACATGTCACTGTACTGTGATAACTAATTTCTTCAGGACAAATTCCAAGGAATGTTAGAACTGAGTCATATGGCATTTCCATGCCTAGGCTTTTGAGGAATATCCATACTGATTTCCAGTGTGGATTGTACTAATTTGCAGTTCAAACAACAGTGTGAGTGTACCTTTTTCCCCCACATCCTTACCAGCTTTTACCATTATTTGTGTTTTTAGAGATTGCCATTTTTACTGGGGATGAAATCTCAACGTAGTTTCTTTTTTTGTGTATTTACTCTAATGTTTTATTTATTTTTCTAAAGAGTTATACATGACAGCAGAATGCATTTCATTTTAATTCATTGTACACAAATGGAGCACACTTTTTCACTTCTCTGGTTGTACACAATGCAGAGTCGTACCATTTATGCAATCATACATGTACCTAGGACAATAATGTTCATCTCATTTCCCCATCTTACTTATTATTTTCTTTCCTGATTTCTTTGGCTAGAATTTCAAGAATTATGTTAAATAAGAGTTGTGAGAGTGGACATACTTGTATTAGTACTGATTTTAGAGGAAATTCATCTTTTCTCTGTTCAGGATGATATTGGCTATGGGATTGTCATATGATGTTGATGTATGATCCTTCCATACATAACTGAAGGGATGTTGAGTTTTATCAAAGGATTTTTCTCTATTTATTGTCATCTGATATTTATCTTTGATTCTATGTAAATGATGTATTAAAGATTTTGATTTGCACATAGTGAACCATTATTTTAGCTCTGGAATTAAATCAATATGATGTATGATCAATATTGAATTCAATTAGCAAGTATTCTCTTGAGGATTTTTGCATCTGTGTTCATCAAGGATATTGGTATGTAGTTTTTTAAAAATATTTTTGAAATATTTTTAGTTGTACATGTACAAAATACCTTTAATTAATTAATTAATGTGGTGATGAACAACAAACCCAGTGTCTTACATGTGGTAGGCAAGCATTTTATCACTGAGCTACAACCCCTCCACCTATAGTTTTCTTTTTGTGTGTGTTCTTGATAACAGGGCAATAGTGACATTTTAGAATAATTTTGGAAGAGTTTCTTCAATTTCTATTTTATGGAATAGTTTGAGGAGCATTGGGATTAGTTCTTTGTTAAAAGCCTAATAAAATTCAACACTGAATCTATCCTGTCTTGGTTTTCCTTTGTTGATAGAATTTCAATTACTGATTCATTGTCATTGCTTATTGTTGATCTGTTTTTATGTTTTTATTTTTTATTTGTTCTGAATAGTTATACATGATAGTAAAATGCATTTTGACACATCATACATAAACGGAGTACAAATTCTCACTCTTCTGGTTGTACATGATGTAGAATCACCAGTCGTGTAGTCATATATGCACATAGGATAATAATGTCTGATTCATTCTACTATCCTTCTTACTCCCATATGCCCTCCCCTCCCTTCACTCCTCTCTGTTTAACCCCAAGTACATCTATTTTTCCCTAGCCCCACTCCCTTATTGTGAATTATCATCTGCGTATCAGCAAAAACATTCTGCCTTTGTTTTATTGGGATTGCCTTATTTCGCTTAGCATGATATTCTCTAACTCCATTCATGTTGTATACATAGATATACCACATTTTCTTCATGCAATCATCTGTTGAAGGACATCTAGGTTGGTTTCATAGTTTGACTATTGTGAATTGAGCTGCTATAAACATTTATGTGGCTGCATCACTGTATTATGCTGATTTTAAGACTTTTGGGTATAAACCAAGAAGTGTGGATAGCTTGGTCAAATATTGCTTCCATTTAAAGTTTTCTGAGGACTCTCCATACTGCTTCCATAAATTTAACATAAAAAAAACCCAATCAATAAATGGACTAAGGAACTGAATAGACACTTCACAGAAGGAATGGAATTGATCAACAAATATATGAGAAAATATTCAACATTTCTAGCAATTAGAGAAATGCAAATCAAAACTAAGATTTCATCTCACTCCAGTCAGAATGGCAACTATCAAGAATACAAACAACAATAAGTGTTGGCGAGGTTGTGGGGGGAAACGCACACTCATACATTGCTGGTGGGACTGCAAACTGATCTCTTTTATATCATCTCAATTAACTTTTACTAAGACAATATATCCTAAAATTTGTTCTTTTCTTGTAGATATTCTAGTTTATTGGAATATAGTTTTCAAAATGTTCCTTAATTCTCCTATAAATTTCAGTCATTTCTGTTGTAATATCTTCTGTTTCATCTCTAATTTTATTCATTTGTGTTTTCTATTTTGGGTTGTTCAGCTAAGGGTTTGTCCATTTTATTTATCTTTTCCAAGAACCAACTCTTTTTGTCATTGATACTTTGTGGTTTTTTTTTTAAGTCTCTATTTCATTCCTCATCTTTATTATTTTTCTCCTTGTACAGATTTTGGATTTAGTTCATTCTTGTTTTTCTAAGACCTTGAGATGTATTGTTGGATTAAGGTTACTTGCTTTTTTGTTAAAACTAAGGCACTCATAGCTATAAACTTCCTTCTTAATATAGGTTTCACTTAATCTCACAAATTATACTATGTGATGTTTCTTTTTATATTTGATTCTATAAATTAGTTTCCCTCCTGGTCATCTGTCCTTTATGTCGTGCCTTGTGTGGGTTTGCTCAATGAGTTGGGGTCCCCAAGGATGAGGTCTGGGGTCCCAGAGGACGAGGGTTTATGGGGTGGACGGTTGCAGAGTCACTCACCCAGACACGGGATAGGTAAAACTGCTCTGCCAGAGCGAGAAGCAAACCCGTTTATTTCAGTTAGTGCAATAGTTTATATAGGGTCCTCGGACCAATCATGGCCCTGAGTTAAGGTTACAGCCAATAGAGTATTGATCCATGTCAGGCACGCAGCCAATCAGAATGGGATGAGAAAAGGAAAGGCATTGAAGGCAATCAATCAGCATGGGGTAAAGGGGAGGGGAAGTATTCAAAGTAACCAATCAGCATAGGGTAAAGGGGGAGGACATGTATTCAAAGTAACCAATCAGTATAGGGCAAAGGGGAGGGGAAGAATTCAAAGTAACCAATCAGCATGGGGTAAGGAAAGGGTAGGGGAGGCATTGAAGGCAGCCAATCAGCATAGGAGGTACTGAAGGCACAGAGAGAGCTCCTATATTCTTCAATGACCCATTGTTCATTCAAGAGTATATTGTTGGGTCTGGGGCTGTAGATCAGTGGTAGAGCGCTTGCCTAGCATGCGTGAGGCACTGGGTTTGAGCCTCAGCACCACATTTAAATAATAAATGAACAAAATAAAAATCCATCAACAACTAAAAAAATATTTAAATGAAAAGTGTATTGTTTAGGATCCATGTTTTATAATTTCTATAATGTATTTTGCTGTGGATTTCTAGTTTTATTCCATAAAGATATGATAAGGTACATGAAATTATTTTCATTTTTTGAATTTGTTAAAGTTTGCTTTATGGCCTAATATATGATCTATCTTGTAAATCTTCCATGTGAAGAAGAAAAGAATATGTATTCTGCATCTGTTGGATGGAATATTCTGTAGAGGTCAGTTAAGTTCATCTGATCCATAGTATAATTCTGATATATCTTTGTTGAATTTTTGTCCAGATGATCCATCTATTGATAATAGTGGGGTGTTAAAATCACTGACTATTAGTGAATCAGTGCCTGTATCTCCCTTTATGTCCAGTAGTATTTGTTTTATGAAATTGTATGCTCTTATGATTAATGTACACATATTTATAATAGTTATGTTCTTTGACAAATTGTTCTCTTTATCAATATGTAGTAATATTCTTTTTCTCTTCTGATTTTAGCTTCATGTCTGATTTGTTGTATATGAGTGTAGCTATTCTTGTTTGATTTTAGATTCTGTTTATATGGAATATCATTCTCCACACTTTCACTTGTAGCCTGTGTATTTCTTTCCTAGGAAGGTGAGTTTCTTTCAAGGAGAATTCTCTAAAGTCTTGCTTTTTAATTCAGTCAATATACAATATTTTTATTGGAAAATTAAAACCATTTACATTCAGGGGCATTATTGAAAAGTATATGATTGTTCCTATCATTTTGGTTTTCCTCAGGTTGTTTGGAATATTCTGTTTGTATCATCTTTCTCTCTTATTCATCTTGGTGGGTTTTTGTAGTAATAATAGTTTATTCTTTCCAACTTCTCATTTGCTCATCTACTCTTCTAGTAAAATTTATTCTTTCCCATGTTCTTTTGTTTGTATTTATCTTCTTCTTATGGGTAGAAATATCTTCTCTAATCCTGTTTCAGTAGTCATTAATTACCTCGGTTTATACTTATCATGAAAGTTCTTTATTTTTTCTTCAATTATGAAGGATAATTTGCTTGAAAATAGTCATTGAGAATGGCAGATTTTTATTTTAGGACTTGAAATACATGTTTTAGTCAGTTTTACTTTCACTACTGTGACCAAAAGACCTGACAAGAACAATTTGAGGAGGAAAAGTTTATTTGCAGGCTCATGCTTTCAGAGGTTTCAGTTCATAGAGGGCCAGCTATATTCTTCGGGGATCGAGATGAGGCAGGAAATCATGGTGGAAGGGTGTGGTGGAGAAAAGCAATGGGGAAAATGGCACCATGGAGCATGTACACACACACACACACACACACACACACACACACACACACACACAGAAAGAGAGAAAGAGAGAGAGATATTACATTTGCCAGATATATAATATATATCCCCAAAGCATGATCCCAATGATCCACCTCTTCCTCCTACAGGCTACCTCCTTCAATTACCCCTCAGTTAATACCTATCAGGGGATCAATGCAGTGATTAGGTTAAGGCTCTCATAACCCAATTATTTCACCTGTAAGCCTTATTGTATTGTGTCACACATGAGCTTTTGGAGGGATACCTCACATCTAAACCATAAGAATACATTTATCTATCCTTTCCTGTCTTTTAGTGTTTCTTCTGAGAAATCTTCTGTTATTCTTTTTTTTTCTTTTAAAATTTTTTTAGTTGTTGATGGACCTTTATTTCATTCATTTATTTATATGTGGTTCTGAGAATTGAACCCAGGGCCTCACACATGGAAGGCAAATGCTCTGCCACTGAGCCACAATCCCAGCCCAATCTTTTGTTATTCTGATGGGTTTGACTTTATATGTGATTTGATGTTTCTTTCTTGCAGCTTTTGATATTCTTTCCTTGTTCTGTGCTTTTTGCAGCTTAACTATAGTATGTAATAGGTTCTTTTCCTGGTTATATATATTTAGGGTTCAAAATGCCTCCTCTTCCTGGATGTCCATGTCTTGTGTTTCTATATTGAGATCTGTGTCTCTGCTGTGATGGATATCTCTACCAATTTTATGTCAGTAACTTTTTAGTAAGCAGCCTTCCTGTTGATGATATGCCCTGGAATATCAGGTTCTTGTGTAAATGAGTTTAATTCCAATTGGACTTTGAATTGTAGTTTCCTTGTGGCTTCTTTGGCTGTGATTAATGAGCTTTTTCACAATGAATATTGTGTTGGAACTTGAGGAACCCACTTTCTTTGTAGTTCTTGCAAGATTTGGGCCCCTCTGTTAGTTCATGTAGGTGTGTTGTAGACAGAAGAACATGTGGGTTGTCCCTGCTATGGTTACTTCCTCAGTGTTGTCAGCAATGTGTAGTGAGATAGGGTATGGGAATGACCTATGCTAAGATCCCTCACAGATGAGGTTTCCACAAATCTTAGTTTATTTCTTTCTGCTATTGCTATGGGTATGATTGTCGAGGAACAGAATTTCAGCTCTATCCAGTCATACCTATTTGGAGTCAGTTCTATTACTGTGAGATTTTTTTTTCTTTTCCATTTTTTAAGTTGAAGAATGCACCATTGCTCAAACAGGGCTAGGTCATGGCTGGAGTAACATGTAATTTCTCTGCTGTGGCTACAGTGAAGTTTAGTGGCAGAGCAGCCACTCAACATACTCAAAGTCCTGGGCTTGATCCCCAGCACTACACAGAAAGAAAGACACAAGAAACAATAACAAAATAAACCAGATAAAGGAGTAAAGTAAAAGCCAAGTATACACAAAGCAACTGCATCATCAACAAAAGGAAAGGGAGGAAATAATATAGAATAAATGGAGAAGTTAAAAATACTAAAATGTTTAAAGAAAGGGAAAACAGAAAGAAGATGATGAAGAAACATTAAAAGCATAAAAGAAAAGAGAGGACTCTAGTGATTTTTGTGCCCCACACTCTGAGCGTAGGGAGGTAACTGTGGAGTTGCAGTTATCTGTTGTGGTAGGAGTGGTTAGCACTGTGCCATCTACCACCTTAACTCTGATGACATGAGACATAGCTCTGTTGCAGAATTACATGATACTACTTATTCTTCAAGATTCCTGCACTTGGATTCCCAAACTTCTGGTTTTAAAGGAGAAGCATCTTCCATTTCCTCAGGTATCACAACTGAGTTTCCCACCATATAGAATTCTCAGCAGGTTTGTGTCAAAGGCCCTCCCCTGCAGCCATACTGTCCCCCAAGTCAGACACCCACTGAGCATGTGCAGTGATATTGCAAAAGAGATCTGGAGACAGGAAAATGCGTGGACCTTTGACTCTGATAATATGAGAATAGTAACTCAGTTATGACTTTCTCAATATGGCTCTCTATTGTACCACCAGTAGAATACACTGGGAAGTATAGGGAAAGTCTCCAGAGTTAGTTTTCTGTGCAAATCCCATGTGTATTGTATATTTAAACTGTAGTTCAGCATGATGCTGATTCCTATGCTCGTGGTGTTCACTGGAAGTCTACCTGTTTCACCTATACCCTGTGCTCTCAGCCACTGCTGTGTGATAGGTTCTAGGGTGCTACATTACTCTGTATGATCCATAATTCATAGCCTCTTGGTTTCCTGAAGTCTCTTTCTGTCCAGTTTTGAACTTCAACATTCTTCTGCAGATAACCACCTCTGTGCACAGTTACTCTTCAGTTGTTTGACCCATTTAATGATTTATTATTGTTGCTGAATCTTGTTTATTTGCTTACTTTTCTGAAATAATTCTTTCAATTGTGTTTCCTTATTGTGTATTGCTGCTAAAGTCTCTGCTCAGGTAGCTTCCTGGTTACCTAATGATTGCACAGGGATTTCCTTAAATGCCTGGAATCAATAATACCAGCAGTCTTTGCTGATTGACAGTTTTTGCAGTGTGACTTTTGGGCACATTTTCAACACTTGATCAGGTAGTTTATAACTCTGACTTGGCATTCATTTCCCGCGTATGCAGAGTAGTAAGGTAAGCATGAGATCATGGCTTTAGGCATTCTCAGTTCTTTCCTGAGCAAGTGCCCAGTAGGGCATGTGCACAGATTAACATATGAACTGGCCCTATAGTTTTCTAGAAATATGTAGGAACTTTTCAAAGGACCCCATATATATCAGAATTCCCTAGCTTTTCCTTTCAAGCTTTTTGGCTAGCTTATCATTTGCCCAACTATTATCTACTGTATCAGGTACCCTCAGTGTTAAACAATTGCCAATAATAGTTTCCAACAAATCCTCTCCAGGAAAAGGCTATTTACACTAAATTATTGTTTAATCAGGCCAGTTAAAGATTAGACTCACAAGTAACAACTTCCAGGAAATCACTAGACAGGTCAGTAATGATAATTCTCTGAAAATGGGGCATTGAAAGAGGCCCAAAGACATCATAATAATTCAACTGAATGCTAGGCTTCTGGTTTTCATTGTGATTGCATACTGTTGTTTTTCAGTTTTGTGAAGCTTGGGAAATAACAGGAATAGATGAATTAAAATGCCACAAAACTCAGTGCTCCTACCAGTATTCAACTATTTTTCTGAAATGTTCATCAGATTACTGTAGTCACTTTGTTTATTTATTCACTTCTGAAAAACTTTATTCTTAATATTTTTGCCAGTGTGCACATTGATTTTGCTGAGATTTTTGAAGATACTTGTTCCTGCTCATGTTACTTTTTTTTTTCATTATACTTATTTGGATCAGTCAATATACAGTTTCTCATTCATGTAGCATAGTTCCATTTCAAGGGAGCATACACATATATGACTAGGAGCATTAACTACAAGTGTAAGTTGCATGTTGAGGAGTATCAAGAGATATAATACATAAGTCAAGTTATGAAAGAATATGTATCATTGAATAAGTATGCCTAATGTGTCTTTCTCAAAAACAGAAATCAAAGTGACCAAGGCAAATGAATGAAGGGTAAGGAAGGAAGAATTTTGAACAAAAAATGTAGCTGCCTCCCAAAGAGCAAGCATAATTTAAATATCCAGTTTATCAGAACTGTAAAAGCCAACAAACAGTCAAGACAGAAGTTCAAACATTGCAGGATGAAATAGAAAACATGATCAAAAAGGATGGTAAAATTATTGAAGTATAAAATGAATTTCTTAATGGATTTACATGGAAGGATACTATGCAAATGTCATCTGTTATTTGCTATTTACACTTCATCTTATTTGACTTCAAAGTCTGCATTGCAGGGGGCTTAAGCAAGCCGTGGAGATTCAAAATCAACATTCTTCCCAACCAGATGGTGTTAATCCTAGGTATCTAGCTCAGACCAGAGCTACCTTTCTCAGTGACCATGGACAATACTTGGAGGAAAAGGACTGTGCCTGACTAAGCTGGTCCCAGATTAGTTTGCAAAAATGTGGTGCCTCTATGCTTTGTCTTGAAACTGGCTTCTGGAAGTAGGCTACTATTTGAATAAAATTTTAAAACAATGGCAAATCACCCTTCATTGAAGTGGTATTTTTTTGTGTGACAGAGAGAGCAGTGTTAGAATGTAAATCAGGAATTACTAATACTTTTGAAATCAAGGTACTAACATAATTCATAATTTAAGAAATAAAACTTTAACCCCCTTGGATCTCCTGAAAAGAAGAGACTTCCCAGAATTTTTGCCCTCTGTTTCTTTCATTTTTCGTTTAGATATCTTGCTATTGAGAAGTAGAAGTCATATAAAGTGGACAAGGCATAAATGTACAGCTCAACAAATTATCACAAAACAAATACCTGTGTAACCACAAGTCAGGTCAAAAATAGAACATTGACAACACCCCAGAGGCCCACCTTCACTTTTACTTTTTAAGAGTACATTGAAATTAACTTTGTTTTAATGCTTGCATGATACTTCTAGAAATAAAGATATTTTGTTGAGAAAGGAGGTTGTTATAAAACAAGATTTAGAAAATAGTATGTTTAGAAAATAGTATGTAAGTGGGAACGAATGCCTAAGCTTGGAAACATAAATCGTATGGCGGGGGAAGATCATGTGTATGACTGAATGTGGAGTTTGTTCCTTCCCCAATATAATGAGGAAGACTCAGTATCAAACTGTGGAAAGCTCAACAAAAATGGGACATGCCAAAAAAGTGACATTTTCTTAGTTCTGCCCCATAAACTAGATTAGATTTTACTCATAAAATTAGATTTTACTCATATCTACTTGAAGTACAAGACATGCCCTCAACCTCTATATACCCACATCAAGTATCTAGAAATGCTCTATCTCTCTGGTCCTCACACATCGTCTCAGTTTCAGAGAATTAACTAATCATATAAATGAACTTAAATGACACTTAGTATGTGACAGGCATTGTTCTAAGCATTTGTGCATATTAATGTATTTAATTATTTAATCCTCATAGCTCTTCAGGAAAAATGGAGAAACAAAAGTAGAAAGTCGCTCTGGTAGGAGGTAGCAAACCTGGTATTCAAACTCTGATTAATTGGTAGAAGGATCTGTTTTTGAACTATGAAGCTCTTCTGCCTCCATGGAAGGAATTTAAAATGGATGCTCCCTTGTGTAAACATTGGGCTATCTTTGGTCATTATGCATAACAAGTATGCATGTTAATAGCTTAATTATGAGAAATATCTGTTAGCAAAACTGTGAACAGTTATTAACTATTCTTTAATATAGGTGTCAATGTAGAGAAGACTGTATCTAAATTCATGTTGTGACATAAAAAATGCATGAAATTTAAACATGCTTGACAAATTCAAAAAATTTTCTTATGTGCTTAAAAGTTTTTAATACAGACAGTATCTCTTATTTTTCAAGATATGACTTTAAAATGAAGGTGTATTGATGAACTTACATAAGCAGTATTTATTATTCATATTGTATATAGCACATACATAAAATAGTGCTAGTACAATTTGATGCCACTGCCTTGATTTATGCTGTCATCAGTAAATTTACCACCATTGCTTTTGTATCATTAGAGAAAATTCCAACACAGAAACATCAGGAAATATCTAGTTTTACTATTAAGATTGTCTTGATCTTGTAGACTCCACAAAATGATCTCAGGAACCACCAGTAGTCCACCAATTACACATTGCAACCTCTTAAAACAAAACAAAAAAACCTGTTTACTTTATTATTTTCCTATTTGGAAACAGTTGTACCTTCAGAAACCTCAGCTCTCACTTTTCTCAGATCTTGACTAATCTTTAGCTAACTCCCCTGCTTAGAAATCTACAAATTTGATTCTCTACACTATCCATGCTCCCCTAAACATTTGCATTTCTAGAAAGAAAAATTATAACAACAACAATAGCAATAACAAAGATCAAGTTGCATAATTCCTCAAAATAAGACTCCCTGATTCAGGGTTAAATTCCTGCCTTGATTTCTTGCCACATGAATTTCTTTTGGTGACTCCTATATTCCTGACTCAGATTAGCCCAGTTTGTAGTTATCTGCTCATCAAACTTTCTTCTTCATTTAAAGTTTGTCTAGTAAATTGAGTGAATGGTTAGGGAAGGCTGGGAGGAAGAAATAAGAATTAGTAAAATAAAATATAGTAATGTCTCCTTTGTTACAAGGAAGTAAATCCTTCAAGCAGGCTGATCTTCCACCACTGCATCAAGGTGAGTGGAATAATTCCTAAATAATTGACAATCATTGGTCATCCTCTATCACTTTCTGGAACTGGGAATGTTCAGTCATTCTTAGCAGTGTGTGCCAATAACAGAAAAGCAAACGAAAGTGAGCCCAATCTTTCCTCCTGCCTCAGGCAAGCTTCATGACAGATAGCTTACCATGACAGATAAATTTGAGGCTAATATTTCTGTTACATTTCTTATGGTTCCTTGGAAGCAGTTCCTGTTAAGTACTATAGAGGGACTAGATTTCACAGGGAGTCTGACCTGGATAATTCTACCATCATGGAGGGCATTCTAGGATCTTGTCAGGCAAGCCCAAAATGTCTATAGTTAGGTTCCCTGCCAAAGCTTCTGGCCAACTTTTTTTAGTATGCAGCCAAGGGTATAAAATAATGTAACCTATTGGAAGCATGCCTTCTTTGGCCTTGTATAGTCAGATTTTTTTGCCACTATGATCAAAAGATCTAACAAGAACAATTAGAGGAGGAAGAGTTTATTTTGGGGCTCATAATTTCAGTGATCTTAGTTCATTGGTGGAAAGCTCTATTCCTCAGGGTTCAAGGTAAGGCAGAACATCATGATGGAAGAGTGTGGATTGGAAAGGCAGCTGAGAACATGGCACCAGGAAGTGGAGAGAGAGCTAGGTTCAAGTCACAAAATATATACCTCAATGGCACACCACAGGGACTTACCTCCTCCCACCAAACTACCTTGCTTAAAATTACCACCAAGTTAATCCATATCAGAGGATTAATGTACCGATTAGATTAAACATTTTGCAACCCACTTATTTGGGAGGATAGCTAATATAAGCCATAATAGGCCTGCATATAAAAAAGGCCTATCAAAGGATTCAGGCAGCTGGAATTGGGGGCTGCCACTTCCAAATAAAGCAAGTCTACTATCCCAACCATGCCTCACAACTTCTTTCAACTGCCAAAGTACCAAACATTGCTTCCTGGGTCTGAACCCCTAGAGGACAGACCTTAAATTATACCAAGTAAAGGGTCTAGGTGGGAAAGAAACCTATGTCATGGAAAATAAGAGAAGATCCTTAGCCACCCACCATCCATGTTTTTCTTCTATCATCTTTATTAGTACCTACACTCTAAAGAACTTAAATATATTTTGAAAAGACTTTTGTTTTTCCCTTCCTCTTTGTAAAAAAAAAAAAACCAACAAAACACATAGCAAGTATTTCAAAGTTGGCAAGATTTAAATTTTGTTTTAGTGTAGCTTCTATTTTAGTGTAGCTTCTCCTCCAACCATGTTCAATTTACAGTAAAGGCACTTAACACTTTCACCTGATTATTTTTTTGTATGACAATGACAAAAACTTTTACAATAAACATCAATTAAGCACTCACTAGGTGCAAACATCTATAGGTAATATAGGAAGCTGAAGAAGTAAATAATATATACCTCATTTCTCCTCAAAATTTTAAACTAGGGTGAGATGTAGGAAATAGAGGGAGGCATATAGGTAGAAATTATTTGTAGTAGAAGTGAGTGAGTGCAGAGATATAGATCCAGCATGGTACCATTCTTCCTTTCACAGTTCTAATTGTAATGTTGGTGGTGAAGAGGCACCTGTCCAGGTACATCATATTCTCCAAATGAGTCCTCCCCAGGCATTCAGACATAGGGACTAGTGGTTGATATAGAGCCTGATTTTGAGGCACTGAAACAGGTTGAGCATGCCCATTGTGGATGCGTATCACTCAGGCACCAAATGAAGGCAGAAATCAGTCTATGCAGATGATTTTTAGTCTCTCCCCTTCCCACTTCTATCAAGGCTTGGCACATTGAACTTAGAAGTAATGAGTCCCGTATGGAAAAAGAGCCATGTATCCTTTCTTGGGTAATAGCACTGAGAAATCATTGCAAAAGGATTAGTTGCTACATCTTACTTTTGAGAAAAGAAATCTGGTGTTAGTAAGCTTTTTGTCATTGTAACAGAATACCTGACAAGAATAACTTAAAAGAGAAAATGCATATTTTGGCTCATGATTTCAGACATCTCAGTCCATTGCCCAGTAGGCTCAAGCTTACTCCATTGCTCTGGGCCCAAGATGAGGCAGAACATCATGGTGGAAAGGTGGGATAAAGGAAAACACATGGCAGCTGGGTTGCAGAGTGGGATAACAGGGTGCAAAGAGAAATTAAACCCTTCTAAAGCACAATCCCAGTGACCTACTTCCTCCAGCCATACCCCACCTTCCTACTGTTTTCACCACCTGCCAGCAAATTCATTCAAATTATTAATCCAACAAATGGTTTAATCTGATGAGGTCACACCCTCATGATCTAATCATTTTACCTCTGAACATTGCTGCATTGCCTAATGCATGAACTTTTGAGAGACACTCCAGTTCCAAACCATAACAACCCCCACATCTGAGAGAGATGAAACTGTTCATTAATACCAACTGATTTGCTCTAAAGTTTATTTTATTTTTCCAGTTAGGTAATTAACATCATAAAGTGAGATGAGGATTGAAGAATTGTTTGGAGTATCTCTTCCCTATTAAAGATAAAAGGAAAGGTAAAAAAAATCACACAGAACTTCATCTTCTCTCCCACTCAGCTTTGATTTGGAAAGGAGGTAGTTAAGTTACAACATGAAGAAAGTGGCAGTTATAAAGCTTGCCTTCTATTGCATGCTTTTGCAGCAGCAATTACCTCAGCTACAAATCTCATTTACAGAACTCTTTGAAAGTGCTATCTGGACGATGGCAGAATACACTAGAAATCAATGGAGGGTGATTTCATTCCCAAATTGAAGTTACCATTTAATAGTCATGGAAAAAACACACGTACGCACACTCCAGCCTCCTTCTTACTCATTAATAGATTCCTCAGTAGCAATTATGAGGCTTAACATTCACAAATTCAATTACTACTTGAAAAATATGAATTATAAACACTCTTTATCAATTGAAATGCAATAACATCCTAGTTTCCAGAAGGAAAATAGACAGGAGCAGTTGGAAATGATCCTAATCATGATGCTAATATTAACGGCCCAATATGTAGTCTGCAAAACAGGCAAGTGCTTGCCTCCCTGCACCTACCATTATGTGATTATTTTCTTTCCTGATTTATATATAGTTTCCTAGCAACCACCCTGCATGTTAACTTTAATGGATCTAAAAGAGATGCACTGGGAAATCTATCCATAGGGCCTCATGCTCTAGGGAGGGACACTTTCTCCTTGGAGGGCATGTCAAATGCCAGATAGATGTGTAGGGATTAGAGGCACTTTCTTTGGTCTGAGATTTCATTGCCCTTCCTGATCCTGTGTAGTCAGAGGTCCTTTAATCTAAATAGATGGCAGTGCTACCAACAGATCCTAATTCCACATGGGTATTCAATAGCACAACAGCGAGCCTGAGGATGTGGCCTGTTGGAGATGACCTTAAACCTAACAAAAGTAGGCACTGATAATGGCCCTAAACTTCCATCTTACTTACTATTTATTGATTTAACGTGAGAAGGATACTTTCAAAATGTTCTTGTAACCTGGGATTGGGAAGGCCTTAAATCATTCTCATTTTACTGTGAATTAGATTAGTTATCAGCTCAATTATGACCCTTTAATAGAGGTTGGGTCCTTCATTATATAGGAAAAGAAAGATTTAGAACTAGCCATTGTTCTTAAGAGTTGGAGAAAAAACAGGTGAAAGAAGTCAGAGAGAAGTTCCTTTATCTTTAATTCTCTCCAGGGTTCTTCCAAGTCCTCAAATGCTATAAGGGACTTTTCCAGATAGGACCTATATAAGGTAGACTACATTTGAAGTAGTAAGAAGTCCATTGTAAAGCTGAATGGTCCATTAGTTTCTTAATGTTGTCAGTGAAAATATAGTTTTGTAGTTAAAGAAGGTAGTTTCTCTATTCTCCTGGTACATTATCTCCCACTGTGGGCAGCCATTTTGATGACACACTCACTAACATTCTGAGATACTTCAGCTACCTCTTAAAGTGTTTTGCCTTGCCAAACCAAGCCCTAGGCAGCTTTCTCCAATGTCTTTGTTTGCTCTGAGATGGTGAGTTTTTTCTAATAGAAACCATTAAATCAAGATGATGTCAGACCCTATAGCCATGTTAGGTAATTCCAGCTGGGCCTACTTGGATGCTCATCAACATTTCCTTTCCTTATTTGCTGATTCCCTTTGCCATTCATTCATCCTTTTGCAAAATATTTTATTAGGCAATTTTTACATTTCAGTTGTGGCCAAGTCATTAAGGTGCCATGGTAATTGAGAGTGACAAGGTCTCTTCTCTCATGGAGTCTGTCACTTAGTGAAAGAAGATGGAAAATGAACATGTTATAAAAATTCAATTTCATATTGGCGTAAGTTCTATACAGAAGTGTGAATTCAAATATCCTGAGTTAAGAATAGGCTCAGGATGTTCAAAAAAGCAGAACAAAGATTGTTGTGTGTGGGCATCAAAGAGAGAGGAATAAGAAGATGTAAAGTCACAAAGATAAGCAATGGACCATGCAAAAGACTTTAGATTTTATTCTATTTTCCATGAGAAGCCATCGGAGAGTTTTAAGCAGGGAAGTTATAATATCTGTTTTATATATTGAAGGGTTCACTGTAGCTGCTGCGCAATGGACAGAGGTAAGTGTGGAAACAAAGGAACCAATCCGGAAGCTGATAAAATATCCAGGCGAGGGATGATGGTACCTGGGATAAAGTTGTAGCAATAGAGATGGTTGAAAGTATTTGAATTCCATTGAGTAAGTTGAAGGTTGAAGGATGAAGTGATATGCCAATAATCTGATAAAATGACAACTGTTACCATTATAAGTTATATTGTCATTTTGCTTCATCTGAAGGAAAGTATGTTTTCTCTTGTGTACCCCTCCCACTTTGATTCTAGCCCAGTGCCACTGGGGGGAAAAAAAAGCAAAAGATAGAAAAATGAAATGAACAAAAGAAAAGATATTCCATAAAGAACACTTCTCTCTTAAATACACTCTTCCTTTTTCCTGGGCTAGCAGTTCCTTCAATGTCCTGAACACACTTCTCTTTCCTCCTCCTCATCATCCAACTAAGTCTGTTCTCCAGTGTTCACAGGTGATTCCAAGATAAGAATTTCAGTTACTTTGACTAGTTCTAAGGAGGGAGGCTATTGAGTAGGGTTGAGAACTGAAGGCATCTCTGGAATTCTTTACCATAAACCATAGTGGAGGCACTTTTCTCCTACAGAGAAGACTGATCTTGGTGCTTACTATTGAGCTAGGTTTCTAAGAAAGTCATTTTTACTATGCTTTTATAGCCAGGATAGAAATGCCAGACTTCTTGAAAAAACAGGTTTTCAAAGGAGCTAGCAGGCCCCATCATGTTACTTCATATTTGTTGAACAGTGGAAATGTTTGGAAAGGAATAGGAAATTGATCCTGATACGTACATTTCCTTTGGACTTGCACCATTTTTTATTTAGCAAGCTCAAAGCAGTGCCACTTTTAATGTTTATTATGTTGCTAATCTTAACATCACAGCTGTGAGGTCACATCAGTAGTCAGATTTCTCATTTTCCAGATCAGTTCACCAACACAGATATTTTAAAATTATGTACTACCTCAAACAGCCATGGCTGAGGTTTTGGTCTGAAATATAGGTGTGTAAACCATGGTTTTTGTATCAGGAATGCAAAAAGAATGTATAAAAATGATTTTAGAACAAATAAACTAATCACATGTTAACATGGGCCATACAGATTCTAATTTTAGCATAAATTTTGAGATACAAGCATCAATTTTTATTTGGTGTTGAGTTCTAGACTTTTAGAACCTGAAGATAGAGTGGGAACTTGGAGTTTAATCTACTCATTTCATTAATACCCATGATCTGATGCCCAGAAAGATGAAATAGCCACAGACACAGAAGTCAGTATGAGTCAGGACAGGACACAGGTGGTCTCTGACATCCAGCCCAGGGATGTTCATATTCCAAAACAAAGCAAAACACAAAAACCAAAAAAATCTCTATCATTCCTGCTGTCAATGTGCTTCTTTGTTGCTATATTTTATTGGCTATATGGCTGTGAGGCTATAAATGCAAGGCAAACATCTGCAGTTTCTTTAGCCATTTGAGTACTTCACCCAGGAATGACTTCATTATGGATATCCTAAATCTAGGGCTCAATGTTGTATGACACAGGTTTCTGAGATACATATTCAGCTGCTCTCAGCATCTATCAATAACCTCCAGGTGTTGCTGTATGCTCATATAATTAATCAACCAGGGATTGACAGTAACATTTGTGGGTAAGATTTGGAGCTGGGTTGGAGGAAACTTAGACCTTGTTTATCAGGAAAGCTTAGTCCAATGGGGAAGACATACCTATTTCTCAAGATGGGAGTTTTACTACAATGTTGATGCAATCCTCGATCTGAAGAGTTTCCTAGTCTGATTCAGGACAAAGGAATCACAGAAACCATAAGTAAATATATTTCTATATATTTATTATTCATATTTATATTTATTTAAATATATATTTATATTGATTTATATATACATATATATTTATAACACATATCATAGTCACATACACATATACCAAACTATCACATCACATATTCACAACAAAGAACTGCAATGACTAAATCCATGAATTGGAATTTTATATTGTTATTTGAAAAAGTATTATGAGTTTAAGTGCATCCATATGCCCTGGTTAAATGAGGAGACTAATTGCACTTAGATTTTTCACATATAATAACAGGATGTGTTGAAGTTCCAACATTGTTTCCATTTGATGTGGACTATGATAATTTTGATGAAGACAGACCATCTCACTTAAAACAAATGTTCAGCTGATAGTAAGGTTGAAAATTTAATCTTATTGTTGAATTTCCTCTGTAAAGTATTATTTAGTGTTTAACTTTCACACAGTGAGAAAATCAGGGGTAAGTTGTAAAGAGATTTTCTTTTATTGAGTACCTATTATGTACCATACACTTTATAGAAATTGTCCTTTTTTTGGCTAAAATCACAGTAGCAGATTTATTGACCATTTATATGTGCCAACACGTAACATGGGATTTCTAATCTCACAAAAGCCCTATGAAACTGGGAGAGAAAAAGCTCAGCAATAGGCCTCCCAGGTGTCACCTTTGCTTTCTCAAGATACCTGGTAAAATATAACAACCTTTGAGATATGTATTATCTTAATATTCACAACAAGGTAAATGAGACTGAGATGTGATTGGAAGTCATATCTGTCTGACTTAGAATCCCAAGCTCTTACCATATGATTATATGTCCACTTTGAAATATTCTATTTAGGTTTCAATCATTAGGAATGGTGTGGGAGTGCTAGACCTTCCCAAAAATTTTGGGCAATCTTCCAAATAGTTCAATAACTTTAAAACTATTTTGACAGATAACAATTATTGTAAACATTAAGTAAAGTTTGAGAAGAGTAGTATATTTAAGCAAAGCCAGAATTTATTTTTAATGAACTTTTCCTAGGTCTTTAGTTGTTTCTGATCAAATAGAATTTTTGCCTGATTAGAATTCATCAGTGAGTAGTTATTTTAGTGTATTTAAATGTCCTTTGAGTACATGTAATTATTGGATCTTTATTAAAATTACTTGTTTGGATAAAGATGAGTAAAGATGGAGGATGAACAAAATATATATGAAACAAGAGTCAGAGAAATTTCTGATTTTCAGGCAATAAGAGTTCTAGACAAAAAATGGAAATTTAGATTTAAAGGCAAGTGGCGAGGGAGTATATTATAGCTTTTGTGGGAAATAACTACAAAGGTTGAAATAGTTATCATGAATTCCCCATTGGTAATACAGTCCCTAGTGTGGTAATGTGAGAGATATCAAATCTCTGTGAAGAACACTTGCATTATAACATTTTAAATCTTCTTTGACTAGATGCATTTCAGTAAAAAACTCTTATTTACCTGCCTTATTCTGATCAGCATAAAGTACAGTCTTTTAGAAAATTCTTAAGGTAGTAAAGTGATTAATCAAAGATGAAAGTTATGCCACTCCTCTCCTGATCAGTGTATGGTAGAGATGTTGACTTCTTTCCCCGTCCCCCTCTGGTACTAGGGATGGAACCCAGAGCCTTGTGCATGCGAGGCAAGCACTCTACCAATATCTTCAGCCCCAGAACATTGGCTTCTGATGGAACTTTTTAACCTATTATATTTTTGTTAGTGATTAGATAATATTATCCATTGAAATTCAACTCAATTACATGTATAGTATCTAAACTATTATGTTCCAATAAATTCTTAATTAAATGAAATCTTATTAACATCAACTTTTAGTTATATTGAATTATAGTTTGTTGTTGTTACAGTCCCTTTCTGAAGAAATAAAAAATTAAGTAAAATAATATCATTTTAGGTATTTAGTGAAACAAAAATATTTTCATAGGATATCCTGGGTTTGTAAAAATTGCTATTCAATGTACTACATTTCCTTTGTCTTCATCCATATTCCTAATGTCCTGGGCTATAAATACTGAAATTCAGAATGATGATCATTTAAGAGCCTGAGATAACAAGGAATGGTTCAACTTTATCCTTTAGATTCTAGTTTCTAAAGCAGAGATATATATACTGAGATGTTAAGGAAAGATTTTCCAACCAAATAAAAAATGAAATTACAAGGGATTTTCATATGTATGACAGAATTGTGTTAGGTTAGAACAGGGACTGAAACTAACATCACCATGTAAACACTAATGGAAAATTTCATATTCAATTTCCTCTACACTTACCACCACCAAAAGACCCAGGTGAAAAAGCCAAAGCTGAAGTCACTACTGTGAAAAAAGCTAAGGGTTTCTATTGACTGGTAACCATCATCAATGTTGGTACCACTTTTCTGCTCTGTTTCTTTATTTTAAAATTAATAAAATAGATCTTAACATTCTCATCATAATAAAATGATAAATCAGGGTGGTGATGAATATGTTAATTTGCTTGATCTACTCTTTCTATAATGTATATATATACATGGATCAAAACAACACATTGTACTCCATAGATGTGCACAATTATTTTTCAATTAAAAGTAAATAAAATTCAAATGTATAAAATATTTAGTATTAAAAAAGTTAATGCTAATATTGTAACCAAAATGCTAATGTAATAGGAGAGTCAATTGCATCTTTTCTAGAAGGTTACAGTCCCACTGTTCTGTGGGCTGGTCAGATCACCTACCTAACATGGAGTTTGTTGGGGGGGAGGGGTTCTAGGCAGACCATGCATAAACATAAGTGATACACAAAGATTACCAAAATGGCTAATAATCTCTGTAAAGCAATGGTTGAAGGAAGTAAGGATGTCAAACCTGAGCTGAGGGTAGAGGGCTGTTATGTCTTATAACTTATGAAGCACTGACATATAGAAGACAATAGATTTATTTTGTGTGGCTCCATAGGTTTTCACTGTGACCAATAAACTTTAAAAGATAGAAACATTTATGTGTTCTATCAGCTGATTCCTGCATTCTGTAGGGAGTTGTGTTAGATGACCTTGCAGACCCCTTCAAGTTATAGCATTCAAGCTTCTGAAATGTATCCAGCTGATTGTTAATCCTCTTCTCACCTTCAGCCTCCCTATACAAAATTCATTTGGCTGGAAGAGAACAAAATCACACCAAGTCAATTTGACCTGTATTCCTTCATACCAAATATAGGTGTTTCTGCAGTTTTCCAGTAACTGTGTTGCTTTGTTTTCACCTGTTTGATTTTTCTTTATACCTTCGTCTGCTTTTCTTTTCTTTTTTGTTGGTTTTTAAAATTTTATTTGATTTTTAAAATATTTTTTAGTTGTAGATGAACACATTACCTTTATTTATTTATTTTATGTGGTGCTGAGGATCAAACCCAGTGCCTCACATGTGAGGCAAGCACTCTACCACTGAGCTACAGCCCCAGCCCCTGTCTGCTGCTCTTTCCATCTTCCCTGATTTGTAAATTATTTTTGGAAATGCCATTATTCAAACTCATTGAGACCTAAATTACAATACAGTTATACAGTATTAAGACTATATTCAGTGTTGTGGGCTATGAATCATGAATCATGTTGTGGGCTGACTATGACTATGGAACATGAATCTTTGAACTGTGCATTTTAAAAATGTTGGTTTCCCTTTCTTCCTTTCTAGAAAAAAGAGTCTAAGTACTAGAAGTGGAAATGGTTAACATTTGATTTATTTTTAATATATTTGATAAAAGGAACTACAATTCTGAGTCATGAAACATAAAATAGTTTGAGGAAAAATACAATTATTTTGCAGAGTTTAAGGCAGGAGCAGTAGCAGCAAACAGAGTCTTTGCTGGCATAGACAGAATGACCATAACAAAAAGTTGCTTGGTAGAAGTGCATTAGACCATTTTATAATCTCTATTAACTCTTGCCTTGCCCAATATAAAAACACTATAGGCTACTAGAGTTTCAGCTTAATTGGTAAAAGAAATACATAGACTACTAGTATAAAAATAGGCCAATCTTACTAAACGCATGAAAAGATGTTCATTGTTACTAGTTCAGTTCAATTCAAATTGAAACCATAATGAGATACTATTATACACCCACCAGAATGGTTAAAATTAAATATGACAAGTCCAAGTCTTTGGGAGAATATGAATTAACTGAGTGAGGCCCTTGTACTTTGTTGGCAAGAATGTAAAATGTTATACACACTTTGGAAAACTTTTTAGCATTTCCTTCTAATTAAACATACCTATCCTGTGACCCAGCATTTTCACTGCTATTTCCATTTTCTAGGAGAAATGAAAACAGGTTCACAAAAAAGAACAAGAATATGTAAAAAAACTTTATTGATAATACCCACAATATGGACTCCTCAAGTGGAGAATGAATGAACAATTTATCCAATATTCATTCACTGGGATGCTACTCAACAAAAAGAATAAATCACTGGTACATGCTATAACACAGGTGACTCTTACAATGCTGAGTGAAAGATACAAAACACAAAAGAGTATATACTGTATGTTTCCACTTAAATTAATTTCAAGAAAAGAGAAACAAATCAAAATAGTGGTTCCATGGGCCAGGAGTTATGAGAGATTGACTGAGAAAAAGTAACTAGGGAACTTTCTTCTGGGATAATAGAAATATTGCATATCCTGGTTTGGGTGTTGCCTATAGGGTAATGCATATATGTCAAAACTCATTAAATTATACTCTTAGTACATGTTTATTTCTCTAATTTTATTTCAAAACTCCACAAAGTTTAAAAAGGCCAATCATTAGGAAATTAAATATGTAAGTATATCAATGCAAGAACCATGTGCTTCGCTTGAGGTGGGATGCAGATTCAAGACATGTTCTCTAGGTAAGTCCCAACCACATTTAAACACCTAAATCCATTGACTGTACAAAAACTCTGGAGTTGCCACTTACTGGACTCCCATGTAACTCAACAACTAAGAGGAGGACATGGTCTTCAGAGGCTGCGAGATTCTTGTATTATCTGGACACTTGGCCATTGAAGCTTATCTAAAAGAGTCTGATGAACAAAAGGATGTCTTAGAAGTAAAAGTTTGGTAGTTTGAAATCAAAGCCTTCCATGTGACTTTTCATGGATGCCATTTGCCAACTAGGAAATAGTTGAATATCTTTAGAATCAGAGAGGTACTGGGTTATAATTTATGTATTTTTGTGTACTCTAGACTTTATATTTGAAGTGGAGCTCAGATCATGCCAATAAATACATAAAGTGAGAATTAATAAATATAAATCATTTAGTTCTGTGGGAAAGAACTAGTTCAGCAGCTTTACATGTCTAAATGGGAGCTAATATTAACATTGCTCCACTCTCTGTTATTGCCATCAGAATAGTCTCTATACTTAGATATTTCTCTCCCTGTTCTGACCCAATGAAAATTATTCTTTTTGAAAATTCAAAGTAGCTTTATTCATAATAACTCCAAATGTCTTAGTCAGCTTTATCACTGCTTTGACTACAGGAGCTGACTGGAAAAACTATAGGGCAAGAAGAGTTTATTTGAGGGCTCATAGTTTCAGAGATCTTAATCCATAGCAAGCTGGCTCCATTTCTCTGGGCTCAAGATGAGGCTGAGCATCATGGCGGAGTGTGTGGTAGAGGGAAGCAGCTCACATTATGGTGATCAAGAAGCAGAGAGAGATACTTCATTTGCCAGATACAAATATATACCCCAAAGCTATGCACCAATTCCCACCTCCTCCAGCCACACTACCACTGCAGTCATCACTCAGTTAATCCCATCACCAGATTAACTCACTGATTGGATTAGGGCTCTCATAGCCTGAAAATTTCTCCTCTGAACCTTCTTGCATTTTGGGGACAAGCTTTTTGGGGACACTTCACATCCAAACCATTACACCAAACTAAAGTTAACTCTTCTTTCCTTTTTGGTATACCAATATATACTCATCATTCAGGCTCTTGCTCTTTTGAACAAAAGTGAGTAGATTTCCCCCAATAATCTCACCCTCTGCTTAAGACTAAAGATATATGCTTTTTGAACATAGAGTAGTCAAATTAGTTGTGCTTTGAAACTGGACAACCTGGTTCAAATCCTGGCTCTCCCATTTAATAAATGTGACTTTCATGAAGTAACTTAAAGTAACTGAGCTTCCATTTTCTCATCTATAAAGTAAAGATAATAGTAGTACCTATTATAGCAGCTTTACATATCTAAATGGAAGCTAATATTACATTGCTCCACTCTCTGTGATTGCCATCAAAATAATCTCTATACTTACATGTATATATATACATTTTTTTCTCATCTATAAAGTGAAGATAATAATAGTATCTACCTTACAAAGTTAACCTATGTTATGTATTATAAATCACCTAAAATGGTATCTGGCTCAGAGTAAGTACCCACTAGATGGTATTTAGTATTATGGGGATCAAAAGTTCCAAATATGAAACACTTGCTTCCGTTGATCTTTTTAAATGTCTTATCCTTATATTTAAATTTCTTTGTTGTCTGATTCCTACTTTGAAATAACCATTCCATATTCACTCAGTCTGTGCTATGCCTGATTCCTCACTTTGTCCTGTTTTTGATACCAGTAGCTGATCTGTTCTTTCTTATTTAAGTTAGCAACAATCTATGATATATGATTTCCCTTTGAGCCATTCTGTCCCTTCTTGCCCTTGTGCTATGGTTTGAGTTTTCAGTGTCCCCTGAAAACCTCATGTATAAACAACTCAGGAATGTTCAGAGATGAAATCATTAGATTATGAGTCTATAATTTCATTGGTGGATTAAACCATTTGATAGATTAATAATTTGGACTGCTGAGTGCTAAGAGTAGTTAGGTGGATAATGACTTGGAAAAGTAGGTCACTGGCGTCATGACCTTGGACTGTATCTGTCCTCGGCATCCCTCAGTTTCTGCTTCCTGGCAGCAATGTGCTGAGCAGTTTTTCTCTGCCACACTCTTTTGCCATGATCACCTTAGGCTCAGAGCAATGGAGCTGGCTGACTGACCACAGACTGAATCTCTGATACTGTGAGCCCTATTTAAACTTTTCTTCCTCTAAGTTGTTCTGGCAAAGTATTTTTCACAGCAATGAAAAACTGACTAACAAACCTTGCCTCCTGATGCTCTGGCTATAATCTTGTATCCGTTTGCCATGAACCTAACATGAACCAACTGTGACTTGGATTAGTGCCCTGACTTCTCTTTTTCTGCCTTGTCCTAGTATTACCCTCAATTCAGTACCATCAGTGAATATCTCTTTACCCTTTGACTTATATTCCCAATTTTCGTGTTCTATTAGGAAGAAAAGGTCATGCCCTTGTGCATTTGTTGTTCTTAGTGACAAGTAAATGTTCAGTCAACATCCATTTCCTATCACTACAGAAAAGACACTGCCAATGCTACTCCACTGTCCAATGTAGTATTAAATTGTCTAAAATGGCTATTAATTTTCAGTTAACTAAAACAATGTAATGAATTCAGTTGTTCAGTTTCCTTGGCTATACTTTATGGGCTCAATTGACATATGACTAGTGTTACTCTATAGGAAAGCTCAAATATGAGGTCTAGACTAGGACATTATAAAATGACTAATTATAGCTGCTAAGGTCTGTTTGGGAGAGAACATGGAATGCCAGATGAATTTTATCTCTGGCCTGATAATCAAATTGAGACAAGTATAAAATAGTAGTTAAGGGAAAATTACATATCTGACACTTGCTAGTGATGTGAATAGGGGTAAATTGCTTTGTTTGACTATGCCTATACTCTATCAATAATAGGGGTTCTTGATTCATAGGAAATCTCATGATAATTACATGAAATTTCTTATACACATACATATATAACTGAAAACTATATACAGGTTTATTATTGTTAAGAATTTGGGAGTTAGTATTTAATAAACCAGATATTAGGGCAGTTGTCCACCAGCAATATAATTTTTATAAATTGAATAACAGAAATAATGATTTAAGAGACAAATATGTGGTTATGATTTGAATATCTGTATTATGATAAAGAACCAAATATTACATAGAATGTTTTACACTTGCACTGCATTTGATTTTTCTGGAAGAGAAGGAAATGGTATATTTTATTTCAAGGCTGAGTTTCATGTCCTGGAGAGCTATCCCAAGTGAGTTTGAGATAAAACAGCAAGAGAGTCAGGAATGTTCATAGGAGATTATTAGGCTGGAAAATTAGATTGAAAAATAATCTCTGTAAAGATAGCAGTTTCAGCAGGTGGGGAACACCCACTGAAGAATATATTGAGAAAACAAGCTGAGTTTTAGCTGAATGTTAGTAAAGGGATGAACTAGCGATACTGTTAGGCAATAGAAAGGATAAAGAAAGACAAAAGAGTATAGAGATGTGTTAGAATCCTTTTTCCTTTCTCCCTCTCACTTTTAGAGATAGAACATTACCCATAAAGACAAGAGACCTATCCCCATGTTCTGAGGAATATCAAAATATTTGATCATCACAAGGTTTTTCTAACTGACCTAAAAGTATTTGGATTCTATATAACAACAGAATTTCTTTGGATTAAGTATCAACTAAGTGTACTCTGAAAGTACTTCAGTGACTCAAGCCCAAGCTGTTCTAGGTTTTGCTGACTAGGTTGGAAGATATCCTGGACAGACACAATTCCCTTGGTTCCCTTCTTCACCTTAAGACCATCTGTAGAAACAAATTCTTTGCTCTCAACCTAAAATCATCTGGCCAGTTTAGTTTTTTCCTTAGAGCTGTAGGTGGCAATCAGTTGCACTGATAAAAATGAATAAATATGCACTGATAAAAATGCCTAGGAGGAAAATCAAATAATTCATCTGGGTACCCTAGTCTGGTCACAAATACTATAGAGTCATTTGGCATATGATTATTTCTACTGAATATTTAAAAAGAGTCACAGCAAATAGTCTCTGCAAAGGTAGAGAAGCAAAGGAGCAGTATGTATTTAGTGAAATATAATTAAGTAATTTTGATTTAAATACAGAAAGTATCAAGGAGTTTGGATAGCATTGGAAGAGCAGATATTATGGTAGTATCAGGGACTGAAACATAAATTACATGCGCCACCATAATTTGAACAGAGTTGGAAAAACAATAAATGTTGGGTAACTAAATGAGCACTAGGTGATTGTGATAAGGATATTGAATTTTACACCAATGGTGGTAAACTATCAGTGGGTAATTGGAGAAAATGACAAAGTTTTAAGTGACAATTATGACAGAATGTTGACAGGACTTGCTTGTAATAAAGGGGTGAGAAAGATGGAGGAAATGATAGTGATTCCTACATTTCTGACATGAACAACTGTGTGAATGGTGGTGCCATTCACTGGCAGCACTGAATGAGTAAATCTATATGGGGGTAGATAATAAATCTGTTTTGTGAAATGTTGAATATGAGTTAGCTCCAAGTCATCCAACTGGGGATTTTTACTAGGAATCCAGACAATGAATCTGGATCTCAGAAACTATAATGGAGCAGAAGATACCAATTTGGAAAATAATTATGAAAAGGCAATAGAGTACATGGAATTTTGTTGGATGATTTTAGTAAAGAGAATACTCCAGGCTCCTTCCTTGACTCTCTTTACTAAGAGAAGGAGCCTGGAGTATGTCAACATTTAAGTGATGGATGAAGTAAAATGAGGCAGTTAAGAAGAATGAGGAGGAACAGTTTAAGAAATTTGATGAGTGATTAAAAATAGCAATATAAATATCAGTAGAAGAAACAAATATCACTAGAAATATTACAATTACTTGATGGTCAATGGAAATATATGGCACATCAAAATCAAATATTTTTCCTTTGGAAGTAGTAACTGAACATAATGAGATAATTGCAATAGGAAAAATATTTCAATGACCATATCATACTTGTTTAAGGTAGAAATAGGCACGTGATCTTGGGATATGTCAGAGGCCATGCTATCCTATGCATGTGTGTCCTGGATGCATCCTATTCTTTATTTAGTTATACATACTGAGGATTAAAGCCAGAGACACTGTACTAATAAGCTACATCCTCAGCCTTTTTTGTTTTTCTGAGACAAGGCCTCACTAAGTTGCTGGGGCCGGCCTCAAACTTCCAATCCACCTGCCTCACCCTCTAGAGTTGCTGGGATTACAGGCATGTGCCACCATACACCTTTAAAGCATGCTGTACTTTGTTTCCAAATACAGTTTCCTTTCTTGGAAGTTTTAGAAAAACCTAATAGGAAGAATGGATTTAGATTACTCATTGAAGATGCTTGACTATGAAGAGGTGAAGAAAAGAGATAATAGCTAGATAGAGAGTTGAGAGTATGGTGCCTTTTATTATTTTTGGACTTATGGGAATATATGTGGAGAAAACTTGAACATGTTTATTGAGAGAACTAAAGTCTTGCTTGTTAGAACATAAAACGTAATATTCTGGTACCCCTCTCTTTACAAAAAAGGATTTTTTTCTTTTTTTGCAGTACTTGGGATCAAATCCAGGGCCTAACGCACACTAGGCAAGTACCCTACTACTGAGCTCCATCCCCAACACCCTATAAATGAAATTTTGACTAAAGTCACAGAAGATACAGTACTACTAGAGTGAGCTGTGTCTACAATTCTCACCTGGTACATAAGTGATCATTAATTTACTGTTGTATTGTGCAATAATGAGAAGACAGTGGTGACCTTTAATTAGATATTTGCAAGATGGAAAAAAGTGTTCACTCTTGAAAATTTGATGATTGACAATAAAAGACATTAGTTCCTAACAGAATTAATGAGGGGGAATTACTGACATCGAAAACTTGCATTAAAGCTGTCATAATATGGCCTCCAGGCAGGTGAAAGAGATCAGAAAATTCCCATCTTGAAATAGCCACTAAATCTTTCTCTAAACAAGTAAAGTGAAATAGAGAGTTGAAATAAGTATTTTAAAACTTTAAGGTCTCCAAACCCATTATGGATAAAAATAAATTTATAAGATCAGACAGACCTTCTCAGAGGTGTGTGAGGCTTAGTGTTCACTCAAGGTCTATCCATAGAGTTTGTGGAGCCCAGGAAAAAAATTATACTACTATCTATCATATCCTACTAATTTCATGCTAATAATTTATCCAGAAGGAACTGGATTATAAAGAACATAATATAAAACCATAGAAGGCATAAAAATCTTTACACAAGGACATTCCTGTGAGTGTAGCTCCAAGGAGTTGGAATAGTTCCTGCCCTTTTATGGAGTCATGAATTTTAAAGGCCCATTTCATACTTGCAAACTTCTGAATTGGTTTCATTTCAGTATCAAATGGGATCCATCTTCTCCCCTGAAGTATATCCTTAATGTGTAAATTCCCTTGGTTATCTTGTTCTTTCCCTATAGAGTATCCTTTCCTGAAAATTTGGATGTTGAAGGAGGATAATTCAAGACCACAGAGTACACATTTAGAATAAGACAGGTGGATCTTTAAGGCTTGGTTCTTTAGGTAGCTTTTGTAGTGATTCCTTCTAGATCTGGAGAATCACAATTCTCATTTTTTGTTTATTAATTCTGTCAGTAAATATTTATTAAGGAACAGCTATGTTCCAGGTACTATGCTAGGAACCAGAGATACAGCAATGACTAAGACAGGACCTAAATTTATGCAGGTCGTATATTACTGGAAATTCTGGTTAGAGAGGTTTCTTATTCCTTCTACTCTTAGCCTAATATTTGAAGTAGCCAGACCTTATGTTGGACAAAAGATTTTATCAATTTGCCTTGCATTGTGACTTGGCATCCTACAGACCTACTCAGCCAGCTTGCTTACTAACTTACCCCATGCTCCTGAGTTCTAGACATGGCTATGAGACATGGGCCACTTTGATACTGCTGCTTTGCAGTCCTATGGGAGGCACTAGTACAAGAAAACTATTTTGTATCAATGTTTTTGTGGGCTGAATTGATAAATTTGGAAATGAAAAGAATTAGAAAAGTCAGGAAAATATAAATATAGGTGCTTGCTGTTGGGCCCATTACCATTAGTGAAAATTTAAGACATTGAGCAAATGAATGAAATCTCTTCTCTGTACATTCATTTGTATAATAAAGGACTAATATTTGTATAATAAAGGACTAATTTAGGAACTAAATATGTGGTTCTCATTATTTTCAGATTCATGGAATTCCACAATAGTAATATGTATTTAATATATCTGTGAATTGAATACCTACTTAATGACAGCAAGACTTTAAAATGAACATATTATTTAATAATTATAGCAACATTTGCACAGTTTCAAAAGCATAGTACTTTGTTTATTCATTTCATTGTTTTTTCACCCTTTATTTACTAAGCATATAAGGTATGTCTAGAGCCTTGTGAAATAGTGGGGGTGTTAGAATATACCAAGTTCTCTACTTTCAAAGACTTACAGTCTATAGGTGACAAAGATAGCTGTAGGTTGATAGGTTCTGTGTGTGGAGGGGAAGTATAGGGTGCTCTGAAAATCAAGAAGAAAAGCACCTAATATAGCTTAAGTTCATCAGAGATGATTTTCCATTGGGTGTCATGTCTGAGCTAAGGCTTAAATTGTTAGTGGAGGTTAGCCAGGCAAAGAGAGTGGGAAAATGGGAAAAGCAAGAATGTTATTTATTTTGACTATAAATAATCTTGTTTGATTAAATTATGGAAACTGATAACTCTGTCTATATTCTCTCAAAAAGGGTCCTTACTCTAGAAGAGATTTCAAGGGTACTCTAGAGTTTTCCTTGTGACATTTTTCTCCTTAGGTTCACCATCGTTACCACTATTCCAAATATGGATTAAAGATCCTGAGGGATGACCCTGTGCTGAAACTTGAGTACAATTAATATATAATTTGGGTCTCAGTACAAAAGGAAAATATTAGTCCATTATTTCAAAATTATTAAGCCTTCCAAGGTAGTGACTACAGAGTATTAAATCCTTTCACTCTTCTAATGTGTGGGGTCTTGTGCAAAGGCACATGTTGCATACCCATGAATCAACCCTTCTTTTCAGAACACTTTACTGAAAGTTTGGGGATTGTGGAAGGGAAAAATGACATAGAGGAGACTTTATCACCACCATTAGTAATATATGTGATTGCTCTCATAATCCATAGGACCAAGTCTATAACAAGAATTTTGTGAAAGGCATCTGTGTGCATAGCTCTTGGATTGTTTTATGTGGCCAAGAAGTTAACTGCCACTTCCTGTCCAAAACAACAAATAGTGTGAGCATGTTTATACACTAGGTTCTAGGTTAAGCTCCAGCTTCTTCTGTACCCAGAAAGAGGAAGATTTTACCCTTATCCCTACTTGAGGACCAATTCCTATGTTCATATTTTCACTAAAGCCCTGTTTTGTTTAAGGGTAATTACTAAAGGGAATGCCAGCTCCTCTGAGAAGACAGCTCCCCAGATCTGTTATTCACAGCCTTGTCAAATTGAACCCTTACTCTGTAGCCCAATTTAAGCCACATAAACCAATTGTGGTTCTCCTTTTGTAAGAACTAGCATTATATAGCAGGGTAACATCATGCCTATGCATCTTTTATAAGGTTCTGCAGGTCTCAGCTAAAATTTTCTAGTGAGATATTGTAAAATACTCCAATTTTAAGTGACCAAGTAATAATTCAAGTACTGTGTAGTCTAAATTCATGGAAAGTCACCATACCACCACCCCAAAGCAGTAAAGTCTATAGATATAGCCCTGACTCAATCATATAGCAAAATTTATATTACCAAAGAGAACAGTTGTTTCTCAGAGTATATAATATCTAAATTGGATTGTTATAGATTTTCAAGAAAAATAAGTGTATTTAAAAAAAATATTTCTGTAACAAGGCCAATTCACATCACTTTTCCAAAATAAAGGAATGGGCTATCCCAAAGGTTATTTGAGTTCTTTCTTCATGAGAAAAAAAAAGTGGTTTTTCTTTAGTTGTAGATGGACAAAACACCGATTATTTTATTGTTTTTATGCGGTGCTGAGAATTGAACACAGTGCCTCACACATGCTATGCAAGTGCTCTACCATTGAGCCACAACACCAGCCTGTCTTGTAGTTTTTTCATGACTGTTTGTTTTTCTTGTACCCATCAAAATTTCTAAGATTTTAGAGCAAATTTTTGGACAAGATAAGATTATTCTATTTAAGAAGAAAAAACTAGAAATTACTCATAATTCTGTCATCACTAAAGACTTATGGGGTATGTTTAACTTGTGTATTTATTTTTAAAAATATTCACTTAAATTGTACAAGAAATAACATTTTCTTGGCATAAAATTTTGATTAAGAATATAGTTAAAAGGGAAAGTCCCTATCAAGCCCTCCTGCCTCACTTCCATTCTCTTATCCTAGAAATAAAGGACAAAAAAAATAAAAGGATAAAAAAGAGGATAATTTACATCCATGCTTGATCTTATTGTATACATTTACCTATAGGTGAGTATATACTTGTATTACTAGGATAATACCTAGAATATGAAGGTCTAGTCAGAAGACACATTTTTAAATAATCACAAGCACTGACAAATGTACCTCCAAAACAGCATGAATAATTTGTACCACGTTGAAACTTCATAGCTTTTTATATAAGATTGCTAATGCTTATATTTGGTAGGGCATATTCACCTTTTCTATGTTTTCTTACCTGTATAATGGGAGTAATAATAGTGTCCTCTTATAGGGCAATTGTGAAATTTAAAGAAGTAAGCAGAAGTCGGATCACGTACTACCTTACAGAGTCTGGTAAGTTAGTTTGATCTTATTCTAAGTGTGAGATAGATTCAAGGTGAGTTTTAAGAATGAGAATAATATGATTTGACATATACTTTAAAAGATGACTCTGACTGGGAACATTAATGTTGATAAAGTTCAAAGGAGGCCTCACACACTGGTTTGCTACCCTTTGTCCTAAAGTCCTTATACACTGAAATCTCTGCTGGGATTGTTACAAAGAGAGTTAGAGAGGAGAGTTATGAGCTTAGGCAAATAAAAAATATGGGGTAACCAGTTGAATTTGCATTTCAGTAAATGGCGATGTTTTGGTATAAATTGTCTCAAATTATGCATGTGGCATGTTTATAATAAAAAATGATGATCTGAAATTTGATTTTGACTGGGCATTCTGTATTTCACTTGGCAACCTTAGAAAGAAAATGGCTATTTTATAATGTACTATGGTCTCTTTTTCTTTCCCATTTTAAACACAGATCAGATTTATCTATTTTTCTTCTGAATTTCATGGATTTTTATTTGTCTCTTTCTTAAGTTACTACTTGAAGTCAGGGCAGGGATAATGTCTGATTCATTCACTGCTGTGCTGAATATAATGCTTGCATATAGTAGTTACTCTGTAAATATTTGTTGATTGAAGCATAAAATCTACAGATGTGAGATACAGGAGTGACTTAAACACATACTATTTTATTATTTTTGCTTTCACTTTTGTGTTTCTGCGTGAGAGTAATTTACAGAGAGTCTGCCGAGAGATTATTCTAATTAGGGCATTTGGTGATTTATGGAAGTTGGGATATTAGGAGGAACTGATCCCCATTGATTAAACTTCCAGTCAAAGGATGACACCTATTATCCTTAAGTGCTCTATTAGTTAAGATTCTTAGGCTGGGTGGACTCTTCCATTCTCAGCAGCAGCACCATTTCTCCTTGTTCCCATCATTCTACTCTTTATTTTTCCAGAGGGAGACAAACTCAAGTCCTTTGGAAATTGGGCAGTCCAGCCTCTCATTTCTTCAGTTATTTGTCAAAGCTTTATTTTTTCCAGAAGCATAAAAGGAAATTTTCTGGCATCCCATGTTTTTTTTTTTTTTTTTTGTTCATCAGTGAGTTCTTTTTGTCAAGTATAGTAAAGAAACCACTTCTAATAACAGGGGGTTGAATGAAAATGATTTTTCTTTTTCTCCAGGAAAAGTAGTTAATGCTGAATTTCTTGACTTTTAACTTGTTATCAGGGAGGAAGGATGCTGAGATATATGGTTTTCTCTGCCATCCCCATAGAGCACAACAGGTATAGCCAGAATCATACACAATATGACATATAAAGTCTGAAAGATGTAAGTAGAGGGAGAAGGTAAGTCAAATATTGAGGTTGAGAAAGGAAAGGTGAGGAATTAAGGGTAATTTGTGTGTATGTGTGTGTGCACATGTGTTTGCGAGTATATATATCGACATCAGCCAGAGTTACAGCTCTATTTCCTTAGTTTTCCCATGAATTTTAGAATGTGCCATTTAAAATTGAAAGTCTGTTTTTGAGATGAGCAGCTTGTAATTAATTTGAGACTGCCAGTAGCTAAACGTATTATCATAACTAGGGGGCCTGAGATTTGAGCTGATATCTTGACACACATGTGCAGAAGGCATTCTGTCTTTACCTTATGGAAATCACAAATCACCCTGGTTATTTTGGTCCTGATGTAGTTTTAGATTTCCACATTGGAGTCACCTTGGTTTTCCCAGTTTAGTTTTGCCCTATTTTTATCCCTCAGATTGTTTGCAATATCTGAAAGAGAGAGGAAGCTCCTTATTTGAAATAGCACTGACTGAACTTTAAGTTTGGATCATGAATTTTCATAGCTAATGATAGAAGATGGTAGGTAGTTCTTTCTGTGGTTTGTGGTGAACTGCTAAAATACCTTGATTACCCACTTTTACCGCCTCCCCCACAATATGGACTTTGACATTCCATCTGCCCTAATAAATTTCAAAAGACAACATTATTAGACAAAGAGCCATCCCAAGTGTTAATTTCAGATGAAATAATCATAATCTTGGATCATGTGTTTAGAGGTGCCCTTCTGGATCACCTGAGAAGATCACAACTCAAGCTGATAAGGAAGGACAAAGAATCTCACACAAATACCAAGATAAACTGACCACTCTACCATCATACTAAGAGAATTTTACATATTCCTCCATGTAATTGATAGATGAACATGTAAAACTCAGGATATAGAAAATTTGAACAACAAAATTCACAATTTTGATCTAGTAGGGAGATAAATATATTTTATTAGAAAATAGGGATTTCTTTGAAGCACAAAACAGATTGATCATATCTTATGCCATAAAAATGTTAAGAAAACTCTAAGAATGAGTATCATAAAGACAATATATTTAAGTAAGAAACAAGTTTAAGCCCGGCACGGTAGCGCAAGCCTGTACTCCCAGCACTTAGGGAGGCTGAGATAGGAGAATCATGAGTTCAAAGCCAGCCTCAGCAATAGCAAGGCTGCTAAACAACTCAGTGAGACCTTGTCTCTACATAAAACACAAAATAGGGCTGGGGATGTGGCTCAGTGGTCGAGTGCCCCTGAGTTCAATCTCCAGTACCAAAAAAAAAAAAAGAAACAAGTTTAAACAGTATAAATCCTACATATTTGGAAATTTACAAGCATATGGCTATTTAACTCACGAGTCACAAAAGAAATTATAGAAATTAGAATGTATCCAGAATGTGATAATTAAAGAAATACTGAATATCAGTGTATGATGGGGAATTACATACCCATATGACCTAAGAGTAATATATAATCTTTAATATTTATATTATAAATTAAGAAAGACACTGAAACTAATAAGTTACATATCCAACATAATGAAAAAAGATAGTGGAATAACAGCAAAGATAGTTTATATAGGGAAATAATAAATGTAATATCAAATATTTAAAAGTTCAAATACTATGTAAAACAATAATTCTCAATACTTGTTCAATGTTAAGGTTATTTTAAGGGTTCCCATTTAAAAAAATTCATTCAGAACTTCTGGGAATATGCCCTCAGGCATCACTTTTTAAAAAAGTTTCCTAAGATGATTCTAGTTTGTAGAAATAGTTGAGAGCCACTGAATAGAGAGGATAAACAAAGACAAAAGTAGTACTTTAAAAAGGACTAAAATATTGTTAAATTTCTAGCAAAACTAATTAAGAAAAATATTACATCACTAAAAGCAATAATAATAAGGAAAAATTGGATAAAACTATAGATTCAGTTGATATTAAATCTACCAAGATAGATTTATGCAGAAATAGAAATTCTGAATTGTTAGTTTAAAATATTCTCCAAAAGAAAACATCCCTACCTATGAACTATGAAATATTTAATTACCATATAATTCTAATCTAACACAGAAAATAGAACATAAGGAATACCCCAAACTCATTTTATGAGGCTATTAATAACCTTGTCTAAAAAAGCAGATAAGGATGGTATAAGGAAAGAAAATTACAGATTGTCTCACTCATTAACGTAGGTATGAACATTGAAAACAAAATAGCAGAAAACTGAATCAAGTAATGTATAATAATGATTATATATCACAAGTTTTTCTAGGAATTCAAAGTTAGTTCTTTTAATATAATTTACCACTATCAGTTTAAGAAATTAAAGCCATATTATTGGTCGTACAAATATGTGCAGGAAATAATTAGATTAAATTTAACATCCATCTATAATAAAAACTCAAGATAAAAATCTCTTAGCATACTAGGAACACAAGAGTACTTTCTTTCACCTGATAACGAGTTTCTGTAAAACACCTTCACTGAAACTTATAACTAATCATGTACCATTAGAAGCATTCTTTTAAAATCTGGCACAAGACAAGTGAAGGTTTTGGTTACCATTTTCTTTTCTTTTTTTTCTTTTTTTTTTGGTACTGGGGATTGAACTCAGGGGTACTCGACCACTGAGCCACATCCCCAGCCCTATTTTGTGTTTTATGTAGAGACAGGGTCTCACTGAGTTGCTTAGCGCCTCGCCGTTGCTGAGGCTGGCTTTGAACTCACAATTCTCCTGTCTCAGCCTCCCAATTGATTACCATTTTCTATCCCAGGCAGTACAATAAAGCACAAGGATAAAGTTATATGAGTTGAAGAGATAAAAATAAAAGTGTCCTTATTTGCAAATAACATAGTTATCAACTCAGTCATTTGCAAAAGAACAATTTCTTTTTATAATTAATAAAAGTGTAGCCAGATTGTTGAACACAAGATCAATATACAAATCTTTAGACAACTGCATTTTTAGACACCAGCAAAATATAACTAAATATAATAAAGCACCTGATTTTCATGGAATATGGCAGATTAGAGGAAGGGAAAACTCCTCAGTAGTTTCTTAGCTCAAGATTATAAGTGGGGAAAACTGCTTCTTAGTGAGTTGGGTGACTAAGCAAATTCACTGAAATTCAACATTGAATAGTAAAATAGTCCTAGAGACACAGAACTTTGGAAATTTTGAACACAAAATAAGAAATTCTATGTTAGAGATGTATTATCTAGCCTTGATATTAGTGTAGCCAGCCCACTGAAGAAGGGAAAAGAAGCATAGAAAGAGAGAGGAAAGTGCAGTGAATAAAACTGCCTTGAGGGAACCTGTAGAATAGAAAGAGAGGCTGATCTTAACCTACCAAGAGGCAGGGGGAGAAGTTGTTGAGTGAAAAGTAATTAAAATTACTTGTGCTATGGGCAGAGATTCCTGCAGGAACCAAAAAGTCCCAGTGGCAAGAATCATTTTCAAGGAGCTGCATGGCCAAGATGGGAGATTGGGAACTTATAAACAAAATTGTCAGCCTGATCCAGCAGTCACCTATTGTGGGGTAAAGAATGTTCATAGATCAGCATGATTGAACCAGGTGCAGAAAGGACTATGCCTAGGATGATTTGAGCTTGGAATAAGTAGGAAAAGGAGCTCTCTTTATTGCTGGTGACACATAGGAACAATGGCAAAGACACCAGTTATTGTTTTAAATCGTGCTGCGTGGGTCTGCTCGATGAGTTGGGGTCCTGAGAGATGAAGAAAAGAGGGTCCTCGGGGGACAAACCGGGGTCTCTCAGGACGAAATTTTAGGGTGATGGTCCCCCCAGTCTCCAGGGTAGGTGAACAGTTCTGCCGGAGAAGCAAGACACAGAACCACCATTTATTCCAGAAAGTACAGAAGCTTATATACACTCCTGGACCAATCAAGGCCCAAAGTTACAAACAAAGGGCAGCTCTCTGTCAAGTGCACTGTCCATTAGCATAGAATGGGGAAAGATGAAAGGGAGGGGTTGAAGGTATGGAGAGTGCTCCTACAACCAGTAACTGGTTGGCCAGGGTATCTTCATTCTAGGTCTGACCCTGCCTAAGTAATTCACATCTATGGCACTGGAATATGTGAAACCTGTCAAGGATTAGATTCTTTGCCCTAAAAGAGGAACTTTCAGGAGGTTTCTGACACTCAGACATCCAGCAGATGGTTCTGACACCCAGAACCATCCATCCAGATTAGCACCTGCTAGGAACAGGGGTTATAGATCAAATCTCAGATACCCACCTATGTAGTTCCAAAGCCAGTCAAGAGTAAATCCCAAGTGCTGGAACTTCCAACTTAGAACTCTGTACCAACTCCATTATGGTAATACATCATTTGTCATCACTTCCCAGTCTATTTTATCCTATAATGGGAGAGGGAAAGCTTAGAGCTACTACAACCAACTTTGGCTCTAGGACACAACACTGTCTAAATTGGTGAGAAACATGAAGAAGTGGAACTTAATAACCCCAGCCCTTGACCCAAAGATTACATAAGCTCCCAAAATAAATAAAAGAATGACACAACAAGCTAGGTATGGTGGTGCATGCCTGCAATTCCAGTGGCTTGGGAGGCTGAGGCAGTAGGATTGTGAGTTCAAAGCCAGCGTCGGCAAAAGTGAGGCACTAAGCAACTCAATGAGACCCTGTCTAAATAAAATACAAAATAGGGCTGGGGATGTGGCTCAGTGGTAGAGTGCCCCTGAGTTCAATACCCAGTAGCAAAACAAATGATTCAATAGCATAAGCAATGAAAATCAATTTTTGCTAACAGTTTTGATTACCTCAATGGAAATAAGCCTTTTATTTATCTTTATCAATTTTTCCCTATATCTCCTGCACATTTTCTTTTCTTTAAAATTTTATTTTAAAATTTGATTTATGTATTTTATACTTTTTTCAAGAGAGAGAGAATGTTGCTCTGCTGATAGATTTGAGAAAAATATGTATTCATATAATTTTTCTATGAGGTAAAATTTTATGTGGGTTTGATTTATTTTGATCTTATATGTATTTGTTCATGCATTAGTTTTCATTCCTCTTATTACACTGTTTTCACTCTATTCCTCCACTAATAGCCATATTTTCCTGTTGCTTCTTTCTTGCCTTTTAAATTTTATTACTTTAGTTAATTTTTACTCATCCATGTTTATAGTTAGCATATGATAACTCTTGCTTCTCCTCTGTTAACTTCTTAAATATTTCAAACTTTCTCTTTTACTTCACTTAAGAAACTGTAATTCCATTATCTAATAGAATATATAGTTTATATAAGTCATACTCCATTGATGTTGTCATGATTATTAATATGGTAGATGATGTAATAGATACCTGCTGTTTAATATCTGATCTAGTTTATGGTTGTTTATTGTTGGTGCTGATATTAAATTCTGTCCCCACCATCCCTTTCAGGTGGTAATTAATGTTATAGATATCAAAATAGACATCAGACATTTATCTTAATGTGGTATATCAGTTTCTAACATTGCTATCCCTTGCTTCCCATGTCTGTAAGAGGAGCTAGAAAGTGATTCGGGCATTTGAAGTTAAGATGGTAGAGATCCTGTTACTAAGCAGCAGTCATAGCTCAGCCAAGTATCAGTGAACCTCACTCCACACATGAATTAGCCCCACTTGAGCCTCAACAATAATGTTAACACATATAATAGGGGAGACAAAAACTGCAAATCAAAAACCAATCCCCAAGGAACAACTAGAAGGGGATCTGAGTTCTCACTCCTAGACACACCTACTCATATACCAAAAGCAGCTCTCTATTATAACAAGAAGAAAACTACACACCAAAGGACACATATATAAAAGAGGAAAAGGAATCCATTTCAACTTATGGACAAGCCAAATATTTCTAAAAGCATGAGGAAACAGGCAAACAAATCTGGAAAATCCCCAATATTCACAATCCCCCAACAAAAAAACACAAGGATATGAAGGAGATGAAATTCCAGAGAAACACTATAAAAGACTGACTATTAAAGTGCTCAGTGAACTTAAAGAAGATCTGAAGAATGAATTAAGAAAACAAATACAGGAGGTCAAATACCATTTCAATAAGGAAATAGAGATATTGAAAAGAAAATAATCAGAACTCCTGGAAATGAAGGAAACAATGAATCAAATTAAAATCACCAACAAGTTAGATTGTCTAGAAAATAAAAAACAGGCCTTGATGCTAGGGTATATGAACTTGAATACTCAGTATGTAATAAAGGAAAAAATAAAAGAACATGTCAGAATATACAAGAACTCTGAGAGAGTATCAGGAGAACAATCCGGAGAGCCATTGGGATAGAGGAGAATATGGTGATACAAACTAAAGGCATTAAGAACCTATTAAATGGGCTGGGGCTGTAGCTTAGTGGCAGAGCGCTTGCCTAGCCCATGTGAGGCAGTGGATTTGACCCCAGTGCCACATTAAAAAAAATTAAATAAGCAAAATAAAGATATTGTGTTAAAAAAAAGAAATACAAATTGCCAATAAATTTATGAAAAAATGTACAATATCTCTTACAATCAGAGAAATGCAAATCAAAACTACACTGAAAGTTCATCTCACTCCTGCTAGAATGCCAATCATCAAGAATACAAATAATAATAAGTGCTAGTGAGGATGTAGAGGGAAAGGTTACACTCATACATTATTGGTGAAACTGCAAATTAGTACAACTCTGAAAATCAGTTTGGAGATTCCTCAAAAAACTAGGAATGGAAGCATCATATGACTCATCTATCCCACTCTTCAGTATTTCTCCAAAAGAACTAAAATTAGGATACTATAGTGATACAGCCTCATCAATATTTATAGCAGTACAACTCACAATAGCCAAGTTATGGTACCAGCCCAGGTGCCTCTTAAAAGATGAATATATGAAGAAATTGTGATATATACATGCAATGGGATTTTACTAAGCCATAAAGAAGAATGAAATTATGGCATTTACCAGTAAATGGATGGAAATAGAAAGCATCATGTTAAATTAAATAAATCATCCTCAGAAAATCAGGGGTTGTATGTTTTATTTCATATGCAGAAGATAGAACAAAGTAAGGGAAAAATGTGTAGGGGGTCAAATATCATAGACAGAGGTAAAATCAGTTGAGCAGAATTAGAATGAGGAGTAAGGAGGACATTTGTGAAAGGGGAGGAAACAAGGAATAGATTTGCAAAATTTCACTGTATGCATGTGTAAATGTACCACAATGAATTCAAAAAAATAATAAAAAGTAAAGCTGCCATTTAAAATGTTGACAAAATCTTGAATTGAATCTTATTAAAATGTATAATATATTTATGGGGAAATTTTAAAACTCACTTTTGTGGATAACTTAATTCTTTCCAAATTAATCAATTCTAATAAAAATTCCAGCAATATTTTTCATGGAAATTAAAAAGTTTAATTTGGGGCTAAGGTTGTGGCTCAGTGGCAGAATGCTTGCCTTGCACGTGTGAGGCACTGGGTTCGATCCTCAGCACTACATAAAAATAAATAAACAAAATAAAGACACTGTGTCCATGTATAAGTAAAAAATATTTTTAAAAAGTTTAATTTTTATGTGGTGCTGAGGATTGAACCCAGTGCCTCATGCATGCTAGGTGAACACTCTACTCCTGAGCCATAAGCCCATTCCAGTGTTATCTTTTAAAATTATTTTTAATTTTTTAAAAATTTTCTTGTTTGTTACACATTATTTTCAAGCAGAAAAGGAATATTTTCTAGATTAAATCATATTTAAAATTTTTAAGAAGATTGAAATCATGCAATCTCTTTTCAGACAATATTTTTATAAATTTATAATTAGTAACCAAATGGAAATTGGAAAAGCCACAAATATGTAGAAAATAAGTAACATATACTTTATCTATCAATGAATCAAAGACTAAATTAAGATGGAGAAATGCAAGTAGGAAGGATGTCATAAAGAAATTAAAAGGGACTTTTAGGGACTGGGAAGTGGTCTGGGGGGAAATGGAAGGCAGAGAGGAAAGAGTATAAGGGTATATGGATATGATTAATGAAATATGAAAATATCATAGTGAATTCCATCAACTTGTAAAACTAATATATATTTGTAGGTATGATTGTGAAAAATGCCCATTGGAAAAGCAATCCAAAGGGAAATTTAAAAATTGGGCAAACAAAAGAGAAACACAACACACTAAAACTTATGGAATGTGCCAAATAGTTTTAAAAGGGAGGGTTATAGTTATAAATGGTACATTAAGGAAAAAGTGATAGATTTCAAATAGGCTGTCAAATTTTGTACCTCAAGCTGGGTGCGGTGGCGCAAGCCTGTAATCCCAGCACTTTGGGAGGCTGGAGAGAGGAGAATTGCAAGTTCAAAGCCAGCCTCAGCAATGGCGAGGCACTAAGCAACTCAGTGAGACCCTGTCTCTACATAAAACACAAAATAGGGCTGGGGATGTGGCTCAGTGGTCGAGTGCCCCTGAGTTCAATCTCCAGTACCAAAAAAAAAAATTGTACCGTTTTGTGCCTCAAATAATTAGAAAAGGCAAACAGCCTAAGGTGTGCAGAAGAAAGGAAATAATAAATATCAGAGCAAAACAAATGAAACAAAGAGTAGAAAACAATAGAAAAAATCAATGAAATTGTTGATGTGTTGAGCAGATAAACAAAATGGACAGGCTTTTATGTATAAAAATTAAGAGAAAAGAAGATTGAAACACGAAGTTTTAAATGCAAGAGGAGACATTACAACTGATACTTCAGAGGATATAAAAGGCATCATGGGAAACTACTTTGAACATTTACACACAAATTGTATACATACAACCAACAAAGACTGAATCATGAAAAAAATCTTAACAGACCAATGATGAATAAGACTGAATCAATAATAAAATACCTCCCAATAAAGAAAAGCCTAAGACCTATATCTTCACAGGTGAATTCTTTCATTTAAAGAATTAATGCCATTATTCTCAAACTCTGCAAAATATTGAAGACAATGGAGATTTTCATTGTGCAAAGCCACATCCTGATACCAAAACCAGAGGAGACCACAATGAAAGACAATTATAGACCAATAACCCTTATGAACACAGATGCAAAAACATCTATAATAAATTATGTGCAAACCAAATTCCATGACACATTAAAATGGTCATATATTATGATAAATGGGATTTATCTCTGTGGTGCAAGAATGATTTATCATATGACAATCAGTATATGTGATATGCCACATTTACTGAATGAAGGATAAAATTATATGATCATCTCAATAGATGCAGAAAAGGCATTTGAGAGAATTCAACATACTTTCATGATAAAACTTCCCAACATATTAGCCATGGATAAATTTACCTCAAGATAATACCTGCTATAGAAGACAGGCCTACATTATACTCAATCGTTAATGGTAAAAAAAAAAAAATAATTATGGTCGGGTATAAGACAAGAGTACCCACTATCACCCCTTTTATTCAACTTAGTACTGGAAGTCCTAGCCAGCAACAAGGCTCTATGGTACTGAGACAAGAAAAAGAAAAAGAAATAAAAGTGACTAAAATTGCAGAGGAAGAAGAAAAATAATGTCTTCTTGCAGATGACAGGTTTTCTCTGGGGCAAAACTTGATTACTATACACACACACATACACATACACACACCCCTCTTAGAATTCATAAATATTCATTAAAGCTGCAGGACACAATATCAACATACATCTATATACAAAAATTATCTTTCTGTGTATTAACAACAAACTGTCCAAAAAAGGAATGAAGAAAACAGTATCACTTACAGTAGTATCAAAATGAATGAAACAGATAAATTTAACCAAGCACATAAAAGAGCTGTACACTAGAAAATATAAAATATTTTGAAAGAAATTAAAGACATACTGAATGTTCTCTCTGGTATGTGGATGCTAAATCACAATAAGCAAGGAGAGTAGAGAAGAATAGAAGTACTTTGGATTAGACAAAGGAGAATGAAGAGAAGAGAGGAGGTTTGAGAATAGGAAAGATGGTAGAATGAATTGACATCACTTTCCTATGTTCATATATAAATATACAACCAATGTAATGCCACATCAGATAAAACCAGAAGAATGGGAAGTTGTACTCCATGTATGTATAAATGTCAAAATATGTTCTACTGTCATGTATAACTAAAAATAACAAATAAAAAAACAAGAAATTAAATGCACAAGTAAATGAAAGATATTTGGTGTTCATAGACATGCTACCCAAAACAATTTTCAGAAACTAGACACACAACATTACCTAATTTCAAAATAAGATACAAAGTTATAGTAATCAGAACACTATGGTATTTGTATTAAAAACATACATAAACATAGACTGGCATAAAAACGAACAATGGAATAGAGAGTCCAGAAACATATCCGCGTGTTTACAGGCAAATGATCTTTAACAAACTTTTTAAGAGCACACAGTATAAAAGGATAGTTTCTTCAATGAATGTTGGTGGAAAATCTGGATATTCATTGGATACACAGAAGAATATAATTTGAGTCTTAATTACATACAATAAAGAAAACTAAACTCAAAATGGATTAAGGACTTAAAATTATACCTGGATGTTTAAACGTTTTAGAAGAAAACATAGGGACAAAGATTCTTGACATTGATTTTTGTGGTGGTGTTTGGAAATGACCCCCAAAGCATAGGCAACAAAAGCAAAAATAGACAAATGGGACTGCATAAAACTGGAAAGCTTCTACACAGCAAATCAACAGAGTGAGAAGACAGCTTGTTTGATGGCAAATATTTATAAACTATGCATCTCATAAGAGGTTAGTATGAAAATATATAAGAAACTAAAGGAACTCATTAGCGAATACAAACTTATTAAAACTGGGCAAAGGACCTAAATACACATTTCCCAAAAGAAGTTATCAGGGAAATGGAAATCAATACTACAAGAAGATATCTCCTGGGCTGGGATTGTAGCTCAGCGGTAGAGCGCTTGCCTCGCATGCGTGAGGCCCTGGGTTCGATCCTCAGCACCACATACAAAGTAATAAAATAAAGACATTGTGTCCATCTACAACTAAAAAAATATTTTAAAAAAAAGAAGATATCTCCTCACACCAATTGGAATTAATATGAATATTTTCCATCTTCACAGAAATTCTGTCATTTGTGACTTTAAGGGTATTATACTAAGTAAAATAAGCTAGACATAGAAATGCAAATACTGCATAATTTCCATTATATGTGGTCTATAAAAAATTGAACTCACAGAAGCAAAGAAGAGAATGAGGCTTGGAAAGAGATGTGGAAGTGCTGGTGCTAGCTAGAAATTACAAATTTTCATTTTTGTAAGATGAATATGTTTAGGGATTGAATATGCTCCATGATGACTATAGTTAACACTGTATTATATAATTGGAGTTTGCTAAAGCAGTATATCTTAAATGTTCTCAATTGTATACAAAATAATTAACTATGGGGTGATGGATATGCTAATTAGTATAATTGTAGTAATCATTTTACAGTGTATAAGGTTATCAAAAATCACATTGTACAATTTTTATTTATCACTTATACCTAAATAAAATTAGGGAAGAAAAAAAAAATTGATCATCAAAATACATCTTTATGAACGTAAAATGATAAGCTGGAAACAGAAGGTATTTGCAACACATTTAAGGTACCAGAAAATATATTTACCCTTAATTCAGAAGATCAAGACAAATATGTAACAATTAATTACACTATTATAAAGCACCAATAAAAAAGAAAAATTCTTAAAAGACAAACGAGGAAGACAAAGACACACATCTCCATAGGAAAATGGGCCAAAGACATGTAGAGACATTTTACACAATAAGAAACAAAAATGTCAGATAAATTTATGAATAGAGCACAGTGAGATACCACTCTCTAAATTGGGTAAAAAATCTGACACCATAAAATGGTGGTAAGATTTTGTAGCAACTGTAACTTGTTCATTGCTGAGGGGAATGTAAAATATAAAACCAATTTAGAAACTTGTTTGGCAGATTCTAAATCATCACTTAGCTACTACACTCCTAAGAACTTATCCATGATAAAGGAAAACATTTCTCCGTTTTAGAGCTTTGCTTAAGAGTATTCATACCAGATGTCTTAGTCATTTTGGGCGGCTATAACAAATTGCCATAGATAGGCTTCAACATGAAGTATTCTTTTCTTAGAATTCTGGAGGCTAGGAAATCTGACATGCCACCATGTTTGCGTGCTCATGAGGGCCCTTTTCCATGATACAATCTGCTAAATTCTCTTTGCATCCTTACATAGCCAAAACACGAGAGTTCTCTAAAGCCTCTTTTTATTTTTTTATTTTTTCAAAACAACAGAAATTTAGTTCTTACAGTTCTGTAGGACGAGAAGTCCAAGATCAAGGTGTCAGCAGATGGTATCTGATAAAACCGCACTTCTTCATAGACAGCGGTCTTCTCACTGTAACATCAAGCAGCAGAAGACTGAGAGGTCTCTTTCATGCCTATTTATTTATTTATTTTTTATTTTATTTTATTTATTTATTTTTTATGTGGTGCTGAGGATTGAACCTAGGGCTTCACACATGCTATGCAAGTGCTCTACCACAGAGCCACATCCCCAGCCCTATTCTAAAGCCTCTTTTTAAAGGGCACTAATTCCATCTATGAAAGTTCTGCCCTAGTGACCTAACTACCTTTCAAATTCCCCATTTCCTGATACTATCCCCTGTGTTAAGGTTTCAGTCTTAAATTTCCCCCAAAGGCTCATGTGTTAAAAGTTTGTTCTTCAGTCTGTAGCACTATTGGGAGGTGCTGGAAGCTTTATGTAGCAGAGCTGACTGGGAGGAAATTGTGTCACTAGGGGAGGTCCTTGAAGAGGATATTGGGATCCTGGCCAGCCAGCCTCTCTTTCTCTTTCTTTTGCTCTCTTTCCTCTCTCTTCTCTCTCTCCTTGCCAGCTGCTTGGGGTGAACACTTGCCTCATCTTAAACCAAAATAGATCTTTTTTTCTTTTTAAAAAATTTTATAATAATTTAATTGGAGAGAAAATCATCACAAGTAACAGAAGAAATTTTAAAAGGATTTTATACTTTCAGAACAGAATTTAAAGTACAAAATAAATCTGATTAGTTTCAAGGAATATGCTTATTATCCAAAGTGATGTCAGGAATAATTTGTTAAAATTAGACCAATTTCCTCAGAAAAAACTTTCATGAGCAAACCAGCTTTTAAATAAGCACAGCATCTTTGCAAAGTCAAACAATTCCTGAAGTTTAAGAAAACCCTCATTCAAGTGAGACTGGATTCTTTGGTTTGGGAAACAGATTTCTGAAGGACTTAAAAGACTTTATGGTGTAACATTTATTTTTTGCAGTGCTGAGAATGTATGCACAGGGCCTTGTGCATACTATGTAAGTGCTATACCACTGATGTGTATCCCTATCCTGCAACTTCATTTCATTTAAAAATTGTTTTAATTGACATATTACAATTATAGGGTATAGTGTAATGTTTTGATACATGTGTACAATATATAATGATAAATCAGAGTTATTGGCATGTCCAGTATCTCAAATATTTATTATTTTGTGTGCTGGAAATATTCAAAATCCTTTCTTCTAGATATTTAAAAACACATAATAAATTAGGATTATCTTTAGTCACCCTCCTGTGCTGCTATACAACACTAAAACTTATTCCTCTTTTCTAACCGTGTTTTTGTATCCAATCCCAAACCTCTCTCTTTCTCTCTTCCCCTCCCCATTACTTTTTCTATCCTCTATAAACTACTATTCAAATCTCTGCTTTTATGATATTAAATTATTGAATATCTATATATTAATAAGAATATGTGTTATTTTCTTTGTGTGCCTGACTTAACTTCATTTAACATAATATCCTCCAGGTTTATCTCTGTTGTCACAAAACATAGCATTTCATTCTTTTTTGGGGACAAATAGTAGTCCATCATGTGCATACATTTTCTTTATCCATTTATTTATTGATGAACACTTAAATTGATTTCATATTTTGGTTATTGTGACTAGTAATGTTGCAATATACACAGGAGTGCAGATGTCTCTTTGACAGACTGATTTTAATTTGTTTGAATATATACCCAGCAGTGGTTTAGCGGGCTCATGTCATAATTCTATTTCAGTCTTTTAGGGAACCTCTATAATGTTCTGCATAATAGATCTAGTAATTTCCATTCCTCCTAACTGTATGTGAGTTCCCCCTTCTCCACATCCTTATCAGCATTTAGTATCTTTTGTCTTTTTGAGAATAACCATTCCAACTAGGGTAAGATGGTGTATCACTGAGGTTTTGTTCTATGTTTCCTTGATGATTAGTGGTGAGCCTTCTTGTATTTATTTAGTCATGTGTATGTCTTCTTTTCTTAATTGTTATTATTTTTAGTTCATATATCTTTATGGGGTACATTGTAGTATTTCAATATAAGTACGAAATGTATAATAATTTAATCAGTATAATAAGTATTTTCATTCGTTCAACTAATAGTAATTTAAATGTGTTGGGAAATTTGTACTATTCTTTATTAGTAGATTTTGAAACATTGGTTTTCTTTTTATTAGGGGGTGAAAGTAATAACCCTACTGTACTGAGGAAGAACTAGGAATGATTTCTCTAATCTGTGTTCTTAGTGTCCTTATTAAACTTGTTTCTGTCCCTGCTGCGTCTCCTCTTCCTATTCTCTAGTGTGCATGACGTCATTTATTTCATCTACAAGGTTTACCTACTTTCTACAAATAAGTGGGAACTTGTGGAATTTGTCTTTCAGTGTCTGTCTTATTTCATTTAACATAATGATTTCCAATTCCATCCATGTTGTGGAAAATGACAGGATTTCATTAATTTATACTGAATATATATTGACCTTTTTATCCCCCAGGATCACTTTGGCTACTCTAGGTCTTTTGTGGTTCCATATGAATTTTAGATTGTTTTTTTTTTCTGGGCCAGCAGGGTTGGGGTCAGATTTCTGCTCATTGCCAGCTGGGAACTGCGGGCAAGATGCTAGGACTTGCATTCAATCTATAGATTGCTTTGGGTAATCTGTATGTTTATTTTAACAAAGTTGATTCTTCCAGTTAATGAACAGGGGATATCTTTCCATTTGTGTGTATGTGTATGTGTGTGTTCTCTTTGTTTCATTCATCAGTGTTTAATAGTTTATTGTGGATATATTTTTATTTCAATAGTTTATTCCTAAATATTTTGGGTTTCTGTAGCTATCATAAATGAGATTGCTTTCTTAGTTACTTTTCAGAAAGCATGTCATTGGTATATAAAAATATTAGTATTTTGATTTTGTATTCAGCAATTTTACTAAAATTTATTTATAAGTTCTAAGATTTTTTGGTGTAATATTTAGGTTTTTCTATGTATAGAATCATACCATCTGCCAATATGGATAATTTAAGTCCATCCTTTCCAAAATGGATGCCCTTTTTTTCCCTTTATCTTTCCAATTGCTCTTGCTAACACTGCAGGATTATATTAAATAAGAATGCTAAAAGTGGCATCCTTGCCTTGTTCCTAATCTTAGAGGAAATGTTTTCAGGTTCAATATTATATTGTCCCTGGGTTTTCACATGTAGCTTTTAGTATTTCAAGATATGTTCCTTTTATACCTAGTTTGTTGAGTATAATTTTTATCATGAGGTGTTGTAGAGGTTATAGATTTCTGTAGAGGTTGTAGACTTCTGTGTCTATTGAAATGATCACATGGATCTTGTCCTTCATTATTTTCATGAATTATATCACATTTAATTGATTCGCATATATTGAACCATCCTTGCATCCCTGGAATGAATCCCAATTGATCATTGTTTATGATATTCTCAACATGCTATTGAATTTGGTTCATTAACACTTTATTGACATTTTTGTATCTGTATTCATCATTATTGGTTTTGATATGATGGTAATCTTGGACTTTTACAAAGACTTTGGAAGAAAATCTTTCCATTTCAATTTTTTGGAGCAGTTAAAAGAAAAATTGGGATTAGTTCTTCTTTAAATATTTTATAGAATTCAGCTAGAAAGTCATTAGGTCCTGGAATATATTTTTAGATGGGAGATTTAAATTACACCTTTGATCTCCTTGCATATTATTGGTTTGGTAATTTTTATTGCTTCTTGATTTGATTTTGTTAAGTTGTATGTATTCAGAAATTTATCCAGTTATTTGAGATTTTCCAGTTTTTTAATAAAAGGTCTTCCTGTTTATTTGAGTTTTAATAAAGTCCTCCATGATAGAACACATTAAAGATATTTCTAACAAACTTCAGTATTTACTAAAAAGAAGCTTAAGTAGACTGGGATAAGGACTGAGTGACAATACTGGTAAGAATTACATAGACATGCCATATTATATGGTCATAATCATTCATGTTGTAATACCTTATTCTCTCTCCTTTCCTTCCTTCCTTCCTTCCTTCCTTTTTTCCTTCCTCTCTCTCTCTCTCTCTCTCTCTCTTTCTTTCTTTCTTGGTTCTGATTGGTAATACATGACAGCAGAATGCACTTCGATTCATTGTACACAAATAGAGCACAATTTTTCCCTTCTCTGGTTGTACACAAAGTAGGATCACACCATTTTTGCAATCATACATGATGATGTAATGATGTCCATCTCATTCTACCATCTTTCTTATCCCCATACCCCCTTCTCTTCCCTCTATCCCCTTTGGCCAATCCAGAATTCCTCCACTCATCCCATGGCCCTCATTATAGATTAGCATCCACTTATCAGAGAAAACATTCAGCTTTTGATGTTTTGGGATTGGCTTAGTTCCCTCAGCATGATATTCTCAAACTCCATCCATTTACTGGCAAATGCCATGATTTCATTATCTTTTGTTCCTGAGTAATATTCCATTGTGTATATATACCACAGTTTCTTTATCCATTCATCTCTTGAAGGGCATCTAGGTTGGTTCCACAGTATGGCTATTGTGAATTGTGCTGCTATAAACATTAATGTGGCTGCATCACTGGAATATGCTGTTTTTAAGTCCTTTGGGTAGAGACCAAGCACTGGGATAGCTGGGTCAAAGGGTGGTTCCATTCCAAGTTTTCAAAAAAATCTCCATACTGCTTTCCAGTTTGGCTACACCAATTTGCAGTCCCACCAGCAATGTTTGAGTGTGCCTTTTCCTCCACATCCTTGCCAGCACTTATTGTTGCTTGTATTCTTGATAACTGCCATTCTGACTGGAGTGAGATGAAATCTTAGAGTAGTTTTAATTTGCATTTCTCTAATTACTAGAACATTTTTCCACATATTTGTTGATCAATTGTAATCTTCTGAGAAGTGTCTGTTCAGCTCCTTAGCCCATTTATTGATTGAGTTGTTTGTTTTTTTGATGTTAAGTTTTTTCAATACTTTATGTAACACAGAGGAGATTAGTGCTGTAACTGACATGCATGTGGTAAAAGTTAGCCCCCAAAATATAGACTGTCTTATCACCTAATTGATTGTTTATTTTGCTAAGAAGAAGGTTTTTAGTTTGAATCCATTCCATTTATTATTGATTTTATTTCTTGCACTTTATGAGTGTTATTAAGGAAGTTGGGGCCCAATCTGAAATGATGAAGATTTGGGCCTACTTTTTTTTCTATTAGGCATAGGGCCTCTGGTCTAATTCCCAGGTTCTTGATCCACTTTGGGTTTAGTTTTGTGCATGGTGAGAGATAGGGGTTTAGTTTCATTTTGCTGCATATGGAGTTCCAGTTTTCCCAGCCCCATTTGTTGAAGAGGCTATTTTTTCTCCAATGTGTGTTTTTGGTGCCTTTGTCTAGTATGAGATAATTGTACTGATGTGGGTTTGTCCTTGTGTCTTCTATTTTGTACCATTAGTCTACATGTCTATTTTGGTGTCAATACCATGCTGCTTTTGTTGCTATAGCTTTGCAGTATAGCTTAAGGTCTGGTATTGTGATGCTTCCTGCTTCACTCTTCTTGCTAAGGATTGCTTTGGCTATTCTGAGTCTCTTATTTTTTGAAATGTATTTCATGATTGCTTTTTCTCTTTCTATAAGGAATGATGTTGTGATTTTAATTGGAATTGCATTGAATCTGTATAGCACTTTGGGTAGTATGGCCATTTTGGTAATATTAATTCTGTCTATCCAAGAGCACAGGAGATCTTTCTATCTTCTAAAGTCTTCTTCATTTTTTTTCCATTAGTGTTCTGTAGTTTTCATTGTAGAGATCTTTCACCTCTCTTGTTAAATTGATTCCCAAGTATTTTTATTTTTTTTTGAGGCTATCTTGAATGGAGTAGTTTTACTAATTTCTTTTTCAGAGGTTTCATCAGTGATATATAAAAATGCCTTTGATTTATGGGTATTGATTTTATATCCTCTACTTTGCTGAATTCATTATTAATTATAGAATTTTTCTGATGGAAATGTTTTGGATCCTCCAAGTATAGAAATGTTATTAGCAAATTATTATAGAGTTCTTATTTTTATATTCATATCCCTTTAATTTATTTCATCTGTATAATTGCTGTGGCTAGAGTTTCAAGAAGTATGTTGAATAGAAGTGGTGAAAGAGGGGATCTCTGTCTTTTTCCCGTTTTTAGAAGGAATGCTTCCAACTTTTCTCCATTTAGAATGATGTTGACCTTGGGTTTAGCATAGATAGCATTTGCAATGTTGAGGTATGTTCCTACTATCTCTAGTTTTTCTAGTGTTTTGAACCTGAAGAGGTGATGTATTTTGTCAATGCTTTCTCTGCATCAATTGATATAATCATATGATTCTTATCTTTAAGTCTCTTGATGTGATGAATTATGTTTTTGATTTCCATATGTTGAATCAAACTCACATCCCTGGAATGAACTCCACTTGATCATGGTGCACTATTTTGTAAACATGTTTTTGTGTGTGATTTGCCAAACTTTTATTGGGAATTTTTGCGTTTATGTTCATCAGGGATATTGGTCTGAAATTTTATTTCCTTGATGTGTCTGGTGTTGGTATCTGGATAAAACTAGCCTCATAGAATGAGTTTGATAGATTTCCCTCCTTTTCTATTTTATGGAATAATTTGAAGAGTATTGGTATTAATTCTTCTTTCTGAGTATTATAGAACTTGGCTGAGAGTCTGTCTGGTCCTGGGCTTTTCTTGGTTGGTAGGCTTTTGATGGCATCTTCTACTTCCTTGCTTGAAACTGATGTGTTTAAATTGTGTATGTCACACTGGTTCAGTTTAGGTAGATCATATGCCTCTAGAAATTTGTCAGTGTCTTCAAGGTTTTTTATTTTAATGGACTATAAATTTTCAAAATAGTTTGTAATTGTCTTCTGTATTTCAATAGTGTCTGTTGTGTTATTTCCGTTTTCATCATGGATTTTAGTTATTTGAGTTTTCTGTCTCCTTCTGCCTTCCAAGTGATCTAGTCTGTTGGTGATGCTTTCTATTGAGTTTTTATTTTGGATTATTGTTTACATCATTTCAAGGATTTCTGTTTGTTTTCATTCAGAATCTCTATCTCTTTCTTGAAGTAATCTTTCAATACCTGTATTTGCTCTCTTATCTCTTTGTTGGAGTTATAAATTGTTGCCTGTATTTGCTCTCTTAGGTCAATTTTAATTCACAGATCATTTTAATTATGTACTTTGTGAACTCCTTCTCTGACATTTCATCTACAGCCCTGTCAATGAATTCTATTATTATAGTATCTTGGTTTGTTTTAGTCACTTTCCTCCCTTGTTTTTTCACGTTGTCTAAATGCCTTCCTCTCTTGCAATGCAGATCTGAGGTATTATAGATTCTACCCTATAATCTTGTGGTGTCCCTGCAAGTTCCCAATCTCTCTCCTTTAAGGGGTAGACCAGTTTTTACAGCACCAATGCAACAAATGTGCAGCCATAAATCTATTAGCATCTATTTAAACATTTACCGTTTTGTCACTAGAAACAAAAATGATGACTTTGGTTATCTTCTACCATATAACCAGTATGTTTACATAAGGTTTTACAGTTTCTAATGACAGACAGAAAGGAAACGTGGGTGTGTGTGTAGGATGTGATGTTTATGAGGTAGGATGTAAGAATATAGAGGCATTAACTTATAGGATGAGTGAAAGGAGAATCAAATAAAGTTGGCTGTTAGCAGGAGAAAAAAGAGAGAGAAGCAACCCCATGCTAGATTCCCCGTTGCCTCTGCAACAGCATGGTGTCTGTTAGCACTCCTAGTAGAGATACCTCTGGTACAACTGGGCCCACAGGGACCTTGATGATGGTCTTTCAGGTCTTATTTGTTGTCCTTAGTTGGTGGCGGCAGTAGCGTCAAGCCTGTAGGTACCTTGATGTTGGGCTTCAGGGCCCCAGTCGGTGTCCCAAGATGGAACCTGCCCCAATTACGATGGCTGAGGCAGCACCAAAGGTAACCTGAGATGGTGGTAGGGGTGTCTCAAGATGGGGGCAACCAATGGCATTGGACAGCCTGTTCAGTGATGGTGCACTATGGCTTGCAGTGCTTCAATGGGCAGCTGCCTCCTGGCCCTGTCCATCGTCCCACAGTAGAGATTACCACATGGGAAGGGCTATGACAGTGGCTGCATTATCCCAAAGTGGAGGCAGTTTGGGTGGAGCTGCACATTGTTGGATATGGAACTGCAGTGTGGTGTTCCTCTCTGTGCTCTGTGTTCCTCTCCATACATGCGTGGTGGTGTTCTGCTCAGGGATCCAGTTTTTATCCTATTATTGTTCATAGTAGTTTCATATGCTCTTTTGTATTTCAGTGGTATAAATTGTAGTGTTTCCTTTTCCATCTCTAGTTTTACTTATTTTGGTCTTCTCTTTTTCTTGCTTAGTCCAAGTGGGGTACTGTAGCACATAACTATAATTCTAGAGACTTAGGAGGCTGAAGCAAGAGGATCACAAGTTTGTGGCCACCCACAGCAACTTAGTATAACTTTCAGCTACTTAGTGAGATCCTAACTTAAAATAAAAAAGGGCTGGGAATGTAGCTCATAGTAATGTTTCTGTGGGTTCAGTCACCATACTACAAACAAAAGCTGTCTAACACAACATAGGTGTTATGATTTCAATGTACGAATTCAGGAGGGACTCAAAAATTTGATTTTTAATGGTATATTAATCAAAAAATCAATAGAAGAATGGATTAACAAAGTGTGTCTAATATATATATGTATATATATATATATACATATATATATATCACTTACATACACACAGGACTGAGCAGAAAGGGAGGATTTATTTTGGATAAGCATGTGAGTAGAACTCAGGTCTATGGGCAAAAACTATAAGGAGATGATTCAGTACTATATAAGGAAGAATTTGGAAGTAGCAGAGCCCTACAAGGGACTATTTCAAGAAAAAATGTGAACATTTTATTTCATTGCTCTCATGTATTAATTTCCTCCTATTTGTAAAATAGGTCCCAATTTTCCTTAAGGGAATGGACATTCCTACCTCCATGACCAGTGCTGATGTGACTAATACTTGAGATGCCCTGGCATTTAGTCTAGTCATGTGATGAGTCTGAGCTTGATAATCAACCTAAATTAATCCCCTCTGTTCTTTCTCTTCCTTCTCTTTTTCTTTCTTCTCTCCTTGGGAATTTCTTGTCTTCAGTAGTGCAAGTGTACAGGTATACAATCCTTCCTAGTGACTAATATCTACATTGGAAGGTTTAAAAATGGTTATCAGGCTCATTGGCAAGGACTTACAGCTATATTTGCACAGCATTTTGAATAAGATTGAGATGACATCAATTTTCCACATGAAATAATAGAGCATCCCATTACCACTCTTATGACAATCATCGAGCCCCTCTGAAGAGTGTTGGTTATCTTTGTTGTTATCATGATTTCTGGAACTAACTTGGTTCCTGCCCCTTTATAGTGCTAGTTCTTTATTCCTTTCATCCACAATATATTATTTCAATGAATTCTGAATTTTTTGCTTTTAATTCAATCTTCATACTCAATATATGTATTCTTATTTCTTTCTTAAATTTCTTACACAACAGTATGGTGCAATGTTGTCCAATTATGAGTTTAAGATTTCAGAAGGTATGGGAATACTAAAGCAGAAAAGTTTTTCATTTGGCTTTGAGTGGAAATTATGAATGGTGAAATTAATTGGGGTGAGATGGTTTGCTCATATTCTCCCTTTATTTTTGATCTTTTAAACTATCCTACACCACTGCTTGAGTCTCCTGAGGCAGTGCTAATAATTTGGGGGTAGGCTTTTAGTTAATTTAGGCTAATTTTGCAGGTGCTGTTAGGAAAAACCAGCTGGCTTGAATAAAATTCCCCCCTAGACGCCAGCTAGCCATGATATTATTAGCTTTTTGAGGATTTCAGAATAACAGAGGCAATAATAGTAGGTTTTTAAAAATCCCAGTTTAGGTCTGATTTTGCTGCATTGCACTCCAATGATTTTGCAGGAGCTGTTATGATTTTGCTTCATCCCTATCTAATGACTTTTCCCTTCTCCTCCTCCAGTTTCCCAGAAAATGAAATATCTCTCTCCTCTCCAGTCTCTCTCTCTCTCTCTCTCTCTCACACACACACACACACACACACACACTCACACAGACACAAACACACAAATTAAAACATGGTCATACAGATAGTAAACAGACCACATACCATCCTTGCTGCTATAGAAAATCTCAACTTACAGTCTATTGATTGCAGACTGCAGAAATGCATGGTGAGTTTCCCTGTTAAATGGGATGATATTATGTTAAGTGAAATAAACCAGACATAGCCACACACTGTGTAATATCACTTATATGTGAAATCTGAAAAGGTCAAACGCATAGAAACAGAGTGTAAGGGTGAATAACAGAGGCAGGGGAAGGGAATGGAGGATGTTAGTCAAAGGGTACAAAATTTCAGTTTTGTAGAAATAAATTCTAGAGATCTAGCACACAGCATGGGATCTACAGTAATTAATAATACTTTATCATATATTTGGAATCTCCTAAAAGAGTAGATAGATCTTATGTGTTCTCAACACACTCACAAACACACACACACACACGCACATTCATGCACACAAAATGGTAACTGAAAAGATAGATTGATACTTTGACTTGAATAAGTAGTTCATTACATATATCAAAACATCACACCCGATACAATAGATATTTACAATTTCAATAAGCTTTTAAAAAGTCATTCAGGACAAACTAACACAGTAGTAAGTGTCACATTCATTCAAACTTATTACTGACTTTGCCAAACTAGCTCAAATATTTGAGAGAATGTTATCAGTTTCTCTCTTCTAAGATCTTTAGATAAAATAAGCCAAAATATGCATCCTTGTTGAAATTAACTCATCTTTTGTTTAATATGTTTCCTGAAATGTTCATGATTGCTTCTTTGAGATAAATCAGTCATTGAAGTGCAGATACACTATCTTGGGGAAATTTTGGTTTGAGGAAAATATATGTGGAATAGATTTATAACCTGTAAAGAACTGGGAAGTAGGATAATATTATAATGAAGTTGATATTCAACATTAAACCTGTTACTCTGAAGTAAGTTAGTAATCTGAAAACTATGAATGGGAATCAAGGGCTTGAGAATGCTCATTAATTTGGATTCACAATGGGAAAGACAGGACTTTGAGTATCATTCCTAGCTTCAAACAAACTAAGTCCATCTTCACTTATGCATTTATGCTTTTGGTATAATACTTTGTTAAAGAATAGATTCAATTTAGGGCTAAAAACTTTTTATAATAACTAGTGTAACAGGAAATTTGCATAATTTTAACACTGGAAAGGACCTTGGAGACCAACATTTCTAACCATGTCATTTCAGAAATAAGGAAACTAAGGAATAAACATATTATACAGTTCATCCAAGGTCATACATCTGGCCAATAGCCCTACCCTCATGATGTTGACTCTGTACATATTTTTCCCATTTTCCACAAATACTCTTCCTGTGCTTTTTTCTTGGCATTCTCAGATGAATTTATCTGGAACAGAAATAGTCAAACTATAACCATGAGCCAAATCAAGTTAGTAGGCTATTTTTGTAAATAACATTTTATTAGAACATGGTCACATCTATTCATATTTTCTATGACTATTTTTTGCATTATAATACAAAGTTAAGTAGTTCTGACAGAGACTGTATGGTCTGCAAAACATAAAATATTTCCTATTTGTCTGTTTATACAGTTTGCCAACTCCTGTCCTGGAACCTAAAAGTCTTTTCTAACTTAGCTGAACAGAGACAGCCTAACCTCTAACTACTTACTGAATGGAATCAGAAGGGAAAAAATGAGATTAATGATATGTTTTGTAGCTTTCTGCCAGGAAAGTGAATCCTTGAAGTGGTTCTTTTCCAATTAGCCCTTTCCTTGCTTGCCAGCTTTCGAGTCACTTCAGGTGGCTAATGCCACCCATCACCCCTCCACACCATTTGCCAAGCCATCTGCATATAATTTGTCTCCTAAGTAATCATTCTAGCACTATTTATATTCACTTTTTAGCCTAATTTCTGATTTTTAAAAAGGCCTCTTTTCCACTTTTTATTAGAAAATATTTTATAAAACACAGACATTCAAAATATCATGTGATATTTTTAGTGGAGAAGAGAAGCTGCTTTTCCATAGGTAACAAACCTCCAGATGATGAACTGCCCCATTTGTCTGGTGGCCTATGGAATTTGTACAGATAACACTGATAATTATTCCCAAACCTCTGAAAGCTCAGAAGGATATTCCTCTCCAACTTGCTAGCAGTTGTCAGTCCTGGCCCCTAAGGAAGTACTTTGGGAAATGAATGGGTGGTAATTTAAAGGGATAGATTTAAGCTATACCTGTGTTTCACGCAGGGCCTCTGGCATTCTTTTGGGAATATATAGTAACACTTAATGCTTTCCAGCATCATTAGCTAATGTTAATTGAGCACTTAATATGTCAAATTCTTTGCTAATGCACTTGACAGGGAGACCGAATACTATTTTTCTCCATGTTTTGTAGGTGATGAAATTGAGATACAATCCTACTATTTCATATGGTTATAATGCACTGATTAAAATATATAGAAATAAATATAAGGAAGACCCATAACGTAGAGTAATGGGATCAGTTGGAGAAAGGAGTATTGGAAAAGGATAAATAATGGGGAATGAAATGGAGCAAATTATGTGCGTATATGAATATTCCACAATGGAACATAGTGTTATGTATGATTATTATACATTAATAAAAACATAACAAAAATTTCAAAAATAAAAAAGAAATTTAGATTCAAAGAAAAAAGATATCTTGCCCAAGGTCACACAAGTAATAAATGACAGAGTCAGAATTTAGACCCAGACTTGTCTGATTCCAATGTATTTCTTTTTAACCACTTAATAGGACTGCTTTTTAAAGCAATATTAGAAAAAGTTTTATCACTAATATGCAGAAACAGAAAACTAACAATCACTGAGGCCAAAAAATTATTCCAAAACTTTTCTACTGGCTGGTCTTCTACACCTAAGACATTCAGATTACAATCAAAGGTTGGTAACATTTTACAGTTGCCCTATCAGATCAATTCAATCAACATATTCTGAGTACCAATTGTGTGCCTGCAACTGTCTTGTAGTCATTTAGAAATATTAATAATATAGTCATTTTTCTAGTCAACTTTTGGTTGCTATGATCAAAATACTTGACAAAAACAACTTAGAGGAGTAAACATTTATTGTGGGCTCACAGTTTCAGAGGTTCAGTCCGTGGTCAGCTGACTCCATTGCTCTGGGTCTAAGATAAGGTAGAAATCATGGCAGAATGTTGTGACAGAGGAAAGCTGTCAGCTTATGGCAGCCAGGAAGCAGATAAAGATGATCCAGGGACAAAATTCCTCCAGCCATGTCCTACCTACATAAACTAGTCCATCTAAATTATTAATCTATCAAATGAATTATTTTACATGAGGTTATAGCCTTCATAAACTAATCATTTTACCTCTTAACTCATGCATTAACACATGAGCTTTTGAGGGGATATATTCATATATATCCATACCCTCAGATATAACCATAATAATCATTGTTCTCACAGAGCTCAAAGATTTTCTAAGAAGGCAGACAGATGATTAGCAAATACTTGTGCAATGGAAGATGAAGAAAATGATACATTGGTCAAGAAAGATCTTCCCAAATCCCACAATCCGGTTGGTGAAGCACACATGTAGATGAATAATGAGATAGATGTAGGCATAAAGTGAGGAATTAGGAATTTTTCATGTAGACAGCATGGAGAAGGACATTCCTGGCAGAGAAACCTAAAAAGTGCAAAATCACAGTGATCTGAAATAGTCTGGAGTGTTAAGGGACTTATAGGTAGTTCCATACTGCTGGAGAGTGAAAGACATGAAAAGAAAGACATGGACACATAGAGGGAACCAAGGAGTGATTTTTTAACTTAACAGCATTCATTGAATATCTCTGCCCAGGGAAATTGAATATGATCTATAGAAAACATGAGAAATAGAAGAAATTGCAGTAGATGTCTACTCTTGAGGTGATAGTCTGCTTCTGGAGATAAAAATAACTAGGGCACATCAGTAAGTACACTCATAGGTGATTTCAAGTGAATATTTAAAATCTGAAGGAGTATGATTAAGGGTGTGATTAGTGGAGTATGGTTGTTCAGGGACAGCCTTAAAAAAAGGTAATTTTATGGGGCTGGGGTTGTGGCTCAGTGGTAGAGCACTTGCCTCGTATGTGTGAGGCATTGGGTTCGATCCTCAGCACCACATAAAATAAATAAAGGCATTGAGTTCATCTACAACTAAAAAAGTATTTTTAAAAAAGGTAATTTTCCAACTACACATTGGGAAAAGTCTGTTCCAGTTAAGAAGACTCCAGTAGTTTCCAACTTGTGAGCCTCAAACTTCTTGGGAGGGGGATTATTGGATTATTGCAAGGGGACAAGGTTGTATTTGAGGAGGAACACTGTCTCTGGATGAATAAATAACATCTGTGGTACTTCATGTGCTACTATTGATCAGATTAATGTGTGTAGTTCCCACAATTAATAAAGTATAATGAATGTGAAATCATTACCCAATTTCACAACTATGGGTCAGCATAGATATTTTCATTCAATGGCTAAAGTGATGCAGAGAACAGTTCCACAAATATGTGGTTGTTAGAGATCTTCAAAGTTACAAAATATTGGGAACCACAGGTTTTTTTTTTTTTTTTTTTTTTTTTTTTTTTTGGTACCGGGGATTGAACTCAGGGGCACTCGACCACTGAGCCACATCCCCAGCCCTATTTTGTGTTTTATGTAGAGACAGGGTCTCACTGAGTTGTTTAGCGCCTCGCCGTTGCTGAGGCTGGCTTTGAACTCGCGATTCTCCTGTCTCAGCCTCCCTAAGTGCTGGGATTACAAGC
>CM053417.1:21763053-21869413 GCA_028644305.1 Xerus rutilus
TGGCGTGGAACCACAGGTTTAAGTGAAGTAAAAACCACATGTGTTCTCCATCTGACTACAGTGCAGCCAAGCTTTGTGCTGGGCACTAACCTGATAGTGAAGTATGGGAAATAAACTGGAATAATCTCTACTGTAGAGGCATGGATGGGAAGCTACAGGAAATCTCTCCTAGAAAAGAGCTTTCATGACGAAGTTAACCTTAACCAAACATACAAGGAATAATATAGCATGTTGTTACTGAAAAGGTAATAATGTTCTCTCTAAAGTGGGAAGAGAGAAAAAGAGAGAGATGGGAGGCAGGGAGGAAGAGGGAGGGAGAGAAAAAGCAAAATATATTCCAAGAACTAAAGAGAAATTGAAATCCCAAGTAGAGAGGAATTGGGTGGTAATTCAAAGAGGCAATGTTTGGGGAATGCCAAGGCTCATGTAAGTTATTTTTCCAAGATTTCCCTTCCCAATCTCATGTGAAAATCCCGGAAGAAAACTAATGGCAAGCCTCAGTCTCTCTTCTCCATATGGCAAATTGGGCGATAACTGAGAAGGCAGAATTAGGATAAACCATTCCTTTTTTAGGCCACTGGACTTTTGAAGTTACAATTTGTGTGAGGAGGCAAGTTGATTTTTCAAAGGTTCTTTCCTTGCTTAAATAAATATTTATCCTTGCCCTACTGTTTTTACATCTTGTCCTAGTCTCCTACGAATCTTCTTTATACCATACCTCTTATTTTTCTGTTTTTATCCTTATCTTTTTCTCTAACTTTTTTTTTGCCCTTTACTGTCTTCTTCATTTTCTCCACTATTTTGGGTGAGGCTGTCTGTTAAAGTCTGCCTCCTTTTCTGTGTCTCTGTCCCTGTTTCTCTCTCTCTTTCTCTCTTTCTCCCTTCCTCCTTTCTTCCCTCCCTCCCTCCTGAGGACTTAGGGAAAAGAGAGTAATGTTTTCAATTATTTTTTATTCCAACCTAAAATGTCACAGGTCCTTCATATACCAAAAGAATACTAAGACCTCAATCTAAATGGCCCACCTGGAGGGGCTGGGCTTGCGGCTCAGTGGTAGAGTGCTTGCCTAGCATGTGTGAGGCACTGGGTTCAATTCTCAGCACCACATTATAAAGAACTAAAATAAAGGTTCATCAACAACTGAAAAAATATTTAAAATAAATTTTACACCTGGAATTTAGATAAAATTATGCCAAGGTCCTATCTCCTATTGAGTTAGAAGTTTATTGTTCTCCTCTATTTTTTCTGTAAATTCAAAGGGAGTAAAATTGTATTATTACTTCTAGTTCTGAGGGTTTTTTTTTTTTGCTTTGACTGAGCTCTTATTCTTATTGGCCTCTTTTTCCTCCACTCTTCTTTCCTTTGTTCCACATCAATTCAGAATTAGAAACTCAGTCACATTTCTTTGATTTTTACAAATGTTCAACCATATTAGCTTTTTGTGTTTGGGAAAGTGGAGGAGGTTTATTTCACAGCATTACCCATCTTGTTTTTCTTCTCCCTACCGCCACAAAGTTTTATTCAATTCTTATTCAGAAAATTTAGATTTGCTCAATTTTTAAGCTTTGTTTTTCTAATTCAGATCATCCTGCTATCTCACCTTTTTTTAATCATTTTTTAATTAGTTGTTGATGAGCCTTTATTTTACTTATTTATAAGCGGTGCTGAGAATTGAACCCAGTGCCTCACACATGCTAGGTAAGTGCTCTACCCCTGAGCCACAACCCCAGCCCCGGTCTCACCTTTTATAACCAATTGACCATCAAGTCATTGTGTTAAATATATTATTGCTCCTTTTCTGGGTAATTCTGCCCAATTATTAAAATAATATTTTACCCTGATAAAATAATTGTTGCGGGGATACCTTCTTGCTTGGCAGTTCTGCAAAGCAGTTTTAGGAGGTACTAAAGGACTGGGGAGAATAAGGAGGCTTAGGCAGCGGGGTTGTGCACATCCACAGCCTCCTTCAGCCAGATAAGGTTCACTTTGATCTCTCTTACATATATGATTTCTTGATCATTTAGGATAAAACAATTCACTCCTACAATAACTTTTAGAAACTGCTGCTTTAACAGATGAAACTAGTTTGTCCCAAAAGATAGTACTATCTGAAGATATAGAAATATTTTCCAAAAGAAGAAACAGAAAGAACATCAAGGATGTCAGATCTGCAATATTAATTTGAAAATGAATGAAGGCATATTAGGAGGATAATCACATCTTTGGTGAAATCATCAGTGACTAAATTCCTGGTAAAATGGACTCTCAAACATGATCACATTTCTGGCAAAGGAACTCTGCTTATTCACACTTCGGATTACTGCTCTATCTTGAATATATAGCTCAAGAAGGCTTGTAAAGGGGGCATTTAAGTATATACTATACTTGATAAGTGCAGCTGTTATTTTCCTACCTTTAGTTTCCTGTGTATGAGTAATGAATAGTTTGGCTTTTGAGTTTAGGATAATTTTAGTATTCAGTGTCCTAAAATATTTCCATGCTTCTTCAATTCCTCTGATTTTGACTGTCTGAAAATGTGAGACTAGATTCCAGCTGTCTCTCAGTTGGATTGATTTGATATATACTGCTATTACTTAAGAAAAACAAAATCTATGAATTATGCATTTATTCTTCTGATGAACTGTTGTGATTAATTAAAAATAACTGGTGGATTTTCTGGGAAATCTATAGCATTTTGGCTTTTCTTCAAACCTGAAGTCATTTATGTACATATTATTTCACTTATGGAATATTATCTCCTTTAAGGTAGGGGTTGTGTTTGAATCATCTTTCTATATACTGTATGGGAAGGTTGTAGGTGTGCAAAAATACTTTGTTGAACTGAATTTTTACTAAAGTGGAGCATGACCCAATAAGGTATTTCATGTTTTTTAAAAATATATCTTGTTGACAAGATACCAATTGAGATTGGTAGGGAAAAAAGATAGAAGAAACTGGCAATTTTATAAATTCATGATGTGCTATGTATTGTCTTTGAAATGTTTTCTACATCATCTAAGTGTATATATCAGCATTTTTATTTAATGATAGGTATTTATAATTTATTTGCATAGTATTCAATTCTTTTCCAATCTAACAGGTAGACTCTATGATTCAAAAAGTCCTATATTGATTTTGCTGCTATATCCTTATTCATAAGAACCTCTATGGGTGATGGCCAGATACAGCATTCACTTAGTCCCTAGTAGTAAGTTTAGGCACTACTCTTTTGAAATTTAATTAATTATTAATTAGTACTGTTAATTATTGTAGTACTGGGAATCAAACCCAGGGCCTCACCCATGCCAGGCATATACTCTACTGCTGAGCCACATCCCCTTTATATATTACCCTTTTAACCTATATTCATTGGGTTTAAGATCCAATATGCTATAGGTATGAGACTATTACAGAGCACAAAGTGTTAAATTGGAAGCAGTTTGACCTATAGATAACCTTGGTTCTGTACACTTGAAATAGTTTTCTAACAAAGCCCCTTTCTGGCTCACATCCTTCCATTTTAGGGTCTCTAATAAGTCTTCACTTCCTACTTCCTTTATTATCATATGCCATATCAAGTTACAAATTTCTCTGGGCTCACCTTGCCATTGAAGGAATTGGCAATTCTGCCTTCCACCCTAACCTCCTTCTCCAGCTTGGTATAAACAATATCTCAAGCCTTGGACTCTTATTTTTTTGTACTGGGGATTGACCCCAAGGGTGCTTTACCACTGAGCCACATACCCAGGCATTTTGGGGGGTTTTTTTGGTATCAGGGATTGAACTCTGGGGTACTCCAGCATTGAGCCACATCCCCAGCCCTATTTTGTGTTTGTTTTTTTTTTTAATGTAGAGACAGGGTCTCACTGAGTTGCTTAGCACCTCACCATTGCTGAGGCTGGCTTTGAACTCATGATTCTCCTGTCTCAGACTCCCAAAGTGCTGGGATTACAGGTGTGTGCCACTGTGCCCGGCTCATAGGCATTTTTTATAATTTCATTTTGAAACATGGTCTCACTGAGTTACCTAGAGTCTTGCTAAGTTACTGAGGCTGGCTTTGAACTCAGGATCCTCCTGCCTCAGCCTCCCAAACCAAGGGATTACATGTGTAAGCCACAGTGCCTGGCAAGCCTATGACTCTTGAGCATCCTAGATGTATCTCTTTACATCTTTTTCTTTTGGTTTTAACTTTCTCCCTTTTGCTTTGTTTGACTTCTATATAGAGGCCTGAATTCCTTTGATCTTATGTCCTGCTGGTTCCTGGCAGCCTTTCAATCCAGTTACTCTAGTTAACATGCAGCACTACTTGTTTACTTCTCTAAATAGTTCCATGTAAATCACAGAATTGTGAGAAGGTCACATATTGAACAGAAGGCTAGCCAAGAGGACTTAGACAATGGGGAGAACATTTCTTCCCAGCAGGTGAACTCAGATATGAAAATCTGGATTTATGTAACAAATAAATCAAGGGAAGTTTTTTTTCACTTTACAGAAGGATTCACCATGGGGTTTCTTTAAATAGCTGGTTCCCTTGGTGCATATTTCAATTATGTTTTATTACAAAAAAATTCAAGTGAAAGTTTGCAAAAAATATGCAATTATTATGATATCTGGTAGATTTTGTAGATGCCTTTCTTCCTTGAAAATAAAAAATTAAAAATAGATTCAGAGTTATCATATATGGCATGATAATATAATAATCCTAAGAGGAAGTATGATGTTTAGCTTGAGTGGTGTTTCTTCCCATGAAGTATTTGCAGCAGAATACCTATCGTGTATTTAAAGTGTAGATTCTCCAAGGAAAAAGACCAAGAATCTATATTTTAACAGACCTTTCCAGGTGATTCTAATTCACAGTGAATTTTATAAGAACCATATTACAAGTTTTTTTCCTACTTGAATCTTTTCTTCTTGGCTTTCCTTGATTTTAAAGTCAAGTACCATAGCTTGTGACCTTAACTATTTAAATTATTTCTTCAGTGAGGAAAAAGAAATAGTATAAAAGGAGATGGTAAAGGAGATTATTAGGAGCATGGATAGTGATGCTGATAAACACATTGTGTGTGCATATGTATATAAAGACAAAGTATATAAGGAATATATAAGGAAAAGCATTATAATGGTCTCATATATACCTTTTTCATTTCTTTAATATCTGATTTCTATTCTAACGTCTGATAGGTGAACAGACGTTGTGCAATGTGTCTTGCTGCTTTCAGTTTTATTTTGTATTTTTTGACAATGTATTTCCTAAGTAGTCTGTTATTGAGGGATGCTCTGTGTTTCATAGGTTCAAACATTTTCCTTATTCTCTCTCATCACTGAAATGTCAGTTACCATTTGAATACTGATCTTTGTATCTGATTTAGTACTGATCTAGTCATCATATCAAGCTTATAATAGACGAGCATAGTGGGAATGAGATGGACTCAACCAAAATACCAGTAGGAGATAATGAACATGAAGTATAATATGAAGTGACTCTCTGACTCCAACTTAAAAATGACAGTGAAAGACCACAGAGTGAATATACCTATTAAAATCATTACATAGGTCAATTGGGATAACATTGCAAACCCCCAGAAAACTACTTCTATCCTTATATTTATTATCCCCAATTTCTCCCCTCAAAGTTAACATTATCTTGATTTCTAACCCCATGGATTATATTTGCTTGCTTTAACTTTTGTAAAATTTGTATTATTCAGTTAATATACTTTTGATATGGATTATTTCATTCAGCATTTTTGTGATAATAATTTTTATTCTGGATACATACCCTTTGTTGATTATATTTGGCAAAAACCATTTCTGTGGCTTGAATTTTCACTTTCTTAGTAATATTTCTTTTTGCACAAATTTATTAATGTTAATTAATTCCCATTCATCATTATTTCTCTACAAGTTTGAAATATTTCCCTACCCCAAGGTCTTGAAGACATACCTCTATATTTTTGGAAGGCTTTTCTATTTTACCTTTCATGGGATAATTCATATTGAATCTTGAAATGATTTTTGTGCATGTTGTGAGGTATCATGTTTAATTTTTTCCATATCTTCATTGAGGTAAAATTGAAATACAAAAAATGCACATATTTGAAGTATGTGATTTGATCAGTTTTGACATGTATGTAAACCAATACAAAAATATAAAAAGCATTTCCATTACTTTTTTTAAAATTTGAAATCATGAAGACTGTGTTTCCTGCATGATTTATCACATTAGATATCAATCACTTTAATATATATAGAACTCCAATCTCACATGTGGACTATTTCAAAATTAAATGGCACACTTATAAATATTTCAGAGGTCAAGGAAGAAAACACAAGAAAAGTAAATAAAACATGCTTTGAACTAAGTGATAATAAAAGCTTAGAATATCAGGAACTCTGGGATGAAACAGTACTCAGATGAACTTTAAGTACTTGTATGAGAAAGAAGCTAGACTAACAATAAAATTATTTTCAAGTTATGTAGCAGGAAGAAAAAAATAAGAGTAGGAGTAGAAATATATGAAATAGAGAAGAAATAATATAACTAAAATTTGATAAAAATCAAACAAGTCTAATCAAGAAAAAAGCAAAAACACAAAAATTAATATCAATGGAAAGGGAGCTATCAAAATATCCCTACAGATGCTAAAATATAATAAGGTAATATAATTGTATACCAACATATGTAACATAGTCTATATTAGAGAAGGGTCCATGTTATGCTGACAATAAAGTATATTCAGTCATTGATGGATGAAATATTCTATATATTTATCTGTTAAGTCTAAATTATCAATTTTATTTTTTATTTCTGTAGCTTATTAGTTTTTGTTTGAAGGATCTATCCAGTAGTGACAGAGCCATGTTAAAGTTACCCAATATTATTGTATTGTGGACTATTTGATTCTTGAAATTGAGAAGGGTTTGTTTGATGTATGTAGATGCTCTATTGTTTGAGGCATAAATATTTTTTTTTTTTTTTTTGGTACTGGGGATTGAACTCAGGGGTACTCGACCACTGAGCCACACCCCCAGCCCCATTTTGTGTTTTATGTAGAGACAGGGTCTCACTGAGTTGCTCACCACCTCGCCATTGCTGAGTCTGGCTTTGAACTCGCGATTCTCCTGTCTCAGCCTCCCTAAGTGCTGGGATTACAGGCTTGAGCCACCGCGCCCGGCTGAGGCATAAATATTTTTATTGTTATTTCTTGCTGATGTATAATTCCCTTAAGCAGTATGCAATGTTCATATGAGGATAGAAACCCCTGCATGTTTACACAATCCACTTGAGTGATATGTTTTTTCCCATCCTTTCACCTTCAGCCTGTAGATCTCTTTGCCTTTGACTTGAGTCTCATGGAGACAGCATATTTTTGGGTCTTGTTTTTTAATCCAATCTGCTAGTCTGTGTCTTCTAATTGATGAGTTTAGGACATAAATGTTCAAAGTTATTATTGAGATATGATCTATATTCCTGGTGATTTGGGTTTATTTCTAGTTTAATTTGAATTAGTTTCTCCTTGATTGACTATTCCTTTAGTGTAGTTTCTCACTTTGCTGATTTTCACTTTTTAAAAAATTTCATCTTCATGGGATATTTTGTGGAGAATGTTCTGTAGTGCAGGCTTTCTAGTTGCAAATTATTTTAACTTTTGTTTATCATGGAGGGTTTTCATTTTATCTTCAAATATGAAGCTTAATTTTGTGGGATATAGTATTCTTGGTTGCCAATAATTTTTTTGAACGTTGGTATTTATTATTCCAGGACCTCCTAGCTTTGAGGGTCTGGGTTGAGAAATCAGCTGAAATCCAAATTGGTTTCCCCCTATACATAATCTGTTATTTTCTTTGACAGCTTTTAAAACTCTATCATTATATGTTAGGCATTTTCATTATAATATGCCTTGGTATGGGTATTTTGTAATTTTGTATATTTGGGGTCTTGTAAGTCTCTTGTATTTATTTTCCTTTTTATTCTTTAGGTTTGGGAAATTTTCTGATATTATTTCATTGAAAATATTGTTCATTCCTTTGTTTTGTATCTCCAGACCTTCATCTATCCAGATAAATGTCAAATTTGGTCTTTTCATGTTATTCCATACTTCTTGGAAGTTTTATTCATAGTTTCTTAACAACTTCTCTCTGTGGTCAAACTCTATTTTCAAGATTATATATTTTGTCTTCATTGTCTGAGGTTCTTACAGTGGTCTAGTCTATTGTTGATGCATTCTATTGAATTTTTAATTTGGTTTATTGTTTCCTTCATTTTGAGGATTTTTTTCAGAATCTCTGCCTCATTATTGAAGTGATCTTTCACTTCCTGTATTTTCTCTCTGATTTCATCTCTTATACTATCCTTTACTTCTCAGAACAGTTTAATTATCTACATTCTGAGTTCCTTCTCTGACATTTCTTCCTCTGTGATGTTGATGGATTCTGCTATTGGAATATCTTGGTTTGTTTGTGGTGATCTGTTCCCTTGCTTTTCCATGCTGTGTGTGTCTATCTATCTAACAGTCTGGATCTGAGACAGCAGAGTTTCTTCACTGTGGATTTATAGTGTTCCTGAAAGTTTACAGGATCTCACTGTTTAGGGAGAGACAAATAAGACAACAACCAATGTAAACAATTACAGCATTAAACCAAATAGTTCCTATTATTATGTCTACAATGTTAATTATGTAAATAAACACAAATGATATGATCAGTTATTTCCTACAATAAAAACAGCAAGTTTTCAAAAGTGTTTATAATTTAAAATCATGGACAGGGAGAGAACAGAAGTGATATAGGATGTGATGATTATGAGGGAGGAGGAGAGAAAAAGAAGGAAAAAATTAAGGCAAGAGTGGAAGAACAAACAATAGAGATTGGTTGTTAGCAGAAGAAAAGATAGAATCAAGGGAAACAGGAGAGAAAATACATATAAAGTCAAAACTAAAAATAAAAGAATAAAAACAAAACTAAAATATACTAACCAAACATCCTAGTTCACAAAGAAAACTAATCTATGAAAAATAACTGTCTTCAAAAATGCTAGAAATGAGAAAAATATGAACATATATTTCATGTACCATTAAGGTCACAATTAAACAGAGAAAAAAATTTAAAACAGATCTTGATGAAGAGCTAAAGAATTCTTTCCATTGGTGTTTAAAAGAGTGTCCATTTCTCTTCTCAGTGGTCTTAGGTGGGATCTTCTGGAGTGTGATGCTCCACCCTCTGGATTGCTGGAGTGAGAGAGGTAATCCCATAGGTGGAATTCCTGGAGGCAAGGTGTAGGCTTAGATGGGTTCCTGGCTCTTTGCTGAATGCTAATGAGTCTGGAGATTTTAGATCAGCACACTTCTAGTATTCAGTAGTTGCTTGTCCTCACTGGAAGATTGTACCCTGGGGATTTCCCCTTGGTGCCACTCATGTGGTAGTGGACCCAATTCTTAGTCCCCTACATCACCTTCAGACTCCATGTTTCCTGGGGTCAGGATCAATCTCCAAACAAATTCTCCTGCCCCTGCCCTTCTGTGTTCCCAGCCAGATACATCTCTCCCAGCTGGTCCTGCAAGCATTCAGATTGGAGGGGGAGGGGTAGAGCTGGGTTGATTTCTGAGATCAGTTGTCCCCTGTGTAAAGCTCTCTCAATATTTGATTTTCTCCTGGTCGCTTAAGCACACTCTATGTCATGCAGTGTGTGTTTACTGGGCCTGTATTTTGGGCCAAACTTATGCTTGACAGGAATCAGCCACCTTTGCTGCTGTCCTCCATGCAGTGGCTGCAAAATGGTCCCTTCCTTTGTCTTCTGCAAGCTGCCTGGAGAGATGGTGGCTTCTTTTTCCATACATGGGTATTGTGCAGTGGTCTTTCAGGTTTGCCAGGCAATGTCCTTGATCTCTAAATGCTCCATATCTAGACATTCCTAGAGACTCCCAAAAATATGGGTTCCTTTAATTCCTTTATCCCTCTACTATGCTCATGAAGAGACTGCTCTGACCGGTACTTCTGGCCTGGCCACAGCAGTGCCGCTGTGGATTTCTTCCTTATTTTATTGTATTCAACCTTTTGAGTCCCTGATCTGCTTTGAACATCCAGTTTTAAATTCCAGTAAACTCCCCTGGTATTTTGTTGTTGTTTTTGTTGCTCACTCATCTTGCTGAGAAGCTGCCTGCTTTCTTGGTTTCATTCCATGGAGCAGCCAGGAAAGCAATCTTTTCTATTCTGCTATCTTGAAAACTCTCTCATGTTTCATTTTTTAACCTATGAATATGCAAGTGATCCAGAACTTCATTTGTCCTTTGCTTTCTAGTGTTACATTTGTCATTAATAAAGCCTCCACATATGTGTTGGTCTATAGCTGGACTTCATGTTACATTCCATTGATCTTTTTGTCTATACTTAATATCAATACCACAGTATTTTAAGTCTAGTGATTTATAATAAGTAGTGGTTATCTAGTAGTGTAAGTGCTGTAACACTGCTCTTGTTCATGATCATTTTGACCATTCCTGGCCTTTTATATTTTCATTTAAATGTTAGAATTATGTTATTAATTTCCACCCAAAGAAGAGGGTTTTTCTTAACCAAGTAATTTTTTATTTACTGGTTTTAGATATACGTGAGAGTATATTGTATTTTGTCATATTATACATACATAGAATATAACCTCTTCTAATTAGGATCCTATTCTGATGGTTGTAGAATTGTATTAAATCTGTAGCCAGATCAATTTGAAAGAATCAGTATCTTTAAAATATCTAATTTCCCATTGCATGAGCTTGTTTTATCCATTTATTTATCTTCTTTAACACCTACCAATAATGTCTCATAGTTTTTTGATATAGAACATATCTTTCCTTTGGTTCATTCCTAGCATTATTTTTGGTTTTTTGTTTTTTTTTTTGCTTTTCCTCCTCCCTCTTTTCTATTTTTTGGTTCTATTATGAATGCTACTTCAAGCAATTTGTATCTTATTATTTATTGACAGGATACAGAAATACAGTTTATCTTGTATATTCAGCTTATATCCAGTCATGTTGCTAAGGTCATTATTAATTATCACAGTTTAAGATTACTTTATAATATATATATATGCATATATATATATACATGTATATATATACACATATATATTTCTGAGATATGAAAATATTGAGAAGTTTATTTCTTTCTTGCTAGTCCTTAAAACATAAATTATTTTTCCCTTGACCTCTTGGTCCCATGAGTTGTGTACCATGCTGAATATAAGAGTGATGGGGGACATTCTTGTCTTATTCTTGATTTCAAAGAAAACATTTTCAGTAGTTCCCCTTAAAGTATTATTTGCTATAATTTTCAATTTAGATGTACTTTTTTGAATAACAATGTTCCTTTTATAAATTTTCATGAATAATAATTTGGTGCTTAATTTTATCAAATGCTTTATCTACCTCATTTGAGATGATCTTATATTTTTTCTTGATTCTGTTTGTTTATTGAATCTCAATATTAAATTAAGCCAAATGTGCATTCCTATAATAAATATAACTTGTGCTTTTATGGTTATTCTTTTGACATAAGAATCAGTTTAAGATTGTGTTCAGTAGTTGTACATCTGAATTAATGAGTAAGGTTGGATTGTGGATTTTTATTTCTGTAGTGTCATTATCAATTTTTATTTCACACTTAAATGTTTGAATAATCATCAAAGCCTTCTGTATGTATAAAGTTTTAAAAATTATTAATTTTGTTTTTAATGATAGAAAAAAATTCAGATATTACCTTTCTTCTTGGGTCAATTTTTATAATTTTTTGAAATTTTTCCATTTCATGTTATCTTCTAATTTAATGGCAAAAATTTGTTCATTATATCCTCTTATTTCTTTTAAATGTCTGGAATATCAGTGGTGGCATCATCTGTTCCATTCCTGGAAGTACTTTTTATCTGGTTCTTTCTTATGATAGGGCTTTTTAATTTTATTACAAAAACAACTCTCACCTTCTAAGTATATTTTCTATTTTTGTTCTGTCTTTACCATTTTATTCTTCCAGTTTCTTCTGGTTTACTTTTTCTTTTAATATATTCTGATATATGCGTAGATAATAGGTTTTCAGGCTTATTTTCTACTAAATGCACTGCAAACTACTTATTTATCTCTGAGCTTTAGCTACATCCTTCTTTTTGCCTCTTTATGCTTTGGTCATATCTGTATATTACCTATTTTTATATCTTTGAGTTTGCTAATCATTTAATCCATGTTGTCCTATTGGTTTTTTAAAATTTTTAATTGTTTTTTAGTTGTCAATGGATTTTTAAATTTTTACTTATTTATTTGCAGTGCTGATAACCCAGTACCTCATGCATACCTGACAAGTGCTCTACCACTGAGCCACAACCCCAGCCCTCCTATTAACTTTTAACCTCACAGATTGAGTTCTTAATTTGAAAAATTGTTTATTTTAGTTCTAGAAATTCTGTTTTATTTTATAATGTCCAATTCCCTAACACGATTCTCTAATTATTATTTGAATTCATAATCATATAAGTTATAGTTATTTGATTTCTCTGATATCTCTAACTGTTTCAATTTTCTTTTATTAGCCATTTGATAATTCTTGTTTATTATGACTGATAAGATTCAAATTGAATATTGCACTTCATGTAGAAGTATTTGCAAAAATAGTCAAAACTCTGAATGATATTACCTTCATCCACAGAGGATTTTTGTTTGCTTCTGGTGTGCAGTTAGGCTACAAGCAGAGTACCTCAAAGATAGTTAAAGCTGAGTTTCAGCATTCTGAATGTTATCTCTTTCTGGTTCACCTTCATTGCTGAGGTGGAGCCATTTGAAGATGCCAGTTGAATATCTGTAACATTTAACAAAAACCCTTGGCAGGACCTAAATTCCAATTTTTGTTCCTTCCAGCCCTTTGAGATTACTGAACACTTTTCTGAGCTTCTAAGCTTCATGCTGTCACTTTTTATTTCACAATTGGCAATTGCCTTTAAGGGGAAAGCAACCCTAAATGCAGGCTTACTTGTGTTGACATCCTTTTTCTTTCAGATATTGACCCTGCATATTCTGTTTTGGTGTCTCTTGAGTTTCTTTAAATACATTTTGCTTTGTTTCTTTTGTACCCCTTATTCTAGTAGCTCTCAGTGGACAACTTAATGATACAACATAGTAAGCCTTTAATGAAAGTGGGCCAAATTCTTGGTCCATACCCTGTGATAATATAATTCAGCTGGTTTGACATTGGATATAACAATGTACATTTAAAAAAGAGTCAAGGTAAGTTATGATCTAGTAGTCCACATGATGTCCATACATGGAACCTTGAAAAACCTGTGTAAAACATGCATATATGATGAACTGTAAACTAAAATAGAATATTCCCCTGAAGTTTCTATCTAGCCCAGAGTCTCTGGGAGTTCAGCAAGCAAGCCTCATAAATCTGTGATTCCTTTGACCTAAAATAAAGAGTGTCGAGTATGTTCAGACTTCAGGTCAGCAATTTTCCTCTAGTTTTGTGAGAGTTCTTCACTCAGTGCATTCAACAGTCTCTAGAACCTCAGTTTTGACATTCTCTCATATCTTGCTCCATACTCATAGCAATAAGAGAGATGATATTTTTTTCAGAAATGACAAAGCAGAGTAGGGAGATTTTTTTCCAGTGGAGATTACATTTGAGCTGAGCTTTGAAATGGAATTTCTAATAGATATTAAGAAAACAACATTCTAGAAAGAACTAACAGTAGGAGCAATGTAGGACAATGGTTCTCAAACTTTATTTTGCACAAGAATCACTCATAGAATATTTAGAACATGCAAATAACGTGATTACATTCTCAGAGAGTCTCAATAGATGTGGGGTGAGGACCAAGAATTTGTCTATTTCATCGTCTCATACAATGACTCTGAAGAAAAAAAAAGAACTGTCCTCTATGAAATAGTTAGAATATTAAAATGCTGTTATTTTATTTATTGTTACATAACTTAATGATCTAATGCAGTGAAAAAAGTGGTTTGTAGAAAGGCAGTAATTTATGACATATCAGAGAATAAATGAAGTGGAATGGTAAGGGAAAAAAGCTTGATTTGAAGAAAGCGAGGTATTTTCTGTAGATAAAAAGATGAAGCTGTCAAAGCCATGGGAAACATATTCCATAAGTTTTCTTCCACTCTCCTTTCTATGAAAGTATGACTCATGAAATAATAGAATAGGATTCACCTTCCTGTAGAAGCCTTTATATGACCTGTCCCTTGCCTGTGTCTCCTATCATATTATGTCTGTTTTGTTCTTCTAAGAATGTAAATCATTTTATGCCACCTTCTTCCTTAAAACCCTCCAAAGGCTTCCCATTAGAATTAAGTTAAAATCTTCTTTTCTCTGCTTACAGAGCTCTATCATATTATCTGGCCCTAGGCTCTTTTTATTCTCATCTTTTATGAGTCTATTGCCAGTTCCCCATACTTTAGCCACACAGCTTTTCTTTCTATTCTTCTAAGATTTTATGGCCTTTGAACTTGCTGTGTTCCTTGCCTGCTATGGCTTTCACCATGATCCTAACCTCTTTCTGACAGGCTCCTTCTCATCATTAAAATCTCTAGGTCAAATGTCATTATCTCAAAGAAATCATTCTTTATTATGCTATAGAAGCTTTCAGTTAACTTCATCTCTGTGACACTTAGCTATTACCCTGCTAAATAAATTTCCTTCTTATTGCTCACATAATCTAAAATTATGTTTATCTTGGTTATTTTCTTCTCTAGTAGAATGGAAATCTCTAAGTGCTGGGGCCTTATTTTTATTGCTGAAGTTCCAGTGCCTAAGATGTAATTAACATATAGTATCAATATATAGTTGCTAAAATAAATGAATGAATTTACTAGGTACTACCAAAGGCCCCTCCTAGTCTCATTTCTTCATATTCTTCCATCTGTCTGAATTCTCTGAATCTTTTCTCTCTCAGAGAGACATTTTCCTAGACTAAAGTAGTGCCATTATCTCAGAAGTTTTTAAAATGAAATGTTGAATATAGTCCCGAGAAGAGTAGTACCTGAGCTTTCATTAGCCTTGTATACCTCAGGTCTGATTCTAAGGGAGTAGGATTTTGTGTTGAAACCAAAACAGGAGGGCACTCAGAGGGAACATTCTGGAGAAAGGTCTTTTCTAGGGAAGATGGGCCAAGTTGGGACACCACAATAGCCAATCCAGATATTTGATTCACTAAAAAAATAAAAGGAAGAGTTCTAATATAATATAAGACCTCCAGCTTGGCTAGGTGCCAAAGCTGGAATGAAAGAACGCTTTCTCTATCTTTTAGTTTGTAAGCAGTTTTCATTTCACATCATGGCTCAACACCTGCCCTCCCTTCAGAAAACTGTCCTTTCAAATTCCTGGGACTTATTTGTCATTTTCTTACATGCCACAACCAGTTGTGTCTGTTTTTCATTGTCCTGTTGACATAACATAATCTACCATGACAGATGCAACTATGGTATCTTAGTGACTTGTAAATAGGAGATGACAGAGAGTTGGATTCTGGAGAAGTGTGATGGCACACGCCTTTGCTGACAGAATCTTAATGACCAGATGTGATTCCAACTCTCATTTGTGGGCTAATGCTTTAGTGGATGGTTTTAGGCTTTTAATGGGGATAGTAGGTTTAGCAACACAGACTGAGAACCTGCTGTGAGCTGAAGGTGTTAGTGGGACCTGTGAGCCAAACTCTCAAGATATTTACCAAAATACTAATAATAGTAGCTATTATTTACATTGCACTTCTTCTGTGCCAGGCACCATTTCTCAGCATTTCACATATGTTAGTTTATTTAGTATTTACAATCTTGTGATGCAGGCGAGGCTAGTGTCATAGAGGCACATAGGATACTGAGGTACAAAAGTAGGTGAATTGTCTAAAGGCACAAAAGACTTTTAGAACACATACTGAAAATCTATCTGCCTAATCTTGGCTCTTTTTAAAAAATTTATTTTGGTCATTGATGGAACTTTAATTAATTAATGGATTTATTTATTTATTGTGCTGAGAATTGAACCTATATAGCAACTATAATAAGTACCATTATTCTGTGCTCTGAGTTGTGCTAAGTATATATATATGTATTATGTTTTTAAATCCTCACAATAGTTCTATGAAATAAATAGCATTATAACTCTGTGTTGTAGATAAGGAATGTGAGGCTCAGATAGCATATATACTGTCTTGCTCAAGTCTTGTAGCTAGGAAGTAGGACAATCTGGACTTGAATCCAGGTATCTCCATCAATGGTTCCTCAAAATATGAGATTCTTATACCATGCTCCAGGGAGCTCATAAGACCAATATGTTAAGATTCCCTTTGTTTTACAATAAAGCTCTTGGAGAAGGGTGGAGAAATCAGTAACTCACTCTTGCTGTTTTGTAGATGTGGAGTCTGAGAGCATACACACTGGGCATTGCATTCTACCCATCTATGAGATTAGTCAAAAGCAGCAGTCTAACACCTGGGCCCTATAGGAGAAAGTCCTGGCAGAAGACAACTGAGGCAAGCCTTCTTTCTCCTTTATACAATCACAATGTGCTCTTTGCTGCTCTTCATATACTGAGATAATTCTACCTATCCAGTGTCTCTAAATGTTACTTTGAATTGGTTTACTTACAGCAGAGACAGAGCAAACTGATGCCTCCTACTTAATCTGGTCCCTGTTGTGATTTTTAAAAGAGATGGCCAAGATTAGTGGCTCAGGCTGTGGTCAGAGTTTAGTATCTCAGTCATGTCTAAGGTTAAGGTTTGAAGAAGTGGTAAGGATAAGAACAAACACATTGACTCATGGGAATTATACCCTAACTTTAATTGTTCTGCCCTTTAACTAGCCAGTAACTGGCAAGGCAGCAGGGACTTCAGTTTTCTGGTCTTACTGCCATTTGCAATGTGGTTCAAACTGCTCAATACAGTTTTTTCCTGCTCCCACCTGCTGCCATATATTTGAGTTCCCTGCTACTTATATCCCTCTGTGAAGTGTGCAGTGAAATGAACCTGTTTTATTTCCCTCACACACAGCAGTCATCAACTCCCTGTTGGTGCACTGAGACAAGGCAAGTGTAGGGGATCTCAACCACCATCCTACTGGGATCTGACCTTTATTAAATTTTTCGACCCTTATCCCAGGTCATCCTCCGAGTGACCTAGTAACATCTGAAGAAGGCTCATCAAAGTTTGAGGCCCCCCTTCCCTACCCACAATGCAGCAATATTGTCCAATCTATCAGGGGAGGAACTCAGCTCAGTAGGAAGCTTTTCTTTGCATGCCCCCCTGCTTCTGTTTCTAATGACTTTCCTTTGACATTAGGAAAGCTGCTGCACTTTGCTGTCAGTGGACCCCTTAACCCATTGAGGATGGGCTGCGAAGGGCATGCTGCCTTGGTTTTATAAAGTAGCAGAAGTGCCTACTCGCATTTGCTACAACATTAAGGTCAGAGATTTTACAGAAAAAAAATAGTCTTTTAAGCCTTAAAAAAGGTACCAAATTGCCTTCATGATAGCTTTTGCCACTGTAGTTCATAATACCTCAGACCTGGAGTATTGAGAGTAGAAGGAAATGCCTTGTGAAAGAGGCAATCCCAGGAAGACTGGTGATGGAGATACAAGTCTGCCCTTACAGGAAATGCGCCAAGGTCAACTTTTGTAATTTGCAGAAAAACAACATTCTCCCCACTTGTAGTTTTTGTCCTGCTATAAACCTACATCCTACACACTACATGGGGTTTTATGTCTAGGCCAGTGAGTTTCAAGTAATGGACAAGTGTGTTGCTCTGTGTGTGTCTGGGAGATGGGGGCCTAGAAGGAGCAGTGTGAGGACCAGAGTATATCAACATAAGGCAGGAGACATGTGTGATATAGATAACAAAATTATTTAATATTATAGCAAAAGTGATATTTGATAAACTTTTTCTTGCCTGATGGAAAAAAGTAGCACACACACTAGCTTCCTTGTACGAGTGATTCTGAAATGGCTGAGTGGCAAGCTTCTGTAAGAGGATTTATCACAACAAAGGAAAAAGGTATGTTTTATGTTTATCAAAGGGGGATAGGAGTTAAAAACAGATTGAAAAAATCTGCCTTATCTTTTTGCTCTCCTTCCTCACACGTTTTCCCTCTACCTGGTAGTGATTTTAGTATGCCCTAGTCTTGCACAGGAGAATGAGGGCAGAGTAGCTTGTCTGACAGCACCTTGCCCCATTTAAGAGCTGAGCTCAGGGTTTCTTCACTCATAAGGTGTTTATTTCTTCCTCCCGGTCTCTTCACTCTCCCCTCCTTTTGGCTTTAATCATTTCAGTCTTATTCACTGTTTATCTTAGTTGTTGAATTCTGTTACCATGCACTTGTTGATTTTAGGTTACCTGTCTCTGTCTTGGTGTGTGCCTGCTTGCCTCCTTTATATTGAAGTTCATTTTTTTTGCCCCATGCTCTTAACTTCTTTAAGGGTCTTCCTCTTGGTCTTTTCTTTTTGTCTCTAGCATTTTTTGTCTTTGATAAAGTAGCTTCCTAGTTTCTCCAGCTACTGTAGGGGATAGGACAGGGAATGGAGATGTTTCACTTGTCTGTAGTCCCTATTCAATCCTTTGCCTTCCCAAACAGAAGACCTCTTAATCAAAGGGAAATGTGGGGCTGACATGCCAAATATGGTCCTTCTTTTGTCAATAAAATTTTTAAAATATTTGCTCTTTGGCCTCTTATAAAAATGTTTTTTGCCTCCCTTCACGAGCAATGTTGCTTTAGCAGGTCAATGTTAAAATGCAAATGTCCATAACCTTTCACCAAAGACTCCATTCAGTTTATCTGGAGTATATTTACAGTTTCAACAAGCTGATTTTTGAAATAGGCAGATTTGGAAAATGATGAAAGTGCACACATGCACAGAAAAAGAATCTGAATCTAGAGCTTTCCATCTGACTATGCGTGCCTATATACTCTATATTAGACACAACTATAATCTTTTATTTGCCTCTTTGTCCAAAATCAAGAAACAGTACATTGTACCTATATTACTGTCTTTTATCTGAGATCTGCTGTTGTAATTTAAGAACTTGCTATTCAAAGTGTGGTCTGCAGGGCTGGGGTGCGGCTCAGTGGTAGAGCTCTTGCCTAGCACGCATGAGGCACTGGGTTCGATTCTCAGCACCACATATAAATAAATAAAATAAAGGTCTATTGAGAACTAAAAAAATTTTGAAAGTGTGGTTTGCAGACAAAACACCAACCATATAGGCATTATTGGTGGAGCCCATTAGAAATGCTGAGTTTCAGGCCCCATTGTGTACCTAGTGAATCAGAATTTATACTTTACCAAAATCCACAGGTGATTTGTATATTTTCTGATGTTTTAGAAACACTGTTGTTGGGGAATAAGAAAACAAAACAAAATAAAAACTCTGGTCCTATTCCTGTGTGTCCTTGAGTATAGGCACCTGAGATACAGTGTGCATTAGTAAGATGAACATATGCTTTTAATTGAAATGATGTTCTGTTAAAATGCTTGATCTGTTACCTATTAGCAATGTGAATTTAGCCATGGTACTTCTTTCTCAGAATTTTTTTCTCTTCTGTAATAGGCATATAATAATACCTGCCTTCTACATATATGAATTTTTGTAAGCTAATGTATATAAAGTATCTGGCAGATATTAAATGCACAATTAACATCAATTTTCTTTTTTACTCTTAGTTTTCTCAACTGTAATATAAGAAAATGGTTAATAATACCCACAGACTCTCTACTACAAGTGATCATGAGCACTATCTATGTGAAAGTTCTTTGTGAACCACAATTATACAAATGGAAGGTGTATTTCTACAGTTCTGAGAGTTTGTCAAAGCCCAATTAGTTATTCTTGAAAACCAGAAAATACCAGTGTAATTAGCCGGATAGGCTTTACAAACTATCTTTTGGTTTGATTAGAATGTGAAACAGAAACAACTAATACCAATAAAATCGATGAACCAACATGTTTTTAAAACTATATGGGAGAGTCAGATTTGTTATAACTTTGTCACTTCCTGGTTATTCCAGTTATTGTGTTATATTAGCTTATGTTTTCTTAGCTTATGTTAGCTGTTACACTTCAGAAAAAGTCAATCTGGATAGAGGAAACAGAGAAAATGATGTCCCAGGAAGCCCAGTCTTAACATTGATGCTAGAAAATTGAAGAGGCAGCACCTGGAAAGAAGGGAAGGAAATAGCAATCAGTGCCTCTAGCACCTGTCAATAATAATAACGCCTGAGATATTTATGTATAATTAGCATCAGCAGAAAAGTTGTTAGCCATCTTAGTCTACAAAGCAATGTGTACAGGACAGATGTAAGGCTGTTTCTCCTTGTTCTTACAAACATGATCTCCTTCCATTGTTATGACTTGCGACATGTCGATGTGGAGGTGATGTGTGTGTGTGTGTGTGTGTGTTATGTGTTGAGCATTGTATTACACTATTTGTATTAATCTCTTTTAATCAATCCTCAGAATAATCCTGTGAAAGAAATATTTTTCTTGTCCTTCACAATTTACATATTTGAAAACTGAGACTCGGAGGTTTAATATACCATTACCAAAGTCTAAAGGTTTCCACATGGTAGTTCCTGGATTCAAACCCAACTCTTTTTTAAAAACTTTATTAGTTTACTTTTTTATGTGATGCTGAGGATCAAACCCAGTGCCTCCCACGTGTTAGGCAAGCACTCTCTCACTGAGCCACAACCTCAGCCCCCAAACCCAACTCTTTTTGACTTCACATCACAGGCTTATTCTTTTTGTGTCATTGACTCCTGCTTGCCAGGTTTATTGCCTCCATTTCATTCATAATATTTCAGAGGTCCTGGAGCCTGTGAAGGAGTGTTCTTTCTCCATGATCCACTCCCAGTCAGTTTTCCTTGTTATGGAACACAATCACAGAAACTTGTTTCCTTTCTATGTAGCTAGTGTACAATCTAGCCTTGTATGTGAGGCAAATACATGAGTTTGATGAAATCTATTCTGCCTACTTGCACTGCATGTATAATAAGCAGGTAAGGGACAGGAAGCAAAGGATTTTAGGGAGAGGTCAGAAAATGTGAACGAATCAGTGCCATTGCAAAAAATAACAGCCTTTAGTAGTGAACATAATGAAGATGTGTACAATAGTGCACTTATTTCTTGTTCTTTGCCTGTGGTTCCATACAGAGTTGGAGAGTTGTGTGGTCATAATATATGGATAATACCCTCTTTCTGTCCCCAAATGTGTCTTGTGGCTCCTCCATGTACAAAATCCATGGTGCTATCTATCTACCCATGAGCCTATTCATTACTAATTGCATGCCATGTGCTGAGCACTATGCACTGAACTTTGTGAATTCTGCTTTTGGAACTTCTCTGGAGGTGGTGAGATTACAGTGGGACATTAATCTCTCCTGCAATAGGCCTTTATAGATATTTAATGTAGCATATGCAGCTTTTTCCAACTTTCTTTGGTTGTTTTGTCTGCCAAACTTGGACTGACATTGCTTATACTACTTATTCTCCAATAAGTATCAGTCAATGATGTCTGATTTTCCAGTTAGTTTAATTTCTCTTAGTGTGAACTGTTACTTTCCCCTTTTTCTAATTTTTTTCAAATCCAAAGTCTTTCTAGTTTTTCTCAAAGAAAAACTAGGACCATTGCATCAGAATCACCTACATTTTTTGCTAAAATGCAGATTCTTATGTCTCATCTCAAAATTTAAGGAATTTGAATTTCCAAAAAGTCAGGCCTTGGAATCTGCATTCTTATCACACTGATTATAGAGAACACTTGCTCTAATTGTTTTCCTTCCTCCATTTCAGACAGACACTTGAGTCCTCTTGGATCTTATTATTTCCTACTTCCAGAGCAGTTTACTGTCTCCAGGAGATGCTTGAGAGGATCTTTTATGTACCCAGGAGTTAACTGCTAGTCATTTAAGAGGAATACTCTGAAGCCATCAAGGTAATTAAAGCAAATGTATATCACCCATGCCCTGAGAAGTGCAAGGGCAGTTAAGAGGAAAATGTGTGGACAGTGCTTCCCGCATGCACAGGATGGCCCTATAAGTAGATGTAAATGCTAGCTTATAACCCATTCACTAACAGCATGCCTCTCATTTCAACATCAGGTGCATGGGCTTGTCAATGGGGTAGTTTTCTACATCCCAGTTCATCAGATCCATTGAACTGTGGAGACTCTTATATCTCCAAAATAACCTTAAAAACATATGGCCATAAAGGCAGAGTTGGAAAAGGGAAATTGATTTTAATTTTCAAATGTAATGGCTAAAGGTGGCTAGTATACTGTTAGGGAGCATGATTATGTTATTTTTGAACATACCTTGGCTTCCAAGGTCATGTGCAAAGTATGCCTGATGAGATGCTGAAAAATAATAATCTCATAAGGGAAAGATTCCAAGCTGTAGAAGTGCTGTGCACACATTTAATACAATTTTGTATTCTTAAGAATCATTACTGGTTTTTACTTGAAGTTGCTGGCTTTAAATTTCTAGTGGTGGGTACATGGAAGTCCAAATATTAATTAAATTAGAAAACCCAACAATAATTGGTTCAAAATATCCCTTTGTCTCAGGTAACCATATTATTCGTAGTTCAAACTGGTATAATTTTGAATGGAAGAGGGTGCTATTAATCAAGCCAGGACAAAAGCATAAACTAGTGTGTAAGCAAGCTTTCCTTCCATTCCATTTAACCTTAGCAGGCATGCCCTACCATGTGGTCTTTTTTCCTCTTGGCAGTCAGTATTTTGGGATGCAAAAACACAAATAGATTTGAGGAGACGAGAAATTGAAAACCAACCCTTTGTTTTTCGTTTGTTCTTAATGATGAGACAGCCCATTTTTCTGACCAAATGTGAATACTGGGAATATGATGCCAGGTAACTGGATGACCCATCCACCATGGCAACAGTCAGTGCTTTTCAGCCGATAACAGCTAAGTGAAAGGTTATGTATATTACTCTATTTGAGACCATCTGCTAAGCAGATCTATTACAAAATATAAGCATATAATGCATCTGGGCCATTTAAGCTAAAGTTTGGCCTCAGGATTGGAGAGATTTGGGACCAAATTAATTTCAAAGAGAGCCCTTGTCCTTCAATTCTTTTCCTATATTATTTCAAACAGCTATTAACATATTCACACAAATTCTCAAAAACAAAAGAGCCCATTAACATATGTGTATATATGTGCATGCACATATACACTGTGTAACACCTAATAATCAAACTCAACCTGATGGGGATGTCAAGATCTGCTAACAAGAGAATATGGCCCAATATCAGATCTCCAACACAGAGGAATATCTTCCTATGCCCATTCTGCTGCAATGTATATGTTATTTAGGGAAAAAAATCTATCTCTGTTGTGGTTTGGATCCAGAATAACCCTAAAATGTCATATGTTGGGAGCATGGTTCCCAATACTGCAATGTTCAGAGGTAAGGCTTTTAGGCAATGTTTTAGAGCTCTGACCTCAACACTGGATTAATCCACTTGCAGATTAATCCATTCAAAGCTGAAAGGACAATTGCATGGTAACTGTAGGTAGGTGGTCATGGATGGAAGAAGTAGGTCACTGAGAGCATGCCCTTGAGATTATGACTTGTGCCTGGCTTCTTATTCTATTTCTTTTTCCTAAACATCATGTACTGAGCATTTTTCCTTTACCATACCCTTCTGCCATAATATTCTGCCTCACTTCAGGTCCAAAGCAATGTAGTCAGCCATCCATTGACTGACTCCATCCAACCTCTGAAACTATAAGACCATAATAATCTATTCTCCCTCTTAAGTTGTTTTTGTCAGGTGTTTTGGTAACAATGACAAAAAGCTAATATAAAGCCTTAGGGGGACTATAGAGAGCCACCTTGTGTGAACCATCTTCCTGATTTCAGATCCTTTCTTATTCTCCATTGTATTTTCCAATTTCTTCCCTGTAGACCAGACCTTCAACAAACTGACTCAAAATTTTCTAACAATGAGTACTTCTTATGAAGGTTATAAAGAAATTATTATATGCAAATGCAGGGTTAAATGGCCCCTAGTAGGGCCCCAATACCCCACTGTAAAAATCTATAGCTCCAGTGTTTTGACTTCCATGGGTCCCTTGGGGACCTTTCAGCTTCTGTGCTACCAAGCTATGTGAAAACTCCTAAGATTTAGCTGCCTTTTGTAGATGATCATTTTTAGGAGTTGATAGTGACCTTTCAGGAGTTAACATGAAAGGAGTATTTAATATTGATTTCCTGTCTGTAGGACTTAGGCTGCTCCAAAGATATGAACTAAGATTTTGCAGATGTCTCGTAATTCCTAATTACCACCCTCCTTTCCCCCCATGCCACGGAGTAGCCTAATATTGCTAGGTGACTCATTATCGCTTTGATTTTTCTTTATATCCTGGAGCTAATCAATATTGTCCCTTATTCTTTTCTTTTCTTTCTTTTTTTTTTTTTTTTTTTTTTTTTTGGTACCAGGGACTGAACTCAGGGGTACTCAACCTCTGAGCCACATCCCCAGTCCTATTTTGTGTTTTATGTAGAGACAGGGTCTCACTGAGTTGCTTAGTGCCTCACCATTGCTAAAGCTGGCTTTGAACTCGTGATTCTCCTGTCTTAGCCTCCCAAAGTGCTGGGATTACAGGCATGCGCCACCGCACCCAACTGTCTCTTATTCTTTTGGTAAGCTCTGGGAAAGACAAAAGTTATGTCATAGGACCATAATATACTGGAGTTTGAATACACCAAAGACATCAGTTTAACCCTTAATTATGCAGATGAAATCTCCTACCATTGGCAGACTTCCACTGCTAAGCTCAAATTTGGCTTTGGGATTGGAGGTTGGAGGACATGTTTAAAGCTAAACTAATCTCTCTTTAAACCTTTTTAAAAAATCATTGTTATACTTCCCATTTTGCAATCTCTACCCAGACTAGCCACAGACTCCATATATATATTTCATCAGAGAATGGCTTCTTCTTGCTTCCTTCTATTTTCTTCAGCCACAATTGGGAGTTTCATAGCCTTTCCCTTTCCCCAAATTGGATTAAACAAAGAGTATTAGTTTTATTTCTCTATAAGTACATACCAGTATGTGAGGAAACAAAGTATAGATCCCCTCTCTGAGCCATAAGAAGCCTAAAAGGTTAGAATCTACCAAGGAGAGATGAATACTAGTATCTAAGCATCTGAAATCCACACTAACATGCAAAGACTGCTATTCAGTTTTTTCTTTCTTACAATTAGAATTCATCTTGTATCAGCACTTGCAGAAATCCTGTCACTGTATACCATATCACTATGCCTGTTTCCTCCATTAGAATGTTAATTCCTTGAAGGGGGGCCAATTATTTAATAATTCTTATGCCTCTAACCCTACCAATAGTGTCAGGTAGCCAAAAAGGTTTGTTGAAATGAAATTTAAGGCATTATTTAAATGATATATTTTAGACACCCATGATTTTAGATACCACAGTGACTTTACAAATAGCATAAACTATATCCACAGATACAAATTCATTCCTTAATTTTTCTATAAAATGACTCAAGTGCCTATAATGTTGTAGGCATTGAGGAAATATTGGGTACTTTTAATAATTTTGATTTGGAGATCTGTCACACGTGTAAAATAAATGTTACACCACATTCTGGGCCAAAACAAATGTTCTTTGTTACTGGTTTACCCCTTTCTTTACACTCACACAACAACCTCAACTCAAATGAACAGAACTCCAAGGGTAAACCTGTAACATTTCCCTCCAACACTACCCCTTTCTGAAGGCTCCAATACTCCCTTATATTCCAACTCTGATGTCTTCCTATATCTCCCACTACATAGCACTTATAGAAAAGTCTTCTATTATGGATGAGAATCATGCAATGAAGGAAGAATTTCTGGAATAATCTATATTTGAGCTAGGCCTTGAGCAATGGATGGAGATGAAGAAAGGGATGATCCAGAAAGAGATATTAATAGCCAGGTACAGTGACACAGGCCTATAATCCCAATGGATCAGGAGATGGAGACAGGAGGATCTCAAGTTCAAAGCCAGCCTCTTAGTGGGACCCTAAGTAATATACTGAGACCCTAAAGAAAAGGGGGTGCTGGTGATGTGGCTCAGTGGTTAAGTGCCCCTGAGTTCACTCCCTGGTACAAAGTGGGGAGGGGCAAAAGGGGGGGAGAGAAATATTAGTAAGAACAAAGATGTAAGTATTGGAGGAAAGTGATTTACTAAATTTACTTTGAATTGAAATTATTGGTATACATAGAGTATTAAAAAATCCCTGAAACCCCATTCCATATCCACAGATTTTGATTATGGAAGTTTTTTTTTAAAAGAATATCAATCTATTTTAACCATTAGTAATCTCTTCTACTCACTGGGATGATGATGATGATGATGATTTTACCATCTCAGTGTATTCCTCCATATTCTTTCCTGATAATGGGTTGTTCATTTCCTTTCCTTCTCCCTAGTTGTCAGAACCATTGTGACACACTATAATTCTCATATCTTTCTGAAAGTATTTCTTGACTGAAGCCACTAGACGTGTGGTCTCCCTTGTTTTTAACTCTGATCTAAGCAGACATTTGGAAACTGATCTTCTAGATGGTTTATTTTAAACAATGAAGATTATAGATTGAGGAAAAGTGCATCTTATTTGAGTTTCCCACAACATATTTCCCTGTGCCCTACACATCCTACATACTAATTAGATATTTATTTAATAGATTCCACTAATGTAACCACCTGGCCTTTACTAATAATTTACCCTTAGTTGCAATGGGGAGTTTTGGGTCCTGAATAAATGCAATCATAAAAATTTCAATAATAGAAATTGAGCATAAAAAGGGAATGAATGAAAGCAGATTCTCTTACAGAATTTTTTGGCTTGAGCCAGGGCCTGAATACTTTCTGATGGATTCAGAACCTTTTTATGAAAGGCTTACTGGCAAGGAGAAATCATCCATCTCTATAGTAGTGATTTTCTCATTTTCTCTATTAGAGTTGTTAAAGCCAGAAATCTCCGCCAAGTTTGTAGAGGTGTGTATTGGGGTGTGAGTGTGTGTGTGTGTCTGCACGTGTATACATGCTTATCTTTTTTCTATTGAAAGCATTACTAAAGAAAGTACATCCTTTATTTCATTTTATTCCTGCATCATTAACAAAATTTACACTCAGGAGCTCATGTCTTGTATTTTGCTGTTTTGTTATCGCTTTTGGGAAAGAGATCAGTTCCTTTATCTTTTCTGAAATTTAATATTCATTTATTTGTTTCATGTGTGTGTGTGTGTGTGTGTGTGTATGCACATTTATGAAAGGAATATCAGGAGCCCAGCATGGTGGTGCACGCCTGTAATCCCAGCACTTAGGGCGGCTGAGACAGGAGAATTGCGAGTTCAAAGCCAGCCTCAGCAATGGTGAGGCACTAAGCAACTCAGTGAGACCCTGTCTCCACATAAAACATAAAATCAGGCTGAGGATGTGGCTCAGTAGTCAAGTACCCCTGAGTTCAATCCCCAGTACCAAAAAAAAATTTAAAAAAAGGAATATCAGGAATTCTGTATCAGAGTTTTCAATTGCTGTGATGGAAATCTATGATGATTCTTTTATTTTTTCACTTATGTATGAAAGCCTGAATATCTTTAATATTTTTCTATTCCCGAATCACAATCTCCCTTGAAGCTTGAGAGTTGTTTTTAAAACCAAAGGCAAGTTTTATCCACCAATGTCAAAGTTTCTAGGCATTTATTTTTGGAATAGGGAAGTCTGAGTTTATAGAGAAACCCTTTACCTACACCTAGTAGTATGAAACAAGAAGACATGCTCTGCTTTTCCATAATTCAGAATGTGAATTGGACTTTTCTGCCTCTTAAAATCCCCAGAAAAACAAAATCTCATTGTATTTTGATGTTTTCTACATCTGTTGATCTGAAATTATGTGATAGAATTTCTCCCAAAGATTTCATAATTCCTATTTCAGACAAGACAAATTTTGATTCCCCTTTATTTTCAGGCACAGAACCAAATCCAAAGTGATTCAATTTCACATCCCAGTGAGTTTATAGATGTTTCATGAGACTGTAGTCTGTACATGTTCTGATGACTCTGCTACTGAACTTGGCACTCTTGGGGGAGAAGTGGTAAAAGAAGATTCATTTCTTTGTATCTGCTCCAAGCCATGTTCATTCCTGAGTTGAGTTGTCTCCCTAGTAGAAGACCCTGATATCAGATAGAAGGATTTCAGTATAGATATTTTATTTGAGTGGTGATATTAGGATGCATATATGAAGGAATGAGGACTTAAGAGATAAAAGGGAAGGTAAACAATAGAGAACATATTAATATATACATGATATTATAGCAAATGACAGAGACTCAGTGCCATGGAAACATAAGGCTCTGTGGAACATGCCTTAGAATCATCCCATTTGAGTAGAAAGGAGTATTTCTCATTTGTCTTCAAATTCCTATTTACTTTTGGCCCAAGGGCAATTTTGAGAATATTTACTCTCTACCTTCTAGAGGATAAGAGGAAGATCTTCAGTGAAAAATTGCATGGGCTTGCAGTAGTATATACCATTTGGAAGTACAGAGTTTATGCTGAGAAAATTTGTTGAGAAGCTGGACATTTTTGTTAAAATTCTATATAAATTACTTGAGAATCAATATTTATGTCTGCCAAACATTTTGAAACCAAGTTAAGTACCACTGTCTTAATAAGAGAAGATTTTCGGTCTAGCTCTGCTTTCTAGAAGATGCGACAGTGCATATGGAACTTCTATTTCCTCAAGTGCAAAATGAGGATAATCATATTTACCTAATAGTAATGTCGAGATTAAGAAAGATATTATAAGTTATTGGATTACTATTCATGCTTACAAATTGAAAGGATTTGTATTACAAAAATGATAGAGATCTATGTGGACCAAGAAGGTTGAGGAATTTTATTCGAACATGTGAGACTTAAATAGAGCCTTAGAGAATGGGTAAGAACTAAATGACTTGGGCTAGGGTTGTAGCCCATTGGTAGAGCACTTGTCTAGCATGTGTGAGGTACTGGGTTTGATTCTCAGCACCACATATAAATAATTAAATAAATAAATAAATAGCCAGATAAATAAATAAATAAATATAAAGGCCCATTGCCAACTAAAAATATATTTTAAAAAAAGAACTAAATGGCTTGACAATTAACCCAGTCCTCCAGGATGCAACAGGCTTGAAAACAAATTTAATGGGTAGGAAAACAGCATATATAAGGACTCAGTTCTTAGTTTCATACCAAAGTAAGTCAGCATTAAATATTTCTTTATATATTTATTGATCAATCATTATTCTTAACTGTTATAAAAATGGTTAATATGATAATAATTACTATTCATGAGCGGCATCTAGTTTTGAACATATGGAAAGATGGCAGTTCTCTGTGAAGTTAGGCATCACCCTTTGACTTTCTTTACACAATGACATTTAACAGATATAATATGTGCCACTTCAGCATGGTTGTATCAGTTGCTGGCATTCAACTTCTCTAACAAATTGTGGAAGCAGGAGTTGATAAGGAAGTCTAATAATTAACCATCACGTGGAAAGCAGCTACAGTGGAGTGTCACCTGGACCCATAATGCATTTTGCATGTGTGAAAAATAAACAAACCACTGTTGTTAGAAACAACTGAGAATTGGGAGTTGTTACTGCAGCATAGCCTACTTTACCTTACCATAAAGAATTAAAGAAATACTGTTCTTGCCTTGATAAAGATCACTTCCAACCAAAGAAAGCTAAAAGTAATTTCTCCTTTGTCTACACTAATTCATACTTTTAATCCCTTATTCGCAAGAACTGTGAATGATGAACACAATGTTATCTTAATACATTAATTATGTCCTGCATTTAAATACAAACTTCACCCTGCTGAGAACTGTGGCTCTATCTCTGAAATGAGGTGAAAGGAAAAATTTATTTGAATTTATTGTAATCATGTCTGCTTTGTAGTAGTTTTCTAAGAAATATTTTCTCAACATACATACTATAAGACAGTGCTATTATAAGGAATATGGCTATGCCAGACCAGGTGGATCTTTGGAAAAATTGTTGTATCAGTTAAATTTCTAATACTGCACAAGTGACACCAGCAAGATGATGGAAGTCCCAACTATTTTCTCTCCACTGAAACATGAATATAAAATTCTATTTTGGGCTAAAATAACTACAAAAACTGTGAATCCGAGGTTTTGTAAGGAAATTGCAACTTCTAAGATGAGAAAAAAATGGAGAAAACACACTTTAAATTAGGAAAGAAGAGCAATTTCACTTTACCTTTCCATCCTTTCCCCAAGTCAGCATAGCCCAGAACTGAAAGACAGCACTTCCCTACAGTTTCTTTCTTGGGGCAAAGAGTGAGTGAATCAAGAATCCAACATCCCCAAATGTCAGGACACTGCCTGAAAGATCTTCTTTCTATTTAAAACTTTTTACATTGTTAATGGACCTTTATTTTATTTATTTATATACAGGGCTGAGAATTGAACCCAGGGCCTCACACATGCTAGGCAAGTGCTCTGCCACTGAGCCACAACCCCAGCCCCCAAAAGACCTACTTTCATATCACATTACTGAGTGCTGAGAGAATCTGCATAGTTAAAATACCTAGGGACAACTAAGAAAAAAAAAAGGTATGAGGCAAGTGTTCTCTGCAGTTTGCACAGCATTTTCAGGACTAAGAAAAGATGTACAATTCAAAGAACTAACTCTCTCTCTCTCTCTCTCTCTCTCTCTCTCTCTCTCTCTCTCTCTCTTTGTAAGGATATAGGGAAACAGAACTCTCTTTTAAAATGAAGAGAGAAAAGTGGAACTTGTACCCAGCATTCCAGTGCATTCCCCCAGGGAAAAAAGGGGACTCTCAGCAGTCAAAATGATACTGAAGAATTGAATGAAGGTGCACAATCCTGAGGCTTTTTCTTCAGGAAGAAGGGAGAGGAGTGCAAGTTTCAACTAGCCTCCCTAGGGAAAATGAGCAAGCAGATTTCAGCAGCGTGCAAGGCATTGTGAGCTTGAGAAAAGGAATATACATCTCTGAGATTTCTCCTTAAGGAAAAAGAGATAGTAGTAGAAATTATAGCCAGTATTTCAGTATTCATTCAAATGCTTTAGTCAAAAGGGTTGAAAAGTTTACTATGGTCTGCATGGCTCTTCAAGATTGAAAGAAGGTGCAAAATCCTGAGACTTCTGTCTCAGAAGGAAGGAGAACATTTGGGACATGTTCATCCATAGAAAATGTTTGAGAACCTTTCAGAGCTTCTATATGGGTTGATTGGTGAAGGTTTTTCTGCCTAAACCAACCTACAAAGACTTCTATATACTTCTTCAAATGTGTAGACAGCAATGCAGAACTACAAGAACACGAAAAATCAGAGCATTACGACACCATCAGAGAAACAAAATAAATCTGTAATTAGTGACTATAAAGAAAGGAATATCTTAAAAATTTCCTGACAAAGAATGGAAAACAGTCATTTAAAAGTTCAGCTATAAGAAAACACAGAGAACTGAACAAAATTAAGAAAACTAATACATCATCAACAACATAATATTAACAAAGATAAAAAACATTGATAAAAACATAAATTCTAGCCAAAGAATACACTTAATGTAATAATACAATAGAGAAGCATTGAACGACAGACCTGATTAAGGAAAAGAAAAAAAAATCAGCAAACCTGAAGACAAGTCATTTGAAATTATGTAGTCAGAAAAGCAAAATGAAAAAATGTGATTAAAGTCTTCAAGAGTTATGAGACAAAATCAGATAATTGATATAATCATGGAAATCTCAAAAAACTGAAATGAAGTTTCACTAAGTTGATTTAAAGAAGTAATGACGAAAAGCTTCAGAAATATGAGAAGACAATAAATGTATACAATCATGAAACACAAATAAGAAAAATCAAAGAAGTCTACACTGAGACACATTGTAATTAAGTTTGCAAAAGTCAAAGAGAAAGAATTTTGAAAGCAGCAAGAGAAAAATGACTCATTAACTACACAATAACTCTTATAAGGCTATTGGTGAATTTTTCAGTAGAAACCTTGCAAGACAGAAGAAACAAGAATTATATTTTCAAAGGGTGGAAAGAAGAAAAAAATGCCAACTATGAAAGCAATACCTGGCAAAACAGTTCTAAAATCAAGGAGAGATAAAGACTCTCCCAAACAAAAGCTAAGGGAGACCATCACCTTTAGACCTACTTTAGAAAAAATGCTAATGTGAGTTTGCCAAATTGACATAAAAGGGTGCTAGACAGCATCATGAAGTCATATGAACATAAAACTCAATGGAAAAGATTAATATGTAAATTAATAGGTAGTACTGTAATACTATAACGTGTATCAGTGGTATATAAATGACTATTTTTACCCTTTATATTTTAAATTAAATTTTAATTATATAAATTACATCATATACAAACACACACATTAACATTTCCCTCTCAAGCACTTAAAAAATTTTGTGCTACTAGGAATTGAACCCAGGAGTGCTCTACCACTGAAGGACATCCTCAGTCTACTTTTACTTTTCACTTTGAGACAGAGACTTACTAAGCTGCTGAGGCTGACCTCAAACTTGTGATATTCCTGCCTCAGCTTCTGGAATTATAGGCATGTGCCACCATACCTAGCTAACATTTTTTTTTATTATCATGCAATGATTATACTATTTTATGTGGTACAGTGTGATGTTTCAATACATACATAAATTACAGACTGATCTAATCAGATTGGTTAACATTTCCATCTGATTATCACTATTTTGTGTTTAGAGCTGTCAAATTCCTCTCTTCTAGCAATTCATAAATTACAAATAATGTTGTTGTAAACTGCACTCACCTCACAGTGTTATATAACAATCACCTATTATTTCTATCTAATTTTGTTTTGGTACCTATTCTCAAAACTTCCTCATTCTTCCTCTCTTCTCAAACAACAGTATTCTCTATTATATATTCTAATCAATATTTTTAGCATCTCCATATAACAAGGAACATGTGGAATTTTTTCTTTCAGTATCTGATTTATTTCACTTTACATAATGACCTTCAGTTCCATCCATTTTGCTGCAAATGATAGGATTTCATTCTTTATATGGCTAAATAATATTCCATTATTATTATTTTATATTTTCTTTATCCGTTTACCTGTTGATATATACCTAGGTTGGCTCCATATCTTAGTTATTGTGAATAGCACAGTAATAAACATAGGAATACAGGTATTTTTGATATGCTGATTTCATTTCCTCTGGACATATACAGAGAAGAAGGATAGGTGGATCATATGGTAGATCTATTTTTTTTTTTGAGGAATCTCCATATTGTTTTCCATAATGGATGTACTACTTTACATTCTCTCCAATGGTGTATGGTTTCCTTTTTATCCAAATTTGTAGACAGTTCTTCATATCTGTGGTAACACATCCAAGAATTTAACCAACCATAGATAAAATATATTCAGGAAAAAAATTCATCTCTACTGAATATATATGAACATTTTCTTGCCACTGTTCTCTAAACAATAGAGTATGACAAGGCACATGATATTTATATTGTATTAAATATTATACAAAGTAGTAATTCAGCATCAGACATAAGAGAGAAAGAGAATGTATCCAAATAGGAAAGGAAGAAATGAAATTGTCTCTTTGCTGATAACATGATCTTATACACAGGAAGCATTTTAGATTCCACCCAAAACTATTAGAACTGATAAACATGGATAGTAAAGTTACAAGATACAAAGTCATCATACAAAACTAGTTATACACTAATAACAAGCTATCTGAAAAAGAAAGAAATAAACTTTCCAATAATAATAGCTTCATAAAGAAAAGAATAAGAATAAACCAAGGAAGGGGCTGGGATTGTAGCTCAGCGGTAGAGCGCTTGCCTTGCATGCATGAGGCCCTGGGTTCGATCCTCAGCACCACGTACAAAACAATAAAATAAAGACATTGTGTCCATCTACAACTAAAAAAAAATTTTTTTTAAAAAGAATAAACCAAGGAAACAAAAAGCTTGTATACTGAAAACTTTGCAAAACATAAATGTAAGAAATTGATGAAAACATAAACAAAAAAGCATCCTATATTTGTGGACTAGAAGATTTAATATTAAAATGTCCATAGCACTAAAGTTATCCACATATTCAATGCTGTCCTTATTGGCATATTTTACAATGTAGAAAACGAGTACTAAAGTACATATGGAACTACAAGAGATTTCAAATAACCAAAGTGATCTTGAGACAGAGGAACAATCCTTGGGCATCATACTTCCTGATTAAAAATATAGAGCTACAGTATTTAAAACAGTATCATATTAATATAAAGACAAGACATATAGATCAATGGAACAGAATAGAGAGCATATAAATACATCTTTGCATTTATGACCAATTTCTTTTAAACAGAAGTACCAAGGACATACAATGGGAGAAAACAGTGTTTTCAACAAATGACACTAGGAAAATTGGATATACACATGGAAAAAAATTGGATTTCTATCCTACATCATATAGAAAAATCAATTCAAAATAGATTAAAGACTTAAATATAAGATCTGAAACTATAAAAACCTAGGGAAACGGTTTCTTGACATTGGTCTTGGAAATATTTTTTGGAACCAATACCAAAAGCACAGGAAAGTAAAGCAAAAATAGACAATAGACAAGTGAGACTTCATTGAACTGAACTACTTCTGTGTAGCAAAGATAAAAATAAAAGACAACACAAGGAATGGCAAAAAATATTTGCAAACCATACATCTGATAAGGGCTTAATTTTCAAACTATATCAGGAACTCCCACAGCTCAATTGCAAAGAAGAAAAATGCAACAACAAAATTAAACCTGAACATATATTTCTCTAGTCATACAAATGGCCAACAGGCATATGAAAAGAAGCCCAATGTTATTGGGTTAATTCATATCAAGAGTAGAATGAGATATTATCTCAAACCTGTTAGGATAGCTATTGTCAAAAAAACCAAAAAGATAAAAAGCTTTTGCTAAGTTGCAAAGAAACTGGAGTCCTTTAACACTGTTGGTGGTAATGTTAAAGTTGTACAGCAGCTACAGTGGTTAAAACATTAAAAATAGAGCTTCCATATGTCTCAGCAATCCCACATCACCTCCAGGTGTTTATACAGAAGAAAAATTAGAATGTCAAAGAGATAGATCTACATCTCTGTTTTTTTTTTTCTTTTTACACTAGGAATTAAACTCAGAGACTTGTGCATGCCAGGTAATCACTTTACCACAGTACTACATCTCCAGTCCTGTACTGTCATGTTTATTTCAGTGTTATTTACAATTGTAAGAATATGGAAACAAGCTGTGTGTCCAATTATACATGAATAGATAAAGAAAATGTGATACACACACAATGGAATATTATTCAACCTTAAAAGGTAGGAAATCCTGATATTAGCAGTGATATAAATGTGTAGAGAACATTATGCTAAGTGAAATAATCCAGTCACAAAATGAGGAAAGTAGTTGGGAAGGACAGTTGGGGGTATTGATCAATAGGTACTCAGGTAGGAGTAAACAATTATGTTGATCTATTGCACAGTATAGTAACTATAGACAACAATAATGGAATATTGCCAAAAAAACTAAAAAAATGATTTTGAAAGTTTTTACCATAAAGAAATGATATTTGAAGAAACAGACATGTTCATCATGATTTTAATATTCCATAAATATACATGTATCACAGCATTATATTATCCCATTAGTATGTACAATTTGAGTGTTTTATATCAGTTGAAATGAACTTAAAAGGACAAATACTTCATGATATCACTCGTATTGTAAAATTAATCTGTAATAATCAGATTCATAGAAGCAAAGGATAAGATAGCTGTTTTAGAGGTATGGAGTGGAGATAATTATGGATTTGTTTTGTTAAGTGGATATTTCTGTTATGCTAATCAACTTTAGATGTCTGCTATAGAACATAGTGCCTATAGTTAACAATGTGGTATAGTGCACTTCAAAATTTGTTAATTGGGTAAATCTCATGTTAAATGATTTTACTACACAAAATGAAAAACAAAGAAGATGCTAGGGTTATAGCTCAGTGGTCGAATACATGTTTTGTATGTATGATGGCTTCAATCCCCAATACATACATAAACAAAAAATTAAAAATGGACACCTGGTGTTTTAGTCAGCTTTTCATTGCCATGACCAAAAGGCCTGACAGGAACAATTTTATGGAGAAAAATCTTATTTGGCACTAACAGTTTCAGAGGTCTCAGTCCATAGAAAACTGGCTCCATTGCTGAGAGCTCAAGGTGAGGCAGAACATCATGGTGGAAGAGTGTAGCAGAAGAAAGTGACTCAGGATATCATACCAGGAAGAAATGAGAGTTCCCTTCATTGTGGATAAAATATAAACCCTAAAGTCATGCCCTCAGTTACTCACCTCCCTTCAGCCATCTCCTATTCATCCACAATTACTACCCTATCAGGGAATTAATGCAATGATTAAGTTAAGGCTCTGATAACCCAATCATTTCACCTCTGAACTTTCTTCCATTGTCTCATACATGAGTATTTTTGGGAACACCACATATCTAAACCATAACATAAGGAAACACTGGGGAGTACTGAATATTCCTATTACCTTGATTGTGGTCATGGTATCAGTAATGTTTGCCTATGTCACTACTCATCATATTGTACATATTAAAAATGTTTTATTCTTTATATATGAATTTCAATAAATCTGTCAAATTATAGCAGTGCAGTCTGTCATCTCTTCTCTATTCCCTATCACCATCTACTTTACTTTTATTCTTTGCCAACCACCAAATATTTGTGCACTGCTCTGTGTCTATCTGGTCAGGAAAATTGGTTGATAAGCTTCCTAACAGTAGAGTGCAAATGACAACATATGTTATCTTTCCTAGAAAGAGTTGCATTACGTTAAGGTAGAGCACTGATTCTCTAAGTGTGGTGCCTATATTGGCAGCATAAAAATTACCTGAAAACTTGCTAGAAATCCAAGTTCTTAGACCCTACCAAAGATTCTGGTGATAGAACTCAGCTATCCTTTCATTGTTACAATTTTTAATGAAGCAATCAGTATCTTAATAAGAACTCCATGTGATACTGACAGGCTAAAATTTGAGAATGTAAGTTAGAGAATAGAATCTTTATTATATAACTTTATATACAATAGTATATAAATATACAGAAATATATAAATGTTTTGAGTAATGATTTTTTAAAAATATTTTTTAGTTGTCATTGGACTTTATTTTATTTATTTATTTATTTATATGTGGTGCTGAGAATCAAACCCAGTGCCTCACACATGCTAGGCAAGTGCTGTACCACTGAGCCACAAACCCAGCCCTTGGGTAATGATTTTATGGTTAAAATCTTAGTCTTCCTCACAATATTATCAACATGTAGGCAAGAGATTGACTCTGTAAACTGTGTTTATTCATATCATGAATTCCAGTAAAGGTATTATACTGTACACTCTCTAGCCCTTTTTATTTTGAAACAGGATCTTGCTAAGTTGCTGAGGCTGACCTCAAAATTATGATCCTCCTGCTTAATACATAGTACATAGTATATAGAGAAGGTTTCAGCCTAGTGGAATAAAGGGATGAAGACTTAGATTTACTTTGTCATATTCACTGATATTTCACTATTAAAGATTCATTTGTTCATTTCCTATGAAAATGTAAAATAGTGTTTAGAGTAGTGTACTTTCAACCAGTATAAACCAACACTCTGCTGAGAACAAGATCCCATAGGGTCAGCCATAGTGGGACATCTGAATATAGGAGATAGAGCCAAAGACAAACATTACTAATTGCAGAATTCTGGTCCTATCGATGTGTACCATAGCTAGTGATATTGCTATTACTCATTCACTGTGAACCTAAGAACCCAAAGCAGATTCCTTATGGACATTCTTCTTACAGATCTCACTTGCCTGTGTTTTTCAAATGAACCTCCAGTCCCTTTGTAACCCTCCCATAGATTCAAAATACAAAGATACAAAGAAATGTTCATATTCTAGTAATAAAAATCATATGAGTTGTAGAGAGTGAGAAGAGAGCATGATGCAGGTTTTTTAGAAATGCAGAAAATATCATTGGGAATTGGATTACTACATCCTGTGGTGAGCAATTCACACCCCACATGCTTCACTCAGCCCACAGGTCATCAGCAGAAGGTAAACTAAAGTTGAAAAGAAACTTTGTTAACTTCTAGAGACTAAATGCAGCTGGCAATAACCCTCAGCCTAAGGTTAAATGTTTCAAGAGGACAAAACTATCACTTTGATGGTACAGGTATGCAAAATATAATTGAATAGAACACAGTATGTATTTACCTGTCAAATGCTTCACTATTTACAATTTCCAATGACTTTCTGCAATCTGTACATATCTAAATATATGTAAAATATCTATTTGTCTATTTGAGGTGGTTTGTCAACAAAAAGCCTCATGAAAATTTTTAACTTAAGTTATTTATAAGAGACTAAAACCAAAAAATTTTGTAATTATAATCTTAAGACATCAGCTCAATCCAAGCACAGGGTTATACATATGATAGCTATTTGATTTGCTAGTTTACTTTTTGATAAGTGTGGAAAAATAAAAGACCCTTTTAGGTACATTTCTTTTTAGACTAGTATGAGGGAATGCTAGAACAATCAATATTTAGTGTCAGCAAAATGAGTGTTGAAGACTAACTAAAATTGTCATTAATTCAAATATTCAGCTCTTAGTTAAAAAGTAAACTGTCTGACCCTGGCAGAGAACCTTAACTTCCTTGGCCTTCTCCTTCTAGAAGGGCTTAGGTGAAGTTAAGGACATCTAAGATAGGCCATTTGTTTCCTGGCCAGCAGCTGGCCAAATATTGGAATAAATATAAATAAATCAACCCAGCAATAGCAGCTGTGTTATCACAATCCGTTATCACAATCCCAGCCTTGGGCATAGTCATTTGCAGAGCTATGTCACCTCAAAGTGTACAAAGTTACTTTTCCTTTGGTGAAGATGGGCTAAGGTAGCTGTTGTAGACAGGCTTGCTTCACATTTTTTCTCCATAAATATTTCCTGCAGCTGAATGTGGATGGGGACTAAATTCCTGTAAGAGACATAAATTTTATTCTCTGCAATCAGTGTTGCTGCCAAAGTCCAGACTCCAGCTCTGGGGTCCAATGAAGCCTACATTCTGAGCCCTCAAGTTCCTGGCCTCTGCTGCCCATTGATTGTAGGCATTTTTTTCATTGACTTTTGTGTATCTGAAAACTCCTCGGGGAAAAAAAAAACAGAAGGAAAATCCTTAATGGGTGATTATGGAAAGCTATATAATAGCAACAGCTAGCGCATAGTTTATTCCTTTTAGTTTATATGTAAAATATTTCTGGGCATAGGAATGAAAAAAGTGACTCTTATTTCATATGTCCCTGTGACAGTGTCCTTAGGGATCTCATGCCTTAACTACCAAATGCAGGTCAATCTATAGTCTACCTATGGCTTCTAGGAGTGGTTCTTAGGATATAAGATGGGCTAAGGTAGCTGTTGTAGACAGGCTTGCTTCACATTTTTTCTCCACTAGCTTATTCACCCATATTTGTACATGAAATCTCAAGAAACATATTCTGATATTTGTGAAGTCCATTCCCAGACACCTAGCACTTGCTTGAGGAGAATAGCTACAGAGTCTGCGATTTCTCTTGGTTCATCCAGACAAGTCAAATCTTAAAACTCAGAGCCAATTGCAGTGTGTACAATAACAAACAAACAAACAAAAAACTCAAAAAAACAAAATCCCCAACCTTTATCTTGAAGTGTGGTGCTTACCTTTCTCTTGCCATGTTGAATGTCCTTTGTCCCCAAGTGTAGCAAAATCCATGCATCTCCTTCTTGAGGTGAACCACTAGTACTAACAACTTCACTTGAAGTCTTAATTCTCCTGATAACTTTTCAAAGGAAGAAGCCAGATTCAGGGACAGTGTTGAGGCAGTCACATTAAAGGAAAAAGGCAATTAGTCATTTTGTTTTTGGTAGCATACCTCTTCTTCAACAATTCTTTTATGATTTGGGGAAGCTTGTCAAGATGCTCCATTAAACCAAAGCAATGGTATATGAGTTTCCTCTCATACACTGAAATTTTTTGTAGGTTTCCATATTTCTAAGTGGTTATGGTATGAAATGAGGTTTTACTATGGCTGGTGGTCTCCCTTTCTACTTGGCATGCATGCCTCAGCCAGAAACCCAACAGGAAATCTGCTTGAGACTGGCACTGGGGACAAGAATAAGTAAGATAAATGTTACCAAGCACCCAATTAAAACTTGGATATGCTACCTGGCAAACTCCTTTATTTTGGAAAACAAATAAGAACATAAGAGAAAAACTTGCTTTAGTTTTTTTTTCCTGGGAAAACAACACATCAGTTTCAGCTTGACCTGTTGTTATTTCCAATGCCCTATGAGCAAGCAACTTAGATGGTAAAAGCCAGTTGATAATTGAACCTATAAAAAAATCACACTCTGACATGGGCTCAAAACCACTTGGATAAGTGAGATGCATGGGGAGAAGGAAATGTCCCCACCTACTTAATTTGTAAAGTGCCTTGCTCTTTGTCACCCATTTGGAGAAAGATAAAAGCTAACAGGCAAGTTGCTAGCTCCAGACACTCAGCCCTTTATGAATGGCTATTTGATCAAAATATGTCACTATGTCTGCCCTATAATATTTCCATCCACCCCAAGAACTAAGTGATACTTTTTAACATCTCTCATTTATTTCTTGCATGCCTTCCTTGGACAGAATGATAAACACATTTGAATGAAGGCATTAATGGCAGATAATGACAGTACATTTCTGTTTGCCGGCACTGTTCAACCTTTTTGATGGGCCTTCCATGCCATAACATAGAAAACTAAGAAAATGGAAGGTTTCTAGTCAATGCATTAAACCCTGGAATAACAGTATTTGAGGACAGAGGATTTTCCATTATCTTCTCCAGCTACTCAAAAGTCAGTTATTTAAGAGGTTCCCTAGCTACTACTCTTCATGTGTCACTCTATATTCTTTCATTTCTCTAGCTACATCAAGCACAAATAAATAACTTAACATAAAGTTTAACTCTTTGTGTTTCAAAACACAAAGCATCATTGAAATTAGGAGTTAAGGAAGAGTTAATTTCAGAAATTTTATAACCTCATGCTTCCCACTAGTAGCTTCTTCCTTGCTATTTAAACAGAGACTTGACATTTCTAATTAGGAAGTTTTACATCCAGGCAAGTGGAATTTACCCCCAGCTGGGAAAACATGGCTTAGTAAGAGTTTGACATCAGCCCTCATTGATCTGAAGATTATCTCCAGTTTGAGACTCAAGAGCCTCTGGGAGACTGGGGAGGGAAAACAAATGTGGGAAAGTGTGTGTAAATGCATTCTTTGACTTTGGGGTTAGGTTGATAAATTCTGGCAAGCAGAGACTTGGGAACAGAAATCGTTTCTTTCTTTTCCCTACTGTAGCCTTTTTACCCATAGCTTCTCTTGTCAATATTTCAGATTCTGAACTTTCTGAAGGAAAGACAACGAACTTGTTGACTATAGCCATTGGGCATATTTTTGCATTTTTTAACCTCACCAACAAAATGGCTCGTTGCTTTCTGGTTTTCATAGTCTTGGTGGGGACACATTCCCACCAAGATGTTTGAGTTAGATGGGAAAAGCACTCAGGAAAGTGAGTGGTCTTTTCAGAGTCTGTTTGTGGTACTATAACAAAATACCAGAATCTGAGTAGCTTATGAACAATATGACTTTATCTGTTATGGTTCTGGAGGCTGGGTGGTTCAGAGTCTGGTTGTGGCACACTCTATCCTTCCAAGTGGCATCTTGAAAGCTATGTCTTCTGTAGTGGGTGAGGTCTACGTCTTTACACAGAAAAAGGGACAGAAGGGCAAAAAGATTCTCTCTAGTCCTTTTAAAAGGTTGCTAATCCTGCCCTTATGACTTAATCACTTCCTAAAGCCTCTACCTTAATACTATCACATTGGTGATTCAGTTTCAACCTATGAGTTTTGAGGGTTACATTAAGAACATAGCAGAGCTTGTGTTCTTTTTTATTGTTAGTTATAGATGGACATAATACTTTTATTTTATTTTATTTATATTTATGTGGTGCTAAGGATGGAACTCAGTGCCTCACACATGCTAGGCAAGTGTTCTATTACTGAGCCACAATCATAGCCCTGCTTGTGTTCTTTTCTAGGACCAAGTGTATTAGTAGTCTCTTTTAAAAATATTTTTTTAGTTGTAGATGGACACAATACCTTTATTTATTTAGTTTATGTGGTGCTGAGAATCGAACCCAGTGCCTCACACATGCTAGGTAAGCACTCTACCACTCAGCCACAACCCCAGCCCTGTATTAGTATGAACATAATCAGGTAGACTCCCTCCAAAATAGGAAGTACCTACATGTTCTTGTCTTCTTATTTTACTTGAGTTTTTCCATTAGTACTTTTGATATACTAAGATTTCCTGTATATTACTGTTGTGGCTTAAGGACTCATGCCATTCCTTTTATGTCCATACTGATGATTTCCTATGGCTTGGCTTACCTCCTAGGATGCATCATGGCAAGTTTTAGCTTCTCTACAGTTGAATGTCCTTTTTACTAAAGAGAAAACTCCAGTCCCCAAACTCTCTAACCTAAGTATACAGAGAAAATCCAAAGTAGAGTAACTCTGGGATCTAATTGATTTCCAAAAGATCTTGGCAGAAGCTTTGGATAGCACTGTGAGGGCTCTATCACCCTTTGCTTCTGATGGGTTTTTATATATCCTTAGTAGTTATAGTATTCCTATGATTACCTCTTTCTAGAGGATTAACTTAACTTTTACATAAAGCAATGTGACAAGATTATCATCTACAAGTTTCTAATATATTCGGGGATCCTTGACATACATTTATCTAATAGGCTAATACTCTAGAAAAATTTATACAATTAACTATAATAAAGATCCAGGCTTAAAATGATTAACATATTTGTGCAAGAGAGCCTTGCTTCTGCAGGATGGCTTATAAGAAAACTTCCACAGATTATGTTCTTGCCTTTGAGTCATAGCTTTAAAATGTCTAAGGTCATGGGGATTTTTATACAAAAGAGAATAGCACTGGGAAAATGAGCTTAGGATATATTTATGGATATTTAAGGTCTTATAACTTCTTTGGACCACTGTTAAGTATGTAGCTGCCTGCATTTCCTAATTGTGGCATTTTTTAAAGTAGCAGTGTCATAATCTGAGGAAAATGGGTTTTACGTGATTATCAGGAGTTAGAAGAATAGAAGAAAGCAGATGGTGAAACATTGGTCAATCAGTTAGAAACCAGGAAACATAGCCAACCAAACAAGTGAGTCAGGCAGAAGAAAATCTACTTCGAAACACCAGTGCCATGTGATAGAGACTCTGGACAACACAAGAGCTTTCACATATTTTCTATGAAAGCAGAATGTAGTTTTCTATGTCTGAGTGTTGAAGTAGAAATAATTGAAAGCTGTTGACTAGAGTAGGGAGAGGCTGGAATGTTGAACAGATTTTGAGAGAGATTGAGTTATCTATTTTGTCTCCCTTCCTAAATTCACGTGTATCCTTGTTCCAGTGCTTAGCTCTTTTTTTAGCATTCATTTAATGCTAAAAAAATAATAATTATTTAATGAAAAATATAATAAACACATTAAGGATATCTTCGTCTATGTGACAATAAATATGGAACTGGAGATCATTTTAAGTAAAATAAACCAGACACAGACAAGTATCACATGGTCACTCATATGCAAATATCTAAAAATGTTAATCTCATAGAAGTTGAGAATAGAATGATGATTATCAAAAGCTGGAGACAGTGAGTAGGAGAATGGGGAAAGGTTGATCAATAGGTACTAAGTACAGTTAGATAAGAGCAAGTAATTCTGGCTTACTACTGCAGTGTATGGTGACTATAAATACCAATTATGTACTATATATTTCAAACCTATAAGAAAGGATTTTGAAAGATTGTACCAAAGATATGATAAATGTTGCAGATAGATAAGATTCTTTGATCTCACAGTATATGATTATATCAAAACATCACATGGTACCCCGTCAACACATACATTTTTTCTGTTTCTCTGTATTAGTAAAAGTAAATTTTATTTTAAAAAGCATTTATTCATCAGATTTAATTATGAGTTATTTTACTGACAGGTAACTAAGTTCATGAGGGCAATTGACACATTTACTCACTATTTCCATTCTGTAGTATGGTTCCAGGCTTATATTAGGTACTAGATGAATCTTTTCTAAATGATTGTGATATGTGTAAGGGTGCCATTTGGATCCCATAAGGTGAGTCCAAACTTAGCAGTTGTTTATCAGTAATGTAAAACATTCTTGATTTTTTTGTCTTCTGGTGTTCTGATAATGTGATAGGTGGCAAAGGAGGATCACAAAACATTTTCTAACCTGTAAATTGGAGATGAGTGCAGCATATAATTTTATCTGAATAGAGAAGGGGCCCTGTTTCCTTTGGCAGATCATATGGTTGTACTGTCTCTAAGTCCTATAGCATATCATAATTTTTGAAGATGGCAGAGATGGTGCTATGATAAAAGTAGGTGGAATTAAAGTATGATTCAATTTCTGTAAATTTGATTTGCACAGGGTACTTCAGGAATATGACTCTGTAAGTATGATATACATAGAGAAATAGCATTATGGATCATGTTCCAAAGGAATTACAGACACTTTATAATGATAACTATATCTTAACAATGCACCTTGGCTGTAATTATTACATATCTTACATACATTACAATTCAGAAAAGCCATGGGATGGTGCTTCAAGGTGGGCCTACATTATCAGTCTAAGATATGTATGTGTTTGCAATTTGGGACAGCAGACAAACTTGGGACACCACTTCCTTTTTTTTCTCTGTCAAATTGAAGATAAGCTAAAGTCAGGGAAGGGGTGGCAAAACTGTTGTTTGCCAAGGTTTTCTTGGAAGCTTCAGCCTTCCCTTTCTGTTCCTTTTGCCCCTTTTCAGTACACTTCTCTTTCAAATTCTCAATACTCTGCTTCTTTCTACCTGCCTTCCTTGATTAACCAGCAAATAATCACTTTATATTCAAAATTCCTATGATGATTATTTTTCTGCCAAGTCTTTTACCAGTAACCTCAGTTCAAACCAAAAGTTACTGAACATGTAATGCATAAAAGTTACCAACTGGATAAGACTTAACAGATGTAAGGGCAAAATAATTGTGGTCCCATCATTAAGAAATTAATAACTTATCTAAATGAAAAATAAGCTCTAAGAAAACTAAGAGACAAAAATGTAAAATTTTCTTTCTTTAATGTGTCTCTGGTTTTGGAATCAGGGTTATACTTGCCTCATACAATGAGTTTGGAAGGATTCCCTCCTTTTCTATTTCATGAAATAGTTTGAGGAGAATTGGTATTAATTCTTCTTTGTAGGTCTTATAGAACTTGGCCGAGAATCCATCTGGTCCTGGGCTTTTCTTGGTTGGCAGGCTCTTGATGGCATCTTCTATTTCCTTGCTTGAAATTGATCTGTTTAAGTTGTGTATGTCCTCCTGGCTCAGTTTGGGTAGGTCATATGCCTCTAGAAATTTGTTGGTGTCTTCAGGGTTTTCTATCTTACTGGAGTATAAGTTTTCAAAATAGGTTCTAATTGTCCTCTGTATTTCAGCAGTGTCTGTCATGATATTTTCTTTTTTATCACAAATTTTAGTAATTTGGGTTTTCTCTCTCATTCTTTTCATTAGAGTGGCTAAGAGTTTGTCAATTTTGTTTATTTTTTCAAATAACTAGTTTTTTGTTTGGTACTTTTTTGAATTGTTTCTTTTGTTTCAATTTCATTGATTTCGGCCCTGATTTTAATTATTTCCTGTCTTCTACTTCTTTTGGTGTTGGTTTGTTCTTCTTTTTCTAGGGCTTTGAGATGTAGAATTAAGTCATTTATTTATTGACTTTTTCTTCTTTTAATAAATGAGTTTAGTGCAATGAACTTTCCTCTTATCACTGCCTTCATGGTGTCCCAGAGATTTTGATATGTTGTACCAGAGTTTTCATTTACCTCTAAGAATTTTTTTAATCTCTTCCCTGATGTCTTCTAATAGAAGAAAAAGTTGGCCCAAATCTTCATCATGTTGGATTAGGACCTTACTTCCTTAATAAAACTCCTATAGTGCAAGAAGTAAAATCAAGAATCAATAAATGGGATGGATTTGAACTAAAAAGCTTCTTCTCAGCAAAAGAAACAATCAATGAAGTGAATAGAGAGCTGACATTCTGGGAACAAATTTTGCCACATGCACATCAGATAGAGCACTGATCTCCAGGATATATAAAGAACTCAAAACAATTAACACCAAAAAAACCCAAATAGCCCAATCAGTAAATGGGCTAAGGAGCTGAACAGACACTTCTCAGAAGAAGATATACAATCGATCAAAAGACATATGAAAAAATTTTCAACATCTCTAGCAATTAGAGAAATGCAAATCAAAACTACTCTAAGATTTCATCTCAGGCCAGTCAGAATGCAATTATCAAGAATACAAACAATAATAAGTTTTGGCAAGGTTGTGGGGGAAAAGGACACTCATACATTGCTGATGGGACTGTAAATTGGTGCAACCAATCTGGAAAGCAGTATAGAGAATCCTTAGAAAACTTGGAATGGAACCACCATTTGACCCAGCTATCCCACTCCTCAGTCTATACACAAAAGACTTAAAAATAGCATACTACAGTGCTGCAGCCACTTCAATGTTTATATCAGCTCAATTCACAATAGCTAAACTGTGGAACCAACCTAGATGCCCTTTGATAGATGAATGGATAAAGAAACTGTGGCATATATACACAATAGAATATTACTCAGCAATAAAAGAGAATAAAATTATGGCATTGACAGGTAAATGGATGGAGTTGGAGAATATCATGCTAAGCAAAGTAAGCCAATCCCCAAAACCAAATGCCAAATGTTCTCTCTGATAAGTGGATACTGATCCATAATGGGGGAGGGGATACAGGAAGAATGGAGGAACTTTGGTCAAAGGAGAAGGAGGGGGAAGGGAGCATGGGGGCAGGAAAGATGGTGGAATAAAATGGACATCTTAGCTCTAGCTTCATGTATGAGTGCATATATGATGTGAATCTACATCATGTACAACCAGAGAAATGAAAAGTTGTGCTCCATTTGTGTACAATGAATCAAAATGCATTCTGCTATTATGTATACTTAAGTAGAATAAATAAAAAATATTTAAAAAAGAATATAAAACATTCTATAAATAAAATCCAAGGAAAACTTAATAGAAGTATGTGAGAAGTGGGTTATTCTAGAATCATGCTTAGATTGGGGTTGAATTGAGAGTGGAAAGTTTATTACCCAGAAAATACTGATGCTGGAGAAGGTCATTCTGAGTAGAATGAACAGTAAAGTCAACATGTACTAAAACAAAAGCATAGAACATACCTCAAGAACAGTGGGTATTTCATGTGGCTAGAATGCAGACTAAAAAAAGTGTGCTATAGAATATTAATTCAAAGAACTTTGATTATTAGGAAGAATAGCTTACATTTTATTCTTCAAGAGATAAGAATCCATCCATAGTTTTGATGAGGGGGCTGTAATTTAAGAAATCCTATATGAGGAGATTAAGAAAACTGGGTCCAAGCGAAGAAAACAGGGAGGGAAACTGTCAAGAAGCTACTATAACTGTTTATGTGATATATAGTTATGTTTTAAACCAGCCTACTGGCAGATAATATGGAAAATGGGACAAATGAATAATAGGGGAAGAAGATCTATAGAATTTTAGCAATTTATTAGAAATGATAGATGAAGGGGAGGGAGGCTTTACAGGTAATACTGTGATGTCAATTCTTATCAGTTGAGACAATGGAAGCTCATAAAGTTGTGACGACTGTAACCTTTTGCTAGAGAATATAGATAAAGCCATCAGGTTGCAACATGTTGAGCTTGTTACTTGAATATTCAGATGGAAATTTCCAAGAAACAGCTGGAAATGCATGCAGTGCGATTATCAAGAGGAGAGCCAGAGTAAAAAAATATGGATTTGGTAAATATTATCAGATATGTGATTAAAATATCTGTAGAATTTGTGGCATCACTAGGAGCAAGAGTCTAGATTAAGAAGACTAAGGACACTCTCTTGTAGAACTCCTTTATCCAGAAAACAGGAGAAGGGCGAAAAGCTCATGAAGGTTATAAAGCAAGATCAACCAAAAAGATCTGATGATGAGGTAAATTAGTACTCTCTTGTCCATATGCTCCTTGAGGTCAGAAGCTTTGCTTTACTCATTTTTTTATTGCAGCATAGCAATTGCTGGAGAAATATTTGTTAAGTGAGTTAATAATATCACAGAAGCCAATGGGGATGACTTTACATTGCCATAAGGGACAAACACTTCATTGTGGTATGAAGTTGAATAAAATTGGAACTGGGAATGATATTGAAGGTGATGTTAAAGAGGATATTCATTTGTAGTCTGGTCAGATCAGTATCTGTGAAGAGGTGAGGGTAGATACCAGATTAGAATAAATTGAGTAGTGTACTGAAATTGGACATGAAGAGGTAGAGTTGAGTGTAAACTACTTCATCAACAATGACATGGATTGAAGAGAATGAAATATATAGAATGGCTTTTTAATGAGTAGGATTTTTCACAAGAGGTTTCACACCCTTAATAAATATCCCACGTGCTTTTATGCTTTACTGGATTCTGAAATATTTTAATCAAATAAGATTTGAATGGATTTAAGGCAAATGGAATCAATGTAAAGAAATAAAGACTGAAAATGCAAAAGGAGGAAGGCCAGAACTGATAGAGTAAGATATTAAAGCAGGCCAAAAGAGCTGAGAGGGACAGAGGAGATTCAGAGATTAGTCTTAGGACACTTCTTTCTTTGAAATAGGAAGTGATAATGAAAGGAAAGAATGGTAAAAATATGGGGAACTTTTGAAGTTAGATCATTTGAGGTTGGAAGAGCTTGGAATGGCCTTCTTCCCCCTCAGACAAATGGATAGAAGAGGTTATTTGCTAAAGTTTAAAATGGGGCTTTGAAGAAAAGTAAAATATCTTTGGTATATTTACCTTGAGAACATCCTGAAGTGCACTGGGCTGTTGAAAAACAAAAGTTTTGCCAATTGACTCTGAAGATTCAGTTCAGGTTGGAAATTAGTACTCATGTAAAAGAATTGTACTATTGAGCTTTCTGTCACTATAACAAAATACCTGAGTCAACTAACGTATAAGGAGGAAAGGTTTGTTTTGACTCACTATTTTGGAGATTCAAGTCCATTACTGAGTGACTCCTGATTGCTTTGGGGCTCTGAAAAGGCAGCATATTATAATAGGAGAATGTGGTGGAGGAAAAATTCTCATCTCATCATCCAGGAAGCAAAACCAGAAAAGAGGAAGAGACTGGGGTGACACAATCCCCTTTGAAGGTACATCCACAAGACCAAAACGGCCTAATTATCTCCTCCTAGGTCCCATCTCCTAAAATGACCTCCTAATAGTGTCACCCAGGGGAACAAGGCTTTAACACAATGGGCCTTTGGAAGATATATCCAGAGCATAGCAAGAACCTAGCAAGAACTGGGTGTGGTGGCACAAGCCTGTTATTCCAGTGATTCAGGAACCTGAGTCAGGAGAATTGTAATTTGAAGGCTAGCCTCAGTAACTTAGTAAGGCCCTAAATAACTTATTGAAATCCGGTCTCAAAAAATAAAAAGTGGCTAAGTAGCAACGTGCTTCTGAGTTCAATCCCCAGTACCAATAAACAAGCAAACAAACAAATAAATAAGGGAAAGAGCCTATCATGATAGTCACATAACGTTTTGCACCAATGTTAGCTCCTCAACAGTCAGAAAAGAGTAAATAGGCATTTCAATTACCTTAATTTAATATTTGAAAAACAAAAGTGTGAGGGAATTAGCAATGCTGAGAAAGAACATGATTGAATATCATTTTCCTGCATCTTTTAAGCATATCTCATGATATACCTGGAAGATGAGTTTGTTATTAAAGCATGCAATTTACAGATAATGAAATATTGACTCAGAATGGTTAATGTTTCATAGCTCTTTTGAAGAGGAGATGGTATTCAAATTCATATTTGTGTGTCTCTAAATTCCATGAAATTTAGGTCTTTAGTGGTAGAATGAAGTATATTGTGTTTCTTATTATTCAAGGGTTATTTAGTGAGAATAGAATGAGTAACTGAGGATATTTGGGTTATGGAGAAACTTTTCATTTGTTCCTTAAAGAGTTAAACATCCCTCCCTTGATATCCTTGATGGTAGTTCCTTTATATTTAAGGGTGTGGGTCAAAGAATTGATCAGTTCTATAGTTAGTTCTGTCCTTCCACTTGTTGGAGTGTTATGTTTTAAAGTGCTTCAACTTTGAATTTAGAAGGCCTGGATTTTAATCTTTCAACATATTAATTTTCAAACTTTCAATGAATTACATAATCTTTCAGGGCCTTACTTCCCATTTCTGTGAAATGGAGACTATACTCACCTCACAGAATTGAACAAGATGGTGTCTGTCAATATCTTAGCAGACTTGTTATACAAGCTTACTAAATGCCATTATCATACCTGTCTGTCATCATCCCTGTTATTTTGGCCCCTACTTAATTAATACTGGCCTTATTTTATCCCATTCCTCTGTTCCAGGATTCTTAAATATTTATGCTTCCCAGAAATGTGATCATTCCTCATCACAAATTCCAGGCCTAGAAAAAATTTGAAATGTTATGGTTCATAGTATCAAGTACCTTAGGAAATTCTGCTTCCTGGTTATATAACTGAGGCCCTTGAAATTTGCTGCTGGGACATGAAAGAAGAAAGGCACTTTGGCTGGAATTGAGCAAAACACATGCAAATTTGATTCTGGAACAAGGCAGAGAGGTATAGTTTGTTGCAGAGAAGCTTCATATAATGGGGCTAAAACCTGAGACTTGCATTCCTGTTAGATTGTGTAGTGAAGATGATGTTAGAGAGCTAATTTTGGAAATGGAAAGAGATAAAGATATCACCATCACTCTTTGCTTTTGAGTCTTCTCTTAATCTGGCTCTTCCTAATTTTCAGCCTTATCCTTGACTCACATTTTATACTCTAGCAGTGATGAGTTGCTTGCCTTTTCCTTGCACACATTCCACAGTGTTGTTGCTGCTACTGTGTATTTGCTCATGTAATCTATCTGTATGGACTGTATCCCATCCTTTTCCTAGTGTACTTTAACTTCTCCATTAAGCATCAAGTATTGCATCATCTCCTACATTGTGATTACCTTGCCTTCTACTCTGTATCCCCCAGATTGGGTTGGGTCCTCAAAACATGCATATTTTCAGTAGTGTATTTCTAAATCATATGATCAGTTTGACTTTTCCCTCTGGATTTCCACCTCCTAGAGGACCAGGATGGTGTCTTATTTATCTTTATATCCATAACATTTAGCAAGGAGTTAATAATGGTAAATATATGTTTAAAAACATAGGAGTTTGCATGTAGCATGGTAATAATTATGTAGACCATTTAATGTGCATTGGATGACAACTTTGTTGAAAGTTTTATTGGATTACCGCAGTGATCTCTTTATATGTTTGCTCAGTCTTCATAGTTTGTTGCTGATCTAGCACGACTGTCTCCTCACAACTTAAACAAATTACTGGGAACACTGCTTACAAGGCACACATTTTTCTTTATAGCCTTTTGTTCTTTAACCTCTGGGGATTTCTGAATTGTTTCTCACTATCTAGTTTGGAACAAAATCCCAAAGAATATAGCATCCTACAAAAAAATGTTAAAAATACATATATAATATTTCAGTGGCCATATTTCATTGTATAAGTAAAAGCCGATTTACCTGGCCTCCTATCACTAATAACTCTCCATTAACTGATCCCTTTCCACAGTCACTATACAAAGAAAAGTGATGAGCGTAACATGAGCCCTGATACCCTGTGACTTCTTGGACTTCCTTCTGAATCATAAAAACAAAGTTCAAGCTCTGTTCAGTCGTTTCAGTAGAGAATATATTTCATCTTCTTATTCATTGAAAGTGATCTCATGCAGAATGGTAATCATAAAGTGGAATCTTAGATTAACCCCATTCCTTGACCATGCCAGAAAACATGTTTCTTGAACAGACCTGATGAGAGTAATTGGATTCTTAGTAGAATTTAAATAAAATGCCAAGTATGATTTCTGTCCTTAAAGTTAGGAGTCTAGGTGCTGTTTCTTTTGCTTTAGACAGAGTTATTTTAAGGATTAATTAAATGATACGTGAATCACAACTCTGGTCTCTCTGAGAAAGGTGCTAGATAAGTGCAATGCCACCAGATAAAGCAGGTGCCACTTTCCCCTTCTAGTCAACATTGAAAGCATCTTGCAGTTTTCATCTGTGCAATACAGATATTTTTCCTCTGGAATTCTGAAAAACATCTTACAATATATACTTTATCTCTGTGACTGGCATTATCTTATGTTGTACTGTGGAGTGAAATGCATGCTTCTTCATTAAATCAGCATGACTCCTGATAACAGGATAAAGTCACTTTTGGAGAGATTATTTCCTTCTAGACACTATGCTTATACTTGGTAATTATAACATTGAATATTATAATGCATCCTTTGGTTTAGGTACTCAGTTCTTGCCCAACCAGTTGAGTCTGGGGAAACTATAAACTGGGCTGCAGCTCTCCACCTCTGGGAGAGCAGGTTTTATAGAATGGTATGTGGACTAGGCTGGCATACCATGTGATATCTGCTAAGGAGTATATAGTACAGGCATATTCAGTAATATAGATTTTACATTTTTTTTTTGGAAATTGGAATTAGAACCAGAAGTTCCACTGATCTGTTTGCAACAATTGAACTGGAACATCATATGTGATCGATAGGGCTTTGAAATTTTATTCATTCATTCATTCATTCATTCATTCATTCATTCATTCATTCATTTTGGTACCAGGATTAAACTCATGGACACTCGACCACTGAGCCACATCCCCAGCCCTGTTTTGTGTTTTATTTAGAGACAGGGTCTCACTGAGTTGCTTAGTACCTTGCTTTTGCTGAGGCTGGCTTTGAATTTGTGATCCTCCTGCCTCAGCCTCCAGAGCCACTGGGATTACAGGATTGCACCACTGTGCCCAACAGGGACAGGGATTTGTTTATTGCACATGGCACATTAAAAGCCAGGAGAAAGGAAGGTAAAGAGGGAAAGAGGGAGGAGAGGGAGAGGAAGAGGAAGAAGGAGAGGGACAGGGGGAGGTAGGGGAGAGAAAGAGAGACAGATACCATTTACCCCATGAATCCCTCCCCCAGGGGACAGGGGAAACAGAAGGCACAAGTAGGTGTCTTTGATCTTTGTTCCTTGTTCCAGGTTTTCATGAAACTTGCCTACACTCCCTAACCTTGGATCTATGACATATTACTGTATTTTTCCAATGCATTGCATTACCCTTTTTGTGTCAGCTAATTTCATTATCTTTTTCACTTTGACCCTTACTCCCATATGAACTCCAAATAAAATAACTGCTTGATTTTTATCTTGCTTTATATAGAAGAAAAAAGTAAAAACAAAATGAATGTTAGAACACTGGTGGATATTTTATACTGAAAAATGCCCAGTGTTTAAAAGGTTAGAATGATATGAATAATTGAACATTATGCATGGAATATTTTGTACATATTATTAAAACAAAATAGAGGTTCAATTTCCTTTTTTTTTCTTATTGGGCATTGAACTCAGGGGCACTTGACCACTGAGCCACATCCCCAGCCCTATTTTGTGTTTTATGTAGAGACAGGGTCTCACTGAGTTGCTTAGCACCTCGCCGTTGCTGAGGCTGGCTTTGAACTTGTGATTCTCCTGTCTCAGCCTCCCAAGCCGCTGGGATTACAGGCATGTGCCACTGCGCCCGGCTGCAATTTCTTTGTTCACCTTGATATTATTGAGAATTATGCTGATATTTTCACCTTTCTTGGGATTGGTTCATCTTTAATCTAAATGCTACAGGAAAGTACATTGTCTTCTCTCTCTCTCTCTCTCTCTCTCTCTCTCTCTCTCTCTCTCTCATACACACACACACATTTACATCCTCAGTGAAGATATTTAAAGGTCATGTTGCCTTCATGATTTTAGTACACTGTTGTTGGAGACTGCTGATCTTTAATTAAAAGGTCAGATCTCTTATCTTTCTCCAATGACGTATGATTATTTTCATTACCAATGAGCTGAATTTCTATTATTTAATAAAGCTGGATTCAAATAATTATTTAATTTCCAGATCCACGGAAGGCTTTATTAGTTATGTAGGTAGTGTGAATTGTAGATATTCCTTTTTATTCACAAATACCCTCCATTAAATAGTATTGTTAGAAACATCCAAGGAATATTTTGATCAGTACCTTTTCTTATGCCTTTTGGTTCACTTGGTCCTAAGAAGCAAAGTTGAAACTACATTTGGCTTTGGTGCCCATCTAATTCCCTTTAAATAGCATTTTATTTCCCTGGTCTTCCCAGGACTCTAATGCATTAAGTTTCTTCCAGACTACTGGAAGTGCTGTCTAAGCCCTGTCCTCTTCCCAGGTCCCAATATTTGCTAATTGCCTTGTTCCTTCATACCTGCATGTAAAATTTTAGAGGTTAAAGTTTCATTCCATTAGAGCTGTTTTCTCTATGTTGTATTCCATGACAAACCAGTTCTCATGATGGTATTCCTAATTGTAGATGATTTGAGAGTTCTCTACCCTAGGACAATTAAAATTGTAGTTGGAATTGGAACTCCTATCTTCATTGTCATTTGATAATTCATAGATATAAATGACAATGAAAATTTGAGGATTGGGAATATATGGTCAGCCAATTAAGGTCTTTGATTTTATTTTTGTGGAACTCAGGATGAACTCAGGGCCTCATGAATAATAGGCAAGCCCTGCACTATTGAGCTATATCCCCAGCCCACAAGTTAAAGGCCTTGAGATATGATTATCTTGGTTAGCTTGGTAGACACAATATAATTACAAGGGACCTTAAAAGATTAGGAAACATTTACCATGAATGATTTATCTATTGTCTAACTGCAAAATATTGACCTCACACAAAATATTCATTATATGCATATGAAAGAGAGTAAAATTGATTGACAGCGAAATGTGGGCATTTGCTACACATGTATTTAGAGAATTTGTCTCTAGTAAGATAAAATAGATGCTTAAGATTTGGTTAAAATATGTTCTTGTCTATTGGCACTATAACAAAATGCCATACACTAGATGGCTTATAAACAACAAAAATTAATTCCTTACAGTTCTGGACCATGAGAATCTCAAGATCAGTGTGCCAGCGGGTTAGATATCTAGAAAGGATCTGCTTCTTAGTTCATACTAAGGAATCCTCATGTTGTAGTTTCTGATTGTAGAAGTGGAGGAGAGGAGTGACTCTCTGGGATCTCTTTTGTAAGAGCTCTAATATCATCATGGGGGCTCTGTTATGGTTTAGATGTGAGGTGTCCTCCAAAAGCTCATGTGTGAGACAATATAAGACGGTTCAAAGAAGTTATTGGTTGTGAGAGACTTAACCAAATCAGTGAATTAATCTCCTAATGAGATTACCTGAGTTGTAACTGAAGGCAGGTAGGATGTAGCTGGAGGAGGTGGGGTATTGGGGGAATGACTTTGGGGTATATATTTGTATCTGGCAATTGGAGATATATCTCTCTGCCTGCTGATCATCCTGTGAGCTGCTTCCCTCTGCCATACTCTTCTGCCCTGATGTTCAGCCTCACTTGGAGCCACTGGGGAATGGAACTGGCAGTGTATGGACTGAGACCTCTGAAACTGAACCCTTAAATAAACTTTTCATGCTATTTTGAAAGATCTTAAAGTTACAGCATTGAAAATGCTGACTAAAACAGGCTCCATGCTCATGACCTGGTAACCCCCTCAAATCTCCATCTCCTAATATCATCAAATTGGGGTTAGAATTTCAACACATAAATGTTGGGGGGGGGCAAAAACATTTAGTTTTCAGCACTTCTTTTGTAATTTAAATTTAGAATTGGTAGTTTTTTCATGGATTCAAAGACCAAAAAGTATTAAAAGATAAAAACTGTTCTTGATTATTGCATGTTATTGCAAATTTTATAACTGTAATCTTTCAGAATTTCTTTGTGCAACTTTTCTTTTTCATTTTTTACTTTTTTTTTTCAGTACTGGGGATTGAACCCAGGGGCACTCAACCTCGGAGCCACATGCCCAGCCCTATTTTGTATTTTATTTAGAGGCATGGTCTCACTGAGTTGTTTTGTGCCTCACTTTTGCTGAGGCTGGCTTTGGACCCAAGGTCTGCCTGCCTCAACCTCCCAAGCCACTGGGATTATAGGTGTGCATCACCATGCCCAGCTCGTTTTTTTACTTTTTTATGTTGCCAAGGATCAAACCCAGGGCCTTGTGTATGCTAGGCAAACCCTAACACTTAACCATATCCCTAGCTCCTCATTATTCAAGTTTTCAAAAAATATTTATGTATATTCTCATTGTTTTCCTCTCGATTAATAATTCTTTCTATGTATTTTGCTCATTTATTTTCAATTTTTCCTAGATATGTTATACTCTTTTAATGTTTCAAGTGAGGTCTTTTCTTTCATTATATCTTCTCTTCAGATGCCATTTTGCATATGAATGCCATTCATTTCTGTAGGTCAATGTTGTAGCTTACTAATAAACAGAATTCTTTTAAAATCATAAAAATTTGGTATACATACACAATGGAATACTATTCAGCCATAAAAAAGAATGACTGTATGATTTTTGTTGGTAAATGGATGGATCTGGAGACTATTGTGTTAAGCAAAATAAGCCAATCCAGGAACAAAAAAAAACAAATATGAAATGTTCTGATTTGGAAACTAACCCACAACAAGGCTGGGAGGGAAAGGGTTGAAGTTCAATGGATTAGAAAAGAGGAATGGAGGGAAGATGGGGCAGGAATAGGAAATACAGTAGAATGAATCTGACTTAACTTTCCTATGTACATATATAAATTCACCACAGCGAATCTCACTATCCTGTGCAACCACAAGACTGGGATCCTAATTAGAATAAAATGTCCTCCATGTTTGTATAAATGTCAACATATACTCTACTGTCATATATAACTGAAAAGAACAAATAAAAAATAAAAGAAATCCCCCTCCCCCACAAAAGAGTGAGGATTAATTTGATGAGGAAACAGAGTGTCAGAGTTAGGAGAGCAACACAAAGGTGCTACATTGTGGGTTTTGAAAATGGAGGTAGGATGGTAGAAGTCAAAACATGCAGATGGCATCTAGGAGCTGGAAAACACAAGAAAGATGAAAAGAAAAAAAAGAAGAGAAAGAGAAAGAGAAAAAAAAGAGAAAGAGAAAGAGGAGAGAAAGAAAGGAAGAAATAAAACTTAGATTTTTATTTTCAAATGAAAATGGAGCTTTTCAAATGAAATGTGGCCCTGCTGACATATTGATTTCAGCACAGTGAGACCTGTATTGGAACTCAGACGTCCAGAATAGTAAGAGAATAATTTAATATTGCTTAAACCACTGCATTGGTAGTAACTTGTTGCAGTACCAGTAGGAAACTAATATAGGCACTAATGAAGCTATGTGCTTTGATAAGGAAATCTACCTCTTCTGAGGTTGGAGGAAACAGAATGCACAATGTAATAGGTAGATTTTCAGGTGTAAAAATAAATGTGTAATAACAGTTTATGTGTCCAGACAGTAAATTTGGAAATCACTAGAGGGGCATCTATAGCCTCAATAACTTCAGCCCACAGAATGAATCAGGGCTAGTTAACTTAGACACAAATGTCAAAGAAGGCATCACTGGTTGTGATTATTTTACTGTGGTTTTACCTTACTTTAAGAAAACATAACATACAATGATTGAAACATCGCAAATAGAGTTCATACTGCTCAGAATTCTTTTGTTTTAAAAAACAAAAACACTGTCAATTTTCCACCATATTTTAAACTTTCTGAAGACAAGGAATATACATCTTTTTATCATTATTTCCCACGTTTAACACAGTGCCTGACATGTAACAGGCACTCAGTAAATATTTGCTAAATAAACAGATCAAAGGAAAGTCTTCACATAGGGGAATCTTTAAAGTATTAAAATATTTAAATATATTTTATTTACAAACAAGTTTTCATGAAGATCTGTTTTTTCCCCACTCCTAAATGCTATTTTTCATTGGTACATTAAAATTGTACATAATGATGGGATTTGTTGTTACATACTTGTACACATACATGATGTAACAGCACAGTTTGATCAATATTATTCCCCATGAAGACATATTTTGTATAAAGAGATGCCAGCAATTGGATTTATCATTTATTCAACATATTGAGCATTTTTTGGCTTTCACATTGTACTCCAGGGATGAGAATATAGCATTGAACAAAACCAAGCCTTTTCTCTCATACAATGGTATAGTATTTTTATGGGAGACACACAATTAAAATGTACACTATGGCTTCACAAACAATTCTGTATTTCCTACAAGGAGATAACATTGGTTTTCCAATATATCCAAACTTTCCACTAAAGTTTCACATCCATAGGATGTGAACTTTGAGTGATAGTGTCAATGAGTGGTTTTGAACTGAGCCATTCATCCTTGTATCTAGTCCCCTTTTGCATTAGGTTCTGCCTGGTGGTGGTTATTTGATGGAGTAAAGGATGTAAACTAGCATTTGTTGAATGTGTTTTATGTGCCAAGTACTATGCTGTGCTGAGTACTCTTTTTTCTCTTTTAATCTCTATCTCTTTTTCTCTTTTTAATTTCTAGCTAATGGTAGAAATAGAATTTGAGCTCCTTCTTACCTCCAGAACTTATTACATACAAACTCTCACATCACTATTTGGCCAAACTACTATTGAGAATATGAACTAAACTTCTCACCTCTATTTTAATGATTCTTGAATTGTCAATTTGAGGAGTACCAACAAGCCACTATCCAAAATAATACTGCTGTAGACTTAGATCTTGGCTCATCAGGTCTAATGTTTGAGAGAGTGGCAGGTGCTGGAGATAAAGGTGCATTAGTGCTGTTGAGGCAGTGATTACCAGTGTTCTAAGTAGTGTGTGAATCTGGAGGATGTTTCTTCAAGTTCTCTCATCTAGCCACCCTTTTCTCTGGGCTCCCCTTCTGTGCCACAAACTTTACATTTGCTTTTACTTGCTGTTTTTTTTTTCAGATTTTACAACTCATTAGTTGTCTGGCCCAGTACCCTGATGCAGTGCTATGATTGGGGAAGCATTACAATATGTACTTGGTCATGAGGAGAGGCTGAGATGTGAGTGTGAGAGACAGCACACTGCTTTTAATTAGCTGCAGCTGATTTCCCATAACCTGGATGCAAGTTTAGACTGCCACAGCTCAGATCATTTGAATAACAGGCAGCATTGACTGAGAGCTCCCATCCCCTGATGGGAGTCTGTCTAGTTTGAGCTAAAGAAGCTGATGTGATTAAGTGTGGGACTTTTGATTAGGTGGACTTTGACAAGGCTTATTTGATTGTGTCAGGCTGGGGTTTCTTGAGGAATTGCCTCTGTCTCAAAATTGAACCACAACTTGACATGTCTGGGAACTTGGGATTTCCAGGCTGTGAGGCTGAAGGAATTAATTTTAATTGGCTAAAAGTAAAGACTGAGGAATTTAGAATATCATGCAAGCCTGTATTATCTCACCCAACCATTTGTTTTCCTATCATGGACCCTAATTTAAATGACATTCACAGGCTCTGAAGATCATTTCGTAATCTTTTCACTGTGTCTGAGAATTACAAATGTACCCAGCCAGAGATGGTTCTTAGCCTCACACTATAGGACTCTTCACCTTGGCCATGTTTTAATTCAGCATCGTTAATAGAGCCCCCTAGACAGGTCATCTGCAATAAGGCAATGGAAGGAAGAAGGGGGTTCAGAGTGGACTTGCTGTTTATACTATGTACAACTAATTACTCATTTCACTAAACACTACAACATTAGACCTTTCCTAGGGAAGTGAAAACCTGTGGGACCTGCCATAAATATCAAGATCAGTAGTTCCTTAATTACTGCAAAGCTGCATCTTGTTGGCAATTCAAAAGAATTCCCAGGCTACCTCCCCTATGATACTTAGGACAGAGTCTTAACATGGGGAATGGAACTTATGTATGTACATACTTCTTGTGTTTTATGAGGTTGCTGATGATTTAGTCTTATAAAAGAGAATAAATGCTGTATCAAAATATATATGAAAACATGAAACTATATGCCTTGAATATATACAATTTTTATCTGTTGATTGAACATCAATAAAGGTTGAAAAATGTTTGCCTGGACAATTCAGCTCAGCACTTAACCTTTGACAGGGCCCTTGGGATAGTTAGGGAAAGAGCAGTGCTCTCATATTGCAGGTACCTCTAGTTTGAACACCAAATTATGGACGCCCACCTAAAGGTTCTTAAGTGTACCTAGATGTCCATAGATCTATGGTTTCCAACACCAGTAGCATCTTGCTAAAGACACAGAGCTTTTAGGATGATTTTTATAAAGAACATGTATATGTATTGCATGAGAACTGCTGGAAGAGGAGTGGATATGATACCCAAATTCAGTTCCCTAAGCAATTCTGTAGTAATTCTGTATTACATCTGTGTGCTTGCTCCTCCTCTAATACTATCTTATAAAAGGCAAATATCTTAAGTAACACAGAAGTTCTGATGACCATTCAGCCTAGGATTCTACTAGTAGCAGTGTTACTAAGGGACAGCTTGTGGATAATCATGATTACTTGTGTCATGCACTCTTAGTATTTCCAAGTTCCTGCAAGTTGGGAGAAACAGCCAGCCACACATACACATTGTGCTGTGCTTCTCTGGCCACAGGATCATTCTTATGAATTAAAATTAAGAAAGATTAATTAGTTGCTGCTATAGAACGTGTGGAAGATGGCTGCTCCCATGATGCATGTACAGAGGGTGCTACAGGCCTGTGATTCATTGCTCTGTCAGCAGTGTGAGATACACTGTATGAAAATGCCATATAAATGCAAATACAAATACAAACAGCACCTTACCCTGTTGGCTAGTGATAAGGTGCTCATCCAGATGAGACATTAAGATTTTAAAAGCCGAAAAGTAATAGCTGGGAGGGGAAAAATCACAGTTGCTCCTCAAAGTTTCTTTTTTAAGAAAGTCATTAAAATGCTTGCTGTCCCCTTCCATCACCAATAACAGTTATTCACACAACCTCAATAGGTAGTCCTTATTCAGAATTGATGCATTTGTGATTAATTCAATTATGGAGAATACAAATTTGGAAACAGGATTGGAAGATGGGTGATTTAATGTGCAAAGGATTATGTCTTCCTCAGAGGTGAGTAGCTCACAACCAAGTTGCCTCTGAGATGGGCTCTAGTCATTGACTTAATTATGAATTTGGATCTCCACTTTGTATAATCCCTTATATTCTTCAACTGCTTGAAGATGGAGCAAGGGAAGTTAAAAACATAGAAAAGCTGACTAGGGAAGGCTTAGCCATTTGCCTGGCACTTCTTTCCTAAAGAGAAGAGGAGTGTTGCAGATAGCCATTTTTCTCAGTTGTGCTTTTTGATTGTGTTACAGCCAATTGTTGTTATAAAAAGTCCATTATAATGAACATAGAGAAAGAATAATAATAGAAATATAGAATTTTGGAGCTGGAATAGGTTTTAGAAGATTTTACCATTGTTCCAGAACTGAAAATATAGTTGGACTATATAAGCAGTTATACTCTTTGATCCAATCAGTATTTTTATATAAGAACTTGAAAATGTACCACTTAGGTTTTATTCAATGTAGAACTATTTAAACTAGAACCCTGAACCAAAGAGTGTCTTATGTAGAGAACTTCTTTTTCTTCCTTATATCATCCTCAAAACTTGGGTACCTCCTAAACAACCTATATGTCCCTTTATAGTCCATTTGAGAGTTGGCAATCAATGAATTATTGAAATTGAAACACTTTCTACTGTCCACCTGCATCCTGTCTTTGAACACTATATTCACCACAACTTCAGTTTATTGCTCCCAAAACTATCTTCCTCAAGTTGTAAATTACGAATGTGGCCAGGAAACTTAGTTTTAAACTTCTGGGAATACATGAGTCTTTTCATTCTGACTCATGAATCGGAAAAGAATAGTGACAATTCTATTCAAGCTATCTTACTGCTGTTACTTATCTCTGTTTAATATTTAAAATGGCTTCTTATTGTCTATTGTATTTATACATATAGGATTTGCCACTAACTTAATGAATTATTGATAATGTATATAAGGGATCATCAAATTATGACTCATGGGCTGGTAGCCTAGTTTTATAAATAAAATTTTACTAGAACACTGGGTACTCATTTGCTTACATATTTTCTATTGCTGATTTCACACTACAGGAGTGTAGTTGAGTAGTTATATCTCACAAAGCCAAAAGTATTTGTTATATGGCCTTTTATAGAGAAAGTTTGATGACAACTACTTTATATCAGTGTTTTTAAATTAGAGACATACAATACAACCATAGGAGAGACTTTTTCAGGATACAGATTGCTAGAGCCTACCATGGTCCCATTAAATAATAACATTTACAAATGCTGATTTATTGTGAAAAAATATAGTTTAGGTGGTACTGCTACATCGTAATTATGACACAGTGCTTTCTATGGACATGTCAATGCAAAAGTAGCAAAAGTAGCTTATAAGTACAATTCTAGTTGCCTTAAAAATAGCAATACAAATTTCATTAGATCTTGCCAAATTACCAGCATGGGATCTTTAAATCACCTCCAAAGTCACATCTAAGATATTGTTTGGAGTGCCTAGGGTGTGTGTGTATGTGGAGAGAAAGAGAGATCAATCTTCAATTAGCTTTTCATTGATAATTATAAACTGCCACCAATTATCCCAAAATATGCACTATGCATCTTCATACCCATCAAGTACCATCTTTCCTATTGGGTATCTGCAAAATATTGCCTTGTCTGCCAGTAACCACTATCTTCTATGAAAAATGATGAACTAAATCCCTCAAAATATCAAAGATACACTGTGTTCCATTTCCAAGTAAGAAGTGCCCTCCCTCCATGTTCCCTTATGTTATAGCATATTCACATGCTGATGCTGATGCATAACATCTTATAAAGATCTTAGCAAAACATTTAGGTTTTGCACATTCTCTGGAAAGCTCAAATATGAATTTAATATGGCCTGGGGCAAGAAACAAATCTTTTGCAGTCAAATTCTTTTTTTTTTTGGTACTGAGGTACTGGGGATTGAACTCAGGGGCACTCGACCACTGAGCCACATCCCCAGCCCTATTTTGTGTTTTATGTAGAGACAGGGTCTCACTGAGTTGCTTAGTGCCTTGCTGTTGCTGAGGCTGGCTTTGAACTTGCGATTCTCCTGTCTCAGCCTCCCAAAGTGCTGGGATTACAGGCATGCGCCACCGCGCCTAGCTGCAGTCAGATTCTTTCACTGTTTATCTGAGTTTGTTATGTTTGGTTACTCCTTCACATGACAAGGAGGCTCTTCTAGAAGGTTGCTCACGCCCTAAAGTGAGTAGGTCTATTCTACCAGAACCCAGTTTAGGTTCACACTGTGAAATCATTCACTCTGCTGGTCTCAGGCTGTAGCTTACAGTCTCCAAAAGACGTTCTGGCAAAAATTTCATTTCTTTAATAAGTATTAAGTTGAAAGCTTTAGAATATTTTAGTCATTTATTCATATCCAGATATGAGTTACACAGTCCTGAGGGCAATATCTGGGCAGGTGATACCATTTCTTTAAATGAACAAAATAAATAATGTTCAGAGATATTATTGAAGTTGAAAGTGTCTAGAGAAGACTGTTAAGAGTGTTTCATAGTATATAAAGCATTTTAATTGAGGTGATTGGGATATTTGACCTCAAAAATAGGACACAAAACGGATATATGAATAGATATCTTCAAATATTTGAAACGATGTTGATAGAAAGGATTAACTTGTTTCTTGTATCTGAGTTTGACAGAACCAGTGAATGAAAATCAAATGAGACAGAGTTCAATTTAGTCTAGAGAAAATGCTTTATGACATTAGAGCAGGCTGTTGTGAGGATTAAATTTACCTATACTGTACATAGACTAGTGTATGTGTCTGTGTGTATGTATGTATGTGTGTATGTGTGTGTGTGTGTATGTGTGTGTGTGTGTGTGTGTTTGTATGTGTGTGTGTATCTCCCCATAAACTTTCTGGGACACAGCACATGGGATTTCTGCAGTAGATGTGAAGTTTCCCTGTATCAATAGATTTCAGATTATACTCTGAGAGGCCCTAATCAATGCATCAGAAACAGCTAGCTAGTTAAGGTGAGGCAAAAATGATAAAATTTGTAATATGTCTGAGAAGGCAGAAAAATATTGTAGTGCCATTTTGACCATCAATATATCTGCATCTAGTAGGATATCACTTGGCACATAATAGGTGCTCAATAATTGATTAGTGAATAACTGAGTGCATTGAGGGCAAATACCTCATTACCATTAACAACAGCAGCAAAGTAATAGAATATAGGAAGAATAAAGGAATGCCAGCAGTCTGTTTCAGTATGTGAGGTGGTAGGGGGCGGGTAGAAAAAGGGGCAGTGAAACTTTCACTAAAGATACCTAGGGTAAAGGAAAGCAACTTTCAAAGTGAATTTTGAGTTTTTTAAGGAGGTAAAATATATAGGCTGACAGAGGATGAAGTAAGAGAAGGCAGAATAACAATGCAAGGTCCCTAAAAGTAGGTTGCTTCTTTCCAGAAAACTTGGAATGGAACCACCATTTGACCAACTATCTCACTCCTTGGTTTATACGCGAAGGACTTCAAATCAGCATACCACAGTGCCGCAGCCACATTAGTGTTTACAGCAGCACAATTCATAATTGTTAAACTATGGAACCAACCTAGGTGCCCTTCAACAGATGAATCGATAAAGAAAATGTGGTATATATACACAATGGACTATTAGCCATAAATAATAATTAAATTATGGCATTTGCTGGTAAATGGATGGATCTGGAGACTATCATGCTAAGTGAAATAATCCAATCTAAAGAACCAAAGACTGAATGTTTTCTCTGATATGCAGATGCTGATCCATAATGAGGGGTAGGGAAGAATGAAGGAACTTTGGATTGGGCAGAGGAGAGTTAGGGGAGAGGGTGTGGGGATAGGAAAGATGATTGAATGAGATAGACATTATTACCCTATATACATGTGTGATTATACTATGGGTGTGACTCTGAACCTTGTACAGCCAGAGGAATGAGAAGTTGTGCTCCATTTGTATACGATGTGTCAAAATGCATTCTGTCATGTAGACCTAATTAGAACAAATTAAAAAATGAAAATCAAACTACCAAAAAAGAAACCTGTACCACCACCAAAATTAGCATTCATGACTCCTCCTCCTCTAATATTTTTCTACATAGTATTGAACATCATCAGATAAAATGTATGGCATAATTTATCTGAATATAACTGTCCCCACCCATTCTAATTAGAATATAAATCAGTTGAGGTCAGGTAATTTGTCAAGTGCTCTAGTAGATCAGATCCTGACCATCTAAGTGCTCAATGAATATTTATTGAATGAATACTGCGTAATCTGTTCTAGATCTTGCCCCAAAGCATTTCTTAGTACTTGGAACTATTAGATACTAAACAACCTAGGCCTCAAATTTTCTCCCATTTTTACATGAAAAAGTGTTACCAGTCATAGTAAATAGAAGGAGATCTGAATCTCTATCAGAATCTAGAATATGAGGGAATATCTAATATGAAAGGACAGTACCTTGAGTGTCTTAGTGCAGGGAATATTACAAAGGAGTTAGAAAACTTAAAATAATAGAATTCTCAAGTTGAAATAAGTCTTTAAGACCTTCATGAACATCTAATACTTTATTAAGCAATAGACAAATTAAGGTACAAAAGATCCCATGGTATGTTATCAGGAAAATGAGCATTCAGAGCTTAGTCCAGATATCCATGCTATTTTCATTGTATGTGATTATTATCTCCAGGTCAGGGTCAGTGAGTGCACTTGAACCTGGCTCTAAATGACATGTAATGAAGACAAAGAAACATAAAACCTGAATCCTGAAGGAAGAGGAAGAAGAATGGTCAGGATGGTTATGGGTTAATATTAAATGCTTCTTAAAAGAGATACATTTTAATGAATTTTTTATTATATTATCATAGTTACATATAGTAGTGGGGTTCACTTTCACAAAATCATACATGCATAAAATTTGGTTTTGATGTTTTTCTTCCCCTTTTCCCTCTACCTATTCTTCTTCTACTCTGTTGATCTTCCATTTATCTATCTATCTATCTATCTATCTATCTATCATCTATCTATCATCTATCTATCTATACTGGAGATTGAGCCCAGGGATGCGTAGATACTAAGCCACATTCCCAGCGCATTTTATTTTTATTTTGAGACAGGGTCTTATTAAGTTGCGAAGGGCCTTGCTAAGTTGCTGGGGCTGGCTTTGAATTCACGATCCTCCTGCATCAGCCTCTGGAGCCACTGGGATTACAGGCATGTACCACCACACCCAGCTCATTTATTTATTTTTGATTGGTACTTTCTACATGTACATAAAGGTGGAAATCCTTGTGGTATATTTATGTATGTACAAGCATTATTTTTCGTCAAATTCATTTCTCATTTCTCTCCCTTTCCCATCTTCCCTCCCTCTCTCTTGATCTCCTTCTTTTATTCCACTGATCCTCCTTATATCTTTATGATATTGGATTCCTTCCTTTACCACCTTCTTTCCCTTTCTTTGCTCTAGCTTCCACATATGAGAGGAAATATTTGGCTCTTGATTTTCTGAGTCTGGCTTATTTCTCTTAACATGATCTTCTCCATTTCCACATTTTTATTGATTTCTGGTACAGGCAGAATACTTCAAGTGAAAGAGGGAACAGTTTGTATATTAGTTTATTTTATGAAGCAGTTTTGATTTTATTTTAACATTTTTTTGGTACTGGGGATTGAACTCAGGTGCACTTAACCCCTGAGCCACATCCCCAGCCCTTTTTATATTTTATTTAGAGACAAAGTCTTGCTAAGTTGCTGAGGCTGGCTTTGAACTCATATCCTCCTGCCTCAGCCTCCCAAGTCACTGGGATTACAAGTGTATGCCAATTAATTTAAGAGTACAGTGCTCATCAACCAAGGATATGGGAGTTTTGTTTTAAAATTATAATTTAAAGTTAGAAAATTGAAAAGGTACCAAATAAGTATGCAGTGGAAAGTAAGTCTCCCTTTTATTTTAGTTCCCCAGTTACTCAATTTTCCTCCTTAGAAGCCCGGAGGCAATTATTCTCATCATTTCTTGATTATTTTTACAGAGATAGTCTGAGTAATATGCACACACACACACACACACACACACACACACACACACATCTTACTCTTCTTTTTCCACCTGCTTTTCTTTTTCTTCCTCCTCCCTCTCTTCCTCCTCCTTCTCTTCTTTAGGTTAACTGTTATTATTCAGTCCTTTGGTATTTTCACTCACTATATATTTTGGAGCTGGTTCCATATCAGGATATATAGAACTGATTCATTCTTTTAAATGGCTGTAGTAGTATAGTGTCCTATAGAATGGAAACAACAATCTAAATATTCCTCTAATTATGGGAATTAAATTTATTCCAAATAACTTTCTATGACAATGTTCAATGAAAAATGATAGGTTGTTTTACACTTCCTCTTAGGCTCACCAGGCTTATAGTTGAATGCCTTATAAGTGATGCTATGAGATATTGTATGTTAAGCAGTATTCAGAAGGCTCTGTCAAAATTAAGGTTAGTAGTTTGTAGGTGCTGAGAAAGGGCAGAAATTGCATGAGTGGTTTTGTGTTTGGGCTGGGCACAGGCAGTTCCAGTAAACAGTAGAAGGAAAAATGGTAAAATGGGAAAAAGATCTTAGGATATTGGCAAATGTTTCCTAATTTCTGAAAGTGAAAGAAAAAAAGGAATGAAGAAATTTGAGCAGCATTCTTCATTTCATTCACACTTTGCTTTCTACCTATTTGTGACAGAGATAAAATAAGTTTCTTTCTCTTCAAAGGCATATAATAGATAATTCTGCTACTTACTTGGTGTTTGACATTGACTAGGCTGCTTAACATCTCTGATCCTAAAAGCTATCTCTAAAATAAATGATAACTTTAGTTACCTCTTAGGGTGATTGTGATGAGTAAATTGGACAACACATGTAAACAGTGTCTATTAACACTTCCTGGTACATAGTAGGCACTCAGCCATGTGTAGTTTTAGTCTATATAATAAGACTGACTTCACATTTTTATGATACTTCATTGAATAAACACCATAATATATATTTTTATTTTTTCTGACATAAACCTGTTGAGGCAGATGCCATTTTGGTCGTGGTGGTTATTATCAATAACTTTATTTTTATAAAGGTCTATTTGATTTCATTATCAGCACTTAAAAACAATTGATTATTTATGCATAAAAGACATAACTTTTCCTATAATTTTTTCTTTATAAGATCATGCTCTTTATGACACTGCTTCAAAATCCACGGACAATGCCTTCATCTTCTAAATGGCTTTCTGCAACCACTTATTCCTAGTTTGTAACAAACAAATGCAGGGAATTTCTTCAAAGTAGTTCTTTAAAGGGCACTGTTGTGTTTCTGCTTTTAGAGATGGACTTTTCTGACCTTTCAGTGGGAAGACCTTTAATCTAGAGTGAGAATAATGTCTGTTTATGTTCGTAATTTCATATTTGTGAGTGTCCATTTGGATGATATAGAGTTGTTGATGTTGAAGTGCTACATGCAGTGTCCAGGATGTTCTCATACCTTATATAAGGGTTCTGGAGGCTACAGTTGTGAAATAACTAAAGACACATGTTCCCAATGTAACATCCATCAGGGCACAGACTTGCTCACTGTGTGCAAACAGGGTTCTGGACAAGATAAATGGATGGTACCATGAAAACCAAGGTGAAGGAATGAAATCAATTAGTCTGTGAACACTATTGGAGCTCAATTTCTCACAGATTTTACTCCCAGAATTACTCCTATATCCTTTGAGACACAGTCTAAGACAATGTATTTAAGGGAACAACAGAAACAAAAATAATAAAAATCATGCTTGCAGAGTTACATACCAAAAAACAAAACAAAACAAAAACAAAATAAACAAAAACCCCACCAAAGGCAAACTAGGAGAAAAAGATTGAGTTAGAGAAAGATTGAAGAAAGAACAGGCAGAGAGAGACAGATCAGGAGGACTTCATTATTCTATGTATTAATGTAGAAGTCTGCTTTGGCTGGAGTTCAGTGAGGCAACTGTGGAGACTACTTATAAAACCAGGAGCACCATGCCTACTGAAAAGTGTAATTGTTCTGCTGAGAGACATTGAGTCACTTGGGACATGTAATGAAATCTATAACTTTTAAAGTACATAATGGGAAGTAGAAATTGATGTTCCTAAAGCAACTATAGAAGGTGCAATGACTCTGGAGTTACCAAAATAATCAGACTTTGTGGACAACTCTCCCATTTTGTGTCTAAAAGACCAAAGTCTAGATCAAACAAAGTGAAATCACACCCACACCCAGAAAGAAATTGGTTTTTCTACCAATCAGATGAAATGATAGAGAGATAATGGAATGATGATACTCAAGTTGTCAGATCTAGGCATACACAGCAAAATGGGATGAAAGGAAGGAGGTTAATACATAAAACATGATAGAAATAATACAAAAATATAAGGAAGGTATAATTTGGCTTATATCCTAGCAATAATTTAGAAAAATGACAAAATAGCAGAAAATTCAAGATTGAGCCTAAGAAAGCAAGAGCACCTCAACTAACCATATCCTGAGGAGTGATTTCTCAGATGAGCAATCTATTGTATAAGCAATCCATTAGGATGAGATCTGAAGAACTCCTTAGTTATCTTGAAAGTAACTACCTTCAGTTAAGAATAGTGGGCCTAATATTCCCATGCAGACTTTAGATAGGAAGTTTGAGTATAATAATTTCTGAGTAGAAGTCAGATTTATTTTATAATAAGAACAATATTGGTAAATTCAACATTTTCAGAATTAAGAAAAATTACACAAGTAAATCATTATTATCTCACACAGAAAAAATATACAAAATAGACATGCAAAAGGAAAAATAATTAACATCACTTCCTACTCCCATTATTCAGAGCAGAGTACTCTTCATATTTTGGTATCTGTTCTTTCAGACATTTTTCTTTGTAAATATATAATACTCTGACATTTCTTTGAAAATACATATTATGATGTACTTTGCATACTTGTGTGATACCTATCTTTTACTCTATATTTACTCTTCTATATCAATTCATACAGGTCTAAGAAATACCTAAATCATAATTTTAATGAATCTATATGTTTCCATTGCTTGGATGAACCATATTTTTCCACACTTTTTATTGGTGCATTAGAGCTTTATGTAATGATAGAATTTGTTGTTACATATTTGTACATGCACATGATATAACAATATAATTTGAACAATGTCACTCCAATGCACTTCCCTCTTCTCCTTCCTCCCATACCCTGGTTTCTTTCCTCTATTCTATTTATCTCCCTTTGATTTTCATGAGATCCCCCAGGCACACCTTTCTTTCCCTTTGTCCTCTCTATGTATTATTTAATTATAATTTAAAGAAAGATCTATCTCATTCCAAAGCTTATGTTTTTCCACACAAATGTTTAAACAAGTTATAACTAAATATATATAAGTTAATACATAAAACAGGTTATGTTAGTAGTTAAAGCAATCCAAGTTCCCTTGCATTGTTTAGGCGAATAATGTAGACAAAATGATTAACTTCAGACTTTTAAGTGAAGTATGTATGTTAAAAATTAAAGATGAGGGCTGGGGTTGTGGCTCCGTGGTAGAGCACTTGCCTAGCATGTGGGAGGCACTGAGTTTGATTCTCAGCACCGCATATAAAGAAATAAAATAAAGATCCATTGACAACTACAAAAATATTTAAAAAATTAAAGATGACTTCTACAAACAAGAGAAAGGGGCCCAAAACAAAATAAAGCAACACAAAATCAAATTTTCTGTCTTTTCTCTATGTAATAGCTTGAATGCTAACCTGATTACAAATATACCTTGTTTCAGAGAACCCACAAAGTGGAATAAAAAGAACACTGGAATAGGAGTCTGAAGATGTGTAATACTCTTTTAACTGAGCTTATTACTACTTTTATGATAGAGTAGACATATACACACAACAGAGAAACATTTGCAGAAGAGGTGAACAGTTGTGTTTATTTTGTTTTTTCTTAGATACCACCTAAACTCTCCATCTATCTTGGTGTGAGTAAGAACAATTTATATTTAGTCAATTTATTACATTTATATCAGTACATCTCTTATGACTAAGTGCCAGAGCATTTGCCCAGCTGGCCTTTCCTTTCATCCCATTCCATGCACTGCCTTGCATGTGACTTATATTGCAGGCTCTATGGCTCACATAGGAAGATTTATTTGGGCAATACAGCAAATCCATTGCATTGGTATAGTTTTTGTTTTCAATATTTTGTCCAGTTTTGCCTTTGGAGGCCAAGGTGATAGGAGTGAGTGACTGTGGGAATGGTTGGTAGAAGACCATGCTGTGTGACAGGGGTGATTTTCTTGAAAGTAGCCATCTCCCTAAGCATATAACTTGTGTCAATTTATATCACCAATGACCTTCTCTTTCAAAACCTACTCAAATTAACTCCAAAATTCCAAAGATATAAAGAAAAGAGCCAAACCTTTGTCCTGCCCTTAATAAATTCTTGCTGCTCTCACTTTTCCATGCTATCTTCTCAGTGCCACCTCCCTTGATCATTCCCACTGTCTGTGCCTAGATCATGACTTCAGGTCTAAAGCTCACTTAAAAATTTCCTAATATCAAAGTGTGCTGTATCTACAGCATTGTATCCAAAGAATAATTGGTATGCCAGGAGAGTATGCAAGCCCACAGCCAATTCTCTTATTTGTCTTTGATTATGGGACTAAACCAGGCTGACTAGCTAATGAGCCAATTATTTTAGGACAAGTCAGTAGATCTGGACACATAGCTCTATAGCTTTGGGGTTTATTTTATTAAGGCTTCTTTTCTTCAGGGTTCACATTTCCCATGGTGAAACTCTCCATGAGAGTTAGAGGCCAGCAGTGCAGGTGCCTAACTTGAAACAATCACATATGAATATTTTGAGTATCTAAAGATGAAAAAGGAAACTTTAAGAAGGTTGCTTCTTTCTCGCTTTGTCTCTCATTATCTTTCTCTAATATACACACACTTTAATTTTACATTATAGCTTGCTTCGGTATGATATAAAAGCTTTGAAAATGTGCATACACCTTGCCCATTTGATTCTACTTTGAGTAACTTATGCTAGTCAAATAATCATGGACATGTAGACAAAGATTCAGTTGAAAGAATGTGTATCTGACCATTGGTTTTAACTGAAAAAACTTGCAAAATTTTAAATGTCTACTAATAAGGGGCTGCCTATAAAATAATATGAAGTTATTTAAAATAAGGTTAAATGGGAAAATATGTTCATACATATGGTTACGTTAAAAATACAAGTTCTTAACAGTATGTAATGTGAGCTAGTGTGTGTATGAGTGGGCAGTCTGTAATGATTAGATAGATATATGCCAAAATATTAGAAATTATCTTCTCTGGGCATTGAGGCTACTGGAGAATTTATTATTTCCCAAATTTTGAAAGGTTAAAAGTTATACCAGCTATCCTTGTATAAATTCCTCAGAATTTATACTTATTAATATTTTATTACTTTATTTTACATCTTTATAAATAAGAGAAATAAAACATTATTCAATGTATCAATATTCCTGTTTTCTTTCCCCATGTGTCTTACCCAGAATCATATACAATAATAATTCCTTATATTTCTTTCCAGTTACTATGGGTAGTATTTATTTTCTTTTTGTCTTCATTTTCTCATTTGTTACAATAAAAGAATATTGCTTTGGTTATGAGAAAAAGTTATTAAATTTTCTCCCCAGATACATTTACATTTTGATTTAATTTGTGAGAGCATTGTGCATAAATGATCTCTTCTAGGCATGAAATTACCTGAAGTAAAATATAAGCTACATAGATTGAGCTAAGTTTATATAGGTACATCTTCAATGACATTGTCACCTGTTAACTGTGGAATTTTGGACAAGTTACTCAACATCTCTGTCCTTAAATTTCTTCATCTAAAATGGGGATAGCAATAGTTTCTACTTTACAGAGTTTTGTGTAGATTAAATGAGATAGTGCATGTAAAGTACATAAACTAGTGTCTAGAACACAAAACATTTTTCAATACAGGGTAACTATTATTATTATCATCATTTTTGATAATCTGAAAGGAGTGAAATGGGTTATATAGAATGGTGGTTTTAAAGGATAGCCACAGATCCTTTGACAGTCTTCTCACTGAAAGATAGAATCTAGCTTCCTTCTCTCCTTGAATCTGTATTGATCTGCAAATGCTTTGAACAATTGAATGCTATATGTCCTCTGAAGCTGAATTTTTTAAAAATATTTTTTTAGTTGTAGATGGCCACAATATCTTTGTTTATTTTATGTGATGCTGAGGATAGAACCCAGTACCACAAATGTGTGACGCAAGTGCTCTACCGCTGAGCCACAACCCCAGCCCCCTCTGAGGCTGAATTTTAAAAGTTCCACAGCTCCACCTGTTTCTCTTGGAATACTCTGAGGCAAATCAGCTTCCTTATAGGAACTTCATCTACTGTGAAACTGCCATGCTGGAGATGCCACATAGTTGCTCTGGTATTATGAGAGCAGTCTTTCATCCACTTCCACCAAGAAAGTAGAAATGCCAGTGAAGGTGTTTCAGACCCTCCAATCACATCATCCATACCAACTTAGTACCACAGAATAATCATAGTTGATGCCATGGGGAGCAAAGGTGCTACCCAAAAATGTAGTCTGAATTTCTGATATACAAGATCCATGAGATATAACAAAATAGTTACTCTTTTAAATAACTTTATATTAAACAGTGTGTTATGGGGCAATAGTAACTAGAAGACATTTTACTACTAGTAGCAGGATATTGCCATAAAATCAAAAACACCTTCCATGATGTTGGGGCCAGGCAGTAGATGGAAGCTATAAAGTCCTTGAGGAATTTGTTAGGGGAAGCTCTGTTGTGCCTAAAGGAGGCTCTTAGATAATGCATAAAAGGTAGTAAGGATTATGTTACTGGAAATTGAAGGAAGGAGATATTTTGTGTGCAGTGGCAGAAAGTATAAGAAAATCACCTTGGGGATATATATGTGTGTGTGTATGTATATATGCACATACACACATGTACATATACATATACATATATTCTTGTCTTGAAACATTAAGTATGTATATACACACACACATTCTTTTATATGTATAAAAATATCTTACCTGAACTATAGAGATTTCTATGAAGAATGCTGAAGGTGTCAGTTTCTTTTAGTTGTATATCAAAGAGTTGAATATGCTAATTGCATTGTCTTTATCATTACACATTGTATATATTTACATAATTATCACACTGTATTTCATAAGCATATACAGTTACTGTATGTTGATTTCAATAAGATACCCAGGGATGCCAAACCTCTGTGATCATGAAACAGGCTGAGGGAGCTACTCAAATGGAAAAGTGGACTGCTTTTTTGAAAAAGGAAGAAATACTAAGGGCAGAATCAGAGACCACACAGTAGAACCAAGAGAAAGGGAGTAAAACTGGGCTTTAGTCAAGAAATTGTCTGGAAATTCTGAATCTCAGAATTGTTTTGGATCTCCAAGACTGTTAAGTCTTTCTTGCTCACCTCTTTAAATGTTCTTATTGCTTCCCACTGTTGTATGTTAAGTGGAAGATGACCTGTCTCTTATGTCATGAACTTCCAGAATGGAAGGATCCATACCTGAGGAACTCAATCTATGGAACCTTATCTTTAGTTGGACCTGATTAAGATGACAAAGACTTGGATCTCTAACCTGAGCCTGATGTCCCAGTTAGATACAACTTTGGGGCAGTATTGGGATAGATTGAGCACATTTTGCATGTGTGAGGAAGAGAAATAATTTTTAGCCAGAGTGAACTGTGGCTTTATAAAAAAATGGTTCCAGATTCTTTGATATTCCTCTTGTACAGAGGCAAGTATATATGCCCCCTCCATTTGAATCCAGTGGTCTTATGACTTCAACAAATACCATCTGATGGAAAGTAATTATATACGACTTCTGAAGCTACATCTTAAGGGGCAATGCAGTCCCACCAACCTGATGCCAACACATTGGTGATGTAAGTGCAGTCATCTTGGTTCCTCTAGTTTACCTCAGTCTTTAGCAGAATACCACTGAGTGACCTCAATTGATAACACACAGAATAATAAAAATCACTCAGTTGATTCCGACAGAAATCTTGACCTACACAATTCATGAGATATAATAAAATTCACATTTTATGCCATTAGGTTTTGAGACAGTTGATTATGTAGCAATGTAACTGAAATATTTAATTTTACTATTACTTGATAAATAGACAAGGTCTTCATACATGAGAGAGACAAAAAGGGTGATACATAAGCATATCTTCAATGCTCACTTGAAAATGACTTTTGCCATCCTTTGATGGCTATTGTATTGTATGGAAGCAGAAGTCTTTACAGGAATGATCTTGTCCTAGTATACCTTTAGGTTATGATATGAGACACTACAAAATTTTTCCAGCTCCAAGATATCTTAGAACAGGTTTGCCTCAGTGTCTAGAACTCTTTTTTTCTGTTTCATTATTTCAGCATAAAGTATCCTCTGTCTAGGAGAACTGGACCCATTACTAGCAGATGACAACCCAGATATCTTTACCATCATCTTTGGAGAATAGAGAGAAAAGATGTGGAGAAGGGGCATTAAATAGCGAGGTTCATGAATAAGGGGAAAGAGAAACCCCTTGACCTACACAATTAGGTAGGATAATTAAGAAATGCACTCCTAGGTGGTGATCTCAAGAAGAGACTGTTAGCAGTTTGAAACAATTGGAGAACATTGAATGCAAAGGGTTGGTTTGCAGAATACAAGATTAACATTTTTATCATTCTGTCTTAAGGATCAGCCCTACATAGATTCTTTTTGTGACATATGTCAGTAAATGGAGATATAAGTAATTGTTTTAAAAAGTTTTGGGTGTTACAGTCTTACTAATAGCATTTACTTACATTTTTTAGCACCTCATAATTTATGAAGCACATTTGCCTTCTGAGAAGAAGCTAAATATGACAACCATTTCATATTTTCTTTTCTTTTTTTTTTCACCTTCCAATTCTTTTAATTATGCATTTCATATTTTCATTTGATGTAATAGATGTTCAGAAAGGTGAAATGACTTGCCCCAAATACCATACTAAGTTAAAATGGAAAAGTTATCCCCAAACTCCATGAGTCCTAACTATTTCTACCACAATGCTTTTGAAAGCTAAAGTTGTTTCTTCCTTGTACTTGTAGATGTTCATTCATATGGAATGCACATAAAGCAAAATATTGTGTTTAGGCACTGCTAATACATTTTTTCTCATTGCTAATTCAAACTAAAACACTCATCATATATCATTGTAACAAATTCCAAATGATTATCCAGATTAAATTTAGAGCCTGGAATGCAGAAATGTTGAAGCATTATATAGATTTTGAAAGTCTTTTAATTATACTAGGAATTCACTTTTTTTAATGGAATGGTGTCTGTCAGAAGAAATAAGATTTTGAATGTACATCAAATATAATTAGCTCAAAGTAATTATGAAAAAGACTTTTATTATTATTTCTGTCAAAGTGAATAACACAGAGAGAAATCCCAAAAGGGTCCAATGCAAAAAGAACATCCCCAGGGGTAAAATCATTGGATCAGTCAGTCTAACATCAGGACCCAGTCTAGAATACAGTAAGTGGGAAGCAATATGGCAGAACAGTGGAACATATGTGGTACCATGAGGCAACAATACTGGTTTCTATGTCTCTTATTTTGTCTGGGTAGTTTGGGCAAGTGACTCTGAGTTTCAGTTGCCTCATGAGCAAAATAGAGATTTATTTATTTATTTTTTACCTGCCTGAAGGCGGGAAGCTGGAGCAGATGCTCTCCTGAGATTCCTTCTCAATTTCAAGTCTAAAATTGTAATCTTTCCTCTTTGGTTTCCCTTTATGGACCTTTTCCCTCTATGGACCTTTCACTCATGAATTTATCTAAGCCCTTTTGTAAATGATTTATATTTTGGCCTTCAGGGTAATGAGTTCCACTGAAATTCTAATTCCTGTTCCTTTAAAACTCACTCTTTTCATGCAATGTAGGGCTGTGGAATAATACTAGTATTCCAGGACTTGGTCAAATCTGCCCAGTTCCTTGGTGACAGTTTAGTTCCCAGACTGATTTGAAGTCCAGAATTGCAAGAGAAGAACTGTGGGTAAAGGGAAAAATAAATCCAAGCTCTGTTTTCATTTCTTTCCTAAATCACATTTACAACCATGAAGCATTTTCTTTGTGAATTTAAAATCGACTCCTCCAATCCTTAGTTTAATAAAAAATAATTTAATTTATTTTCATTGTTGTCAGATAACTTGCATTTCTCAGTGCTGGATGTTTGTTATGATTCTTAATTACATTATAAATTTTTGCAATCATCACAAAAGAAATAACAATGGTATTATATAACACAAAAGAGTATACCTAAATCATAGTGAAGGAAGATAATATGGAGTAAAATGTATTTATAATCCAAGAAAATAGAACTTGCCTACAGCAAATATTAATTATGGGAACAATCATATGAACAACATCACTTCATTCAGGGGTAAGAAGTAGCTCCAAATCTCATGCCAATATTGTTTTACAAAAATAAGGATATTTGTTTTGAATCAGAAGATGATATGTATTTTTAAACTGAATTGTTTTTTAAATTTAATTTTCTTTCTGATTATAGCAAGTCAGGACTATGCAAACTCTATACTAATGGATCTTTATATATATTTCTATAGCCAATGTAAAGTAATATCAAATCCTAGATGGGGTTTTTAAACTGGAATTGCAATACATACTCTGTATTGTATAGAACAAAACCCATCCAACCCATGTTTGTTCTTATATTCATTCAACCAATATATTTAAGCCACTTTCTTTGGGAGTAAACCCTATACAAAACACTGGAGATATCATGGTGAACAAGACAACTATGATTCCTACCCTCATGAGATTTAAAGTCTAATAGAAAGACTCAAGGAACAAATAATGACAAGTATTTTTGGAATTACCAAGGACAAGTTTAAGATCAGGTTTAAAGGTTTAAGTCTGTGCTTACGCCTCATATTACATCACCTTCTCAGAATCTCAATTTTTTCCTTTATAATAAATAAATTACAAATACTGCCTCACAGAATTTGTGAAATTTCACAGAAAAATGTTCTTTAAAATATGTAGCTCAGTGGTAGAGTGCTTGCCTGGCATGCGTGAGGCACAGGGTTCAATCCTCAGCACCACATAAAAATAAATATATTGTGTCCATCTACAACTAAAAAAAAATTTAAGTGTGAAGTATTCCACATGTTAAATGTTGCTGCTATTGTTCCAGGCATTCAATTGTGTGAGAAGTTGGTGGGCCATATAGATTCAGAGCCCTCCTTCATTTCCCTCCAGTCCTTTGCTTGGTTATCCCTTTTAACCTTCCTTTATTCCTCATGCTCCTTTTTCCTCATTGCACCCATCCTTGCCTCACTCTCTCCTCAAAGGCTCCTTTGCTGGGTTAGGAATAGTTTCATTACTTTCTTGGAAAACACCACCTTAAAGAAGACTGCTCTTTCTGATGGAAGTAAACCTGAAATGGGGCCAGGCTTATGTTAAGGCACAATGATAGGACTACTATGGGAGTTTGCTTTTACCTCATAATTTTTATTGCCAATAAGTGTGTGATTTTGTACTATTAGTGACTGGGTGGAGCCAAGGCATTGCAAATAAGGGTTCACAGGAAATGCTTTGTTGAAAACGTGGGTTTTCCATATGGTTTCAAAACAAAGCAAAATAGTCTGGTTTAACAAGAAATGGGTAACATGAAGTTTTGGAAAGGCAGAGTAACTTAATAAAAATGATAATCAGAGACATGCTATTCAATCAGTGTCATCTAGGATATTCTGCAGTGGAGGCAGTGCCAGAGAAGCATGGTGTAATGGTAAAAACCTTGATTGAGAGTTAGGAAGTCTGACTTCTCCCAATGCCAATTTTTATTAGCTTTGAGTTCTTGGGGTACAAATTACTTATTTGAAAATAAATGGGTAAGGGGAAGTTGCATTAAATAATATCTGCATAAAACAATAAAAGCAGATAGAAGATTATTTCAATAATCTCATAAAATGCTATGAACACTAGATCCATAATAGTAGCAAAAGAAATAAAGCAGAAGGAATAAACTGAAAGAAAACATGTTGAAGGAATCACTTAGGATTCAGTGGAAAACTGCAGATAGATGAGAGGGGCAATCCAAAGTGGTCTTAAAAGTGTCAATTCTGACTTGGTAAATGAGAGTAACAATAAAATAGATGAAGAAACAGAACTATTCAAATGAATAGGATGAGTTATGAGTGAAGTGGCAAGAAAATCAAGATGCTCTAATACTCTATTGGAAAATCATGCCAAGATTATTGCAAACTGTGAAGTACTTAGAAAAAAGGATTTAGCATTTAGAAGGTAAGGCCACCAACTAAGAGAAGATGGGTGTGATCAAGAATATGCAAACACATGTACACATACATATACCAGGTATTTCCTTCTCTATTATATCCTGTATCACCTCTTGACAAATGGAGGAAACGTGAAGCATCATGATCCAGTCTTTGGTACATCTTTCATTGGGTACATATACTGGTAGACCAACAGTGATACAGTGATGATCAGAATCCTTGAAAAGAAGTACAAACAGAAGGACTTCTTATGACACCTCTGCCCCACATCTTTTCAGCTAAATACTTCTCAGTTCAGAATAGAGTTTCATGGTCAGTGAAAACCTCTGCTTTCTACTTCCCTTGATTTTTCTGTAAACATAGGAATCCAAGGGATGCTTGGTAATTATCTGTCTTTTGTTTTTTCCTTTCCCCCTGTCATGTTTAATTTCACAACCATTTTCCTGAAAATGAGGTTGGATGGAGCTGAGATGTGTTGTGCCTCATCTGTTGCAACATATTGATAGGAACTCACAATTGTGTACAGATTGTATAACACCTTTAGATGAATCTTATTTCCTTCCCTTAGATGGTGCTAATAGGGTATGAAAAGAAAAAATGATTACATACGATGATTATTATGGTCTTGTGTAAAGGCCTGGAGTCACTTGAATGGTTTGGAATTAAAAACAAGTGTCTTCTCTGAGAAGTCCATATTATTGTCACAGAGATGCCAACCTATTTCTTCTATCAGTTCTAGTTTCAACTCGTTTACCCTGTTTTAATTTCTTCTTTGTCTTAGAGACTTCTCAAAATCTTTTAAACAAATGTAGCACAAATGAATAAAAAGAAGTGTTTTATAGTACAAGTATTTTAAAAGGTTATTTTTCCTTGTGGTCTGTTTATCTATTTGTACTGTGGCTTGAGTGCCAGTAACACACTTGTTAAAGGGATAGCAGACTCAGTTTGGTAAAACCACTTAGTTAAGGCCTTTTTGTGCAAGGGATATTGTATAACTGGTCTACCACTCTGTGGACCATAACCTTGATTGAAATTATTAAGTGAGGTTGTCCTACACTAGATAACTCTCAATAAAAATTCCACAGGGATTCATTAACACATAACTTTATGGAGACAACATAAATGTTAGTTGGGAATTACTTAACAAACACTATGAATGACAGTATATTAAACATTTAAGCATACATATACACATACATATAACATACTGCATATTATAAGAGATACTATTCTGATACCAGTATCTGTTTCTCCTGCCCAGGGAAATTTTTTAAGGCTTTAACCAATTGAGGGTAAGAACATTTTTATGTTCTTATATGATCCATATTTCTTTAATTTTGGAGTTGTCCAGGTTCTTTTGATCCTTGTTGGAATGCCTCGAGCTGTTCTTGCCCTGTACTGCTCTGCCCCAGGGGTATTCTATACCAGGGCCCTTTGTTTCAGCCTCTGATTAAACACTTGCTCAAAAATAATTTTCAATTCTGAGTGTTTATCAATTTTATCCCTAAAGAACCCTGGATTCTCTTCGAAATGCCTGCTGTTGTTACTTATTACATTGGGAACGATTTTTCACATGTTTTGTTGGCCTTTTGGTCTTCTATTTCTCTCTCTTATGAATGTTCTGAATTTTCTGAACAGTATCTGTGTATACACTGTGAAGATAAAAACTGTGTTTTAAATCCAGCTTATCCTGGTAGAGAAACTAATTTCCAGATTGGATCTAAGTTGTAATGACTGAAGCTTGGATGCCATAACATTTTCTATTTAACACCATTAAGCATTTTCTCTTGGCTACAGCAGTTTAGGATTTTATTGTTTTACACATACTGTGAAGTGGATTCAGCTTGATCTCAGTGACACATAAAACCAGTCATGTCTTTGACTTCTTGGACCTTAACTCCAGGTTGACAGACAGACTTAGAACTATAGGAAAAGATAAGATACTATGAGAAGTAAGAAGTTTTATTCTTAGGTATGTTTCTTACATATGGTGGCATGTGTAATTGAGAGTGCACTTAATATATATTTTGCAGTTTTCTGTGATAGGATTAATGGGCAAGGGTGATACCTACATTAGAGAATGTTTGTCATTAGGAGATATTTCAATAAATCATCACTTTAAAACCCCAAAACCTACAGTCCAATTAATTGCATCCCTCAATTAATTGGAATATTTAAGTAATGGGTTAGTTTGAGGAGAATAAGGTAGATAACCAGAAACAATCAAATATCAAGGATCTACTCATTCATTTGTTCATTACTATTTACTGTATATAGTGACAAAGCACATTGCATTCCTTGCATTTAAATAGAAACAGACAAATGGACAAATGAATGATTATGAAGGAATGTTATAAGTGTGGTCATAAGCATGAGATGGTATGTAATGTATAGGATAAACAACTATGGGGATGTCAGGGAAGGTTTGCCTGAGGAGATGACATATGAAGTTAATTTTGAAGGATGACTAGAAATGAAGTTGTAGAAAAAAAGGCAAAGGACACTTTAGGCAAAAGGAGGAACTTGAGAGAAGAGACATGTAATAGGAACTGTAAATAATTTTTATGGCTATAGCACCCAGTAAGACATGAAATGTGGCAGAAAAGTAGTTGGATTGGCAGACAGAAGCCATATCATTAAGGAATTTGTATGTCAGGTTATGGCTTTAGACTGTACCTTGAAGGCAATGGAGAGTCATTGCAGTTTACAGATGCAAATACTGTGGCTTTATTTGTAGTTTAGAGAGATACCTCTGGTGCAGTGTGGAGGCTGGACTGAAGAAGTTAACACTGGAGGCAAGAAGAACAATTAGTAAGCTAATTAGTAGTAGAATGTTTAGGTGATCAATGAAGAAGTGCTAGTGGGAGTGGAAAGGAAGTGGAAGATATTAAAGTAGTGAAAATGGCTCATTAGGTTGAATGAAAACATAGTGAATTCCTATAGTAGGGACTTGAGAGAGAGAACTATGTATGCGTGTGCAGAACTGATATCTAGAAAGTAAGAGAATAAGCAGGATAGACTGTAAAGATCATAAATTAACTTTTGTACATGGCAAAAATAATTAGAGGTAAAATTATATTTTCCATGGACTTGGACTTTGGCTGATAGCATTCAAGATAACAATTCTAAATTCTTGCACCAGCCTTACATAGCAAAAAGAGATTCAAATATGTTCACTAGCCAGATTGATTAAAGGAATTCTCCAATTAAGCTTCTGTTGTTGCACAGCAATTTAATTAGCTGAAACTCACCATTCCCTGAGCATTTTCCTTATTGAGGTTTTATTGTACTTCTTAGGAGATAAATCTATCTTGGAGTCAGATAGTATATGATATTACTGTTTCTGTGGCCCTTTCATTATTTTAAAAATGCATCACATTTCCCTAATCACTGCCAAGAAGATAAGGAGCAATCCTCTACAATTGATCAAACCCTCTCTAGTTTGATTTTCACATTCTCTGTTATACCAAGAGTGGATCTGTTATTTTTTCCTTGACCCTTCACTCATATTCATTATTGATTTTTCCTGAAGGATGCCAAAGCAATTACTGCCTACTTCTTACTTCATCCTCCATAAAAGGATCTGAAATGGCTTCTTAGGGCCCTACAAAATCAAGGGTTGTTTACCCCAATCACACAACTCAACACTTTTTCTCAGCTTTTCAAGATAAAAGTTTAAAGCATCTCCTGATTAAAGTGCTTCTGTGATTATTGCTCTGCATCAAGTTCTAAACTTCCCTGTTCTTTCCTTAGAGTTTTTTCACAACTCAGGAAGCAATTTGGTCAGATATAGACTGGGGTTAACAGAGTGCTGAAGGAGGGACAAAGGGATTCAACTTGGTGAGATTTTCTAGTTACCTGTCAAGAAACTAGTGGAAACTCCTTTGTTTCTCTTTATTGACAATCTCTTTTAGATTATCTCAATCTACATTATTGTCACACTGTGCCTGTGCTAGGAAATCAGATTGAATTTAACATTGATGTTTCTTTTGATAGTCTTTTTAGTACTTGGTGCCATTATTCTGAGCTTTATTGATCATTATCAGTTAAAAATTAAGCAAATTCAATAGCAGGGTCAGAAAAAAAGATGGAATTGATGCATGATTACATCTCTTACTAGCTGTGTGAATTTAGCTAAGTCACTTAGTTTTTTTGGAACACCTGTTTCCTCATCTGTAAAAGATACAATCATATATACTCTTCTTTGAGCTAGATGTAGTTTTCTAACCCAGTAAATACTTTATAAATTTCCAAATCCTATGCATATGGATTTGGTAGTTTAGACGCAAATTTAAAGAAAGTACAAGAGAAAACATTTGAAAACTTGCTACTATTTTCTGAAAGATACAGTGAATAATACAAGGAAATGGGCAGAATTTATGTATTAAACCAAAGATATTTATGAAAGATTAGTTATTATTAAGAAAAAAACCTGAGCGCTAAATTAAGTGGGAGCTTACTATATATGTGACAAATACCTTTTTGTGAGCTTTAAATGAATTACCTCAGAGTCACAAACATGAGTTAGGTGTTATTAGGTGAAGATTATCAATGAAGAGACTTGTTATAGTTCACCAAGTTAGTGAGTGGAAGAGGATTTAAATTTGGGCTTGATCAAACCCCATGATATTAGCTACAATGTGGTTGGGCCACATCGTCTTGATGTAAGCTTGTTTTATTTTGAGTTGTTAGTTTATCCTACAACTACATTGCAGCAGAGGAGTCTAAGTTAATTGTGGTGCCAGGTTTTACTGTGTTCAAGGGAAGGGAGGGAAAAATGTGGTAGGGAGAGTAGGGGAATGGTCTCTAAATTTTAGAAATTACCTTGTTCACTGATTTTGGTGTCAACTGTAGTGGTGAATTTAACAAGGTCAAAAACAAATGCTCAGAGAAAAAAATCTCTTGAAACAACTTTTTCTCACTTGACTTGAAGTCCTTGAAGGCAGGGAACACATGACTGGTAGAGAGGCTGGCACATATCCACATATCCACATATTGGTATACCAATATGTATTGGTATCCAATACATATCTGTTAAATTGAACTGAGTTCTTCTCTCTTATTTCTCAGCAGAGCTTTTATCCACCTGGAACCCCTGTTGACTGTGGCTAGCTGTATAATTAAGCAACTCTGTGGAAAACAGCATGAAATGATATGCAAATGCAGTGTTTGTAGCTACCAAGCAATTCATGAAAATTTCTGTACACAAGAGGAATTATATTTAATCAGTTGTGAAACATGACCAAGACATAGAAATTTCTTTGAAAAAAAGTGTAGTTGATTAATGTTTAGGAAATAAAAGGTGAATTCCATTGGAATTAAATTTAGATGAAATAATTTTACATGGAGTGATACAGGCTGAGACAAGTGAAAGGAATCTTGAGGTTCACATAAACTACCCACACACTTTACTCTTGAAGAGCTCTGTGCATATACCTTATGAAAACCTCTGATGAACTACATGAGTTAAGATTACTACAAAGGTATTATACCAGTCCTCTTATTAAAATATTTTCATGTAATACTAATTACCCTGATTTGATCATTATACATTGTAGACATGTATTTAATTATCATACTTTACCACATAAATATGTAGAAATATTTTTCAATTAAAAAATTTCCATGCGTACATACCTTTATAATTAGTGTAATGGTTTTGAAATGTAATAAAGAATCAAAATAACCCAGAACAGCAGTGCTCAGACTTTTTGGATTTAGGATCACTTTATGCTCTTAAAAGTTATGAGGACCATTGAAGACTATTTGTACATGGGCTATATTTATTAATATTTACTATACTAGACATTTTCCTGAGAAATTTTAAAATACGGATTTATTGATTTATTTAAAATAATAATAAACTTACTACACAATTATCTAAATAACAGTTTTATGAAAGGTAATCTTATTTTCTAAAAACCAAAAATGTAATGAAATGAATAGAACCATTTTACATTTTTGCAAGACTCATTAACATCTGACATAACAGATATCATATAAAAGAATATATTGTCATGTGTTTTTCTGAATTAAATTTGCCATGTGATTTTGTTTAAAGTTCAAAAAGAAAATCCAGTTGTGTGCAGTGGCACATACCAGTAATCCCAGAGGCTCAGGAGGCTAGGGCAGGAGGATCACAAGTTCAGAGCCAGTCTCAGCAACTTAGTGAGGACCTAAGATATTTAGTGAGACCCTGTCTCAAAATTAAAATATTAAATAATTACTAGGGATGTGGCTCAGTGTTATGTGTCATGGATTCAATCTCTGAAGAGAGAGAGAGAGAGAGAGAGAGAGAGAGAGGAGAGAGAGAAAGAGAAAGAGAGAGAGAAAATATAACCTTCCTCACGCACATATGTAGTTAGAAAGGGAATAAATATTTTAATATCCTTTGCAGATAATTATAGACATTCTTCTTTGATATAACAAAATTTAACAAGTTGTAGTTTTTTTAAAGTTACAGTATTGCATTCCAAACCACATTAATGAACTTTTCATAATCTGTTCTATTAATATCCATTGGTCAATCTTGTACTGAGTGGATTTTTAATCATATATAATTTTGTAACATCATTCATTGATCATTTAGAGAACTTTAATTCACCCAATTATGCAGATATTGCAAATGTTGACATTTTATACAAAATTCACATTAATTAATTATATCACCACTAATCTTATTATAAAAATCTTTAAGGATGGAGTACTGTGATGTTTATTTTTGCAGATACAAGTTTTCCAAAATTTGAATTTTCATTTGAAAGCTTGCATTTATTCATTGGCAACAAATGTCATTTTTTTTCCTTGAAGTAACAAGCTTACTACATTGATTTCTCAAGAACATATCAAGAAATAGCCAAGTCTGAATAACCATAGTTTGTCAGTTTTTCTTTCAAGTGAAAATAGTATTCCATGAGAAAATAGCTAGTTCAGCTTGCAACTAAAACAATAACACGTGTTTTTTTCCTTGAGATAACTATTATACTTTGGCATGTGTGAGAAGTGCTTTACACAGATTTTGTATTTTGTTATATATAATATTAAAAAGACACAGGTTAAGACTTAATAAAATTAGTAACTGTAATGGCTCAACAAGGACTTTTTAAAGTGAAACTTGCTTTCTTTGTATGCATTTACTGAAAATACATGGTGTTAAAGAATACAATGTCTACTACTAATGTGCTGCTGCTGCCTTGATTTATACTAAGCAACCAGCAGTTTTATCCTCCACTGCTTTAGTTCATCAGATCAAATGTCAGCACAGTGAAAAAGACAAATAGTGATTATTATTATGAAAATGGTTTTGAACTCATGAAGTTCCCTGAATCTGCGAACCACAGGGGTCTGTAGACTACTCTGAGAATTTCTGACCTAAATAATATCTTTAAAATGCTTATTTTGGGGGGAATGGGGTGGGACAGAGGTACAGACTTCCAAAAATTCCAATTTAAGGGTCTTTGAAAGGTGCCTAGTAATATGCATTTTTAACTAGTATTGAGAATTTTGATAAAGGTGGCCTCTGGAACACATTCTGAAAAATATAGCAGAATAGAAGAAATGCCTTCACTTTGGGTATGACAATGTGAAATTGAAATATATACCTGCCTAAAACAACTAGTTATTTAACTTAATAAATTAGCAATTCTCACAGCTTCATTGTTTTTTTTTCATTCCATCCAAAGGTTGAATTGATAGTCCTTTCATTGTGTATAATCACTTCCATCACCCATCTCCATTTCCTTAATTATCTTTTGTTTTCCCTGTTTTTGAACCCATCAAGACTGTTTTTATTTTTGAAAGCAAAAATTCACAGACATGCCTGACATCCTTTGACTGACAAGACAGACATCCTCTAAGGCTCTGATCATGCTAAGAGGAAGTCCTTGCTGTGTTTTTACATCATAAAACAATCTATTCATTCCCTTAGCTCTTCTTCTCATTTATTGTTTTCTAGCCCTATATTTGCCTCTGGAATTCTTACCATGGGCACCACACCTGAAGAAAGTCAGAGAATATAAATGAAATGAATCTCATCCAGATTTTGTAGTTGAGTGAACACCCTGGATTCCTTTCCTTAGGGATTATACACTGGGGTATGTCTGACAAAAAAGAAGAGAATAAGTGTGTGTGGGAAAGAAGAATGGAAGAGAAAGGATAAGAGAGAGCAAGAACATTCCTTAGATAATTGGCCTACTTCCTTTCCCTTTCCTAACAATGAAATCTCAGAAAGTAGGACTCAGCCACTCCTTTGATCTCCCTTCATCTTTCTCTCTTCAGATATCCTGCAGTTGGCTGCCTGGCTTCAGAGATCTTTTTGAACTTGGAAAACTTCAAGCCCCAACTGAAGAATTCTTGATGCTCTGTTGTCTTGTCTTGCGAAAACTTACGAGAACTTGCAGAGCTCAACCCTTCAGGCTTAAAAACTTCCCAGGTGAGAACAGACTACATCAGTCTTATTTGCATTTCTGGTTGACCTGTTCATCCTACTTTTTAGGCCATTTCCTTCAATGCCAAGGGCTCAGGTTTTTCGCCCCAAATGCCATTATGGATCACTGCTGATTTCTAAGACAGCTAGGTAGTGCTCAGCAAAATTTGATACCCCAAATACTCACATAGGCAATATGACACTTCAGTGAAACAGACTTTCAGTTGCAGAGCTGTATTGGTTTAAATCTTGCTTGAGGGTCATAAATTATGTGTTCATGATGTTGGCATAATTTCACTGAAAAGACTTCCTTGTGATAAAGTTGTTAAAAGATCTGCCTTCATCACAGTCAAAAATTTAAAGGAATATAATTTTAATGTTCAAAACTCTTTGAGTAATAGGTAAGGAACACTGAAATATTTAGCACTTACTTTTTCAAATCTAACTTACAAATGTGAATATCCCTACTTTATTCACTGACCCCAGTCTACACATACATATGTATATATGTACACAGCTGTTTAAACTTTAAAGATGAAGCACTGATGCATGCAAGAAATCCACAGCAAATAAAAAGCTCTTGATTATACTTCCATTCCTAAAACTAATTATATATTTGTGCAACTAATACCTTCAGACTTTATCAGGTGTTAGCAAATACGTGTATTTGCTGAGCTTGACCTCCTCAATATAAAATTTAAATCTTTTGTAGCAAAGCAAGCGGTTTTTTAAAATAATTACTCCAATCAAGTCAGGATCTTTCTTACTTAAAGTAATGACAACAATAATAAAAAGAGCTTTGGGTACAGAAGCATAAAATAAACCATAATTCATGTATTTCCATATTTTCTTCCACATAAAAGAAATTGAACTGAATTGTATTTTGATAAATGACTTTTGACTTAGGTGACAGAATACTTTAGTGTATTAATTTCTATATTATTCTCTCTAGGAATAAATATTCCTCATTTGGAAAAAAACTATGTAAAATTTTTTGTTTTTCTGCCATGACAGAGATGGGAGTGGAGGACTAAGTTTTGAGACACCCAAAGCAGTAATTTTCAGATACTCAAAAGGTGGTCCCTATGTACGCCTTTTGATTTTTAAAAACACAATCTCCTAGATGGATTGTTTAAAAGGAAGAGAAGATCCAAGATATGGAACAGGTGTAATAAGGCAACCTGGATACTGGAGCAGTTGGGGAGAGCTTTTCTAAGTCTGACAGAGAATTTTTATGGTTTCTAGGAGTAGAGGAAAATGGAATCTACTTGCTAACAGGGCTCTAGATGTGAAATTATTAGAGTACCTGTGGAAGCTTGATTAAATGTGTCATGGATTTGAGATAATGATTTGGCTCCTTGTGAATGGGTCTTGAGTCTTAAACCAACCATTGTAACAAGCACACTGAGATTAGGTTCTAATCTCATCAGAACCTAAATAAATTTGAAGGATCTGTTTGCTAGAGGAATTTTATTGCCTAATAGAAACTTAAAATATGGTAACTATCATACACTAAGGACTTGCACTGCCTCTCAGGTTTAAGGCACCACTTAAATTTGTGATTCTGGTATAATTCTTTGGAGGGAGTTCTTTGGGGAAGATGGTCCCAAAACAACTAAAATCCAGATTGGTAGACAGTTTGTATAGATTACATAATTTGGAAATGTAACAAGGTAAGACATTCATTAAATCCAAATTTATGGAATACAATTATATCTATAACAAGTGCACATACACAAACTGAGGTAGTCAATGATTGGTGGTATCTTTGTTTTTCCTCTTCTATTTCCCTCATTTAAGTAAGTCACTTTTTACTCAAGTACAATAGAAATTATCATCATATGTAATTCTTCCACTGAAGAAAAATTCCCCATGGCCTATTTAAAATAATGTGATGGCTTTTTCATTTATCTTAATTTTCTGAACAAATATTGACTGACATAATTAAATTAAAGTCCATAAAAAGACTGGTGGGCATTGTGGAGGATTGGCATCTCAGACATTAAATATTTATTGTGATTCAGATTATGCAGAGAATAGAATGACAGAAATCTGAGACTCAAAACAAATGGTGCTATAATTTATGCCCCATAGTGTTATCTAAAGGTGGATTTGTTCGGAAATTCCTGAGAGCATAAAGTGACTTTTATGCTCTGTTCTTTTTCTGCATGACATACAGGATTGGATACTGTATATTGTAAAATTTGTGGTATGTGTAGATAGCAAATTGGACACCTGAAAAACCTATTTGAACATAGTGGAAAATTGCCCAGTTCATGTCATAGATATAATAAGCCTTAAGGAAAAGAGCCTGCAACTAGTCTAAGCAATTTTGTTGACTGCTACTTGCCTTCTACATAATATACCCTAAGCTGAAGGCTTTGAGACTCTGCATTTCTATCACCAGAGCACTAAGTGTTAATCTATGCATTTTATATACATATGCATCTCCAAATCAGGGAAAATGTTGTAGGAAGAGATATACCTCTTTTTGCCTCTTTGATCATATCCAGTCATTAATTCAGGAGAAGCAAACCAAAAGAATAACAAAAACAGTACTGTGATCTAGTTTCTTTTAGGATACTTATAGGGAAAAGATATAGTCACATAATGGAAGTTTTTTAGTTCCTATTAAGGAGTTTATATTTGGTCTTTTTAGACAAAGTACTCATAGCTATCTGTGCTAAGACATGAATGGTTTTGGAATTTATTTTGATACTGATGAATTAACATAGTAGGAGTAGTAGGAGAAAGAAGAGCAGTAGCAACAGCAATTAACATTTATAGAATGCCTGTAATGTTTCAAATAATATGCTACATATATTTCCTTTAATATTTATAATTCTCCTGTGAGGTGGTATTCAGTATTACCATCATCACAATTTCACATATTAGGAGACTGAATTATAAAAATATTTAATAACTTTCCCAAGGTGTTAGATACTAGAAAGCTGAGAAACTAGAATATCACCTTGCACAGTCTAACTTCAAATTATTAACCCTGTCCTAAACTGCCTCCCAATCAGGCACTTTTCAGAACTGATATTCTTGAATTTTGGAGCACCACGATTTGGTGTAGAATGTCAACATGCCAAAATTTATGGCATCCAAATTCCTTGTTTCAAGGAACTAAAATTCTAACTGAATGATTTCTTCCATGTGTTTTAGAAATAGCTATATAATCATTTCATTTACCATTATTGTTTCCTTGAGGTCATAACTGAAATCAGTGTTTTTGTTGGCAATTCAGTATCTTGTCTTTTCTTCAGGCCAGATTAATCAATTATAAATGCTGGAAGCTTTAATCAAACTTTACCTTGTAAAAAGGAAGCACTGTGTATTTTTCTATTCATATTGCTAAAAAAGTATGCTTGAAGCCGATTAAATTTGCAGTCTACTTGTATTTTTTGTTTATTCATTGTGTTTTTCACTTTAAACAATTGAGACAAAATTGCAAATAACCCTAATTGTTATATGTCTATTTGTATTTAGCCATTTTATGAAAAATGTCTTATCAATAGTTTCTCAGAAGTGTTGTTCCCTTCAAATATTCAGTTGTCCAAAAATGTGCTGCTTTTGAAAAAGTGTAATTTGATTATGTCAAGAATTGAATTGTTTTCCAAAGCACATTATCAATTTTGCCATGAAAATCAATGAAAAGAATTAAGATTCTCTATATAGAATTTTGCCTTGTAGCCACCTTCTGGGACATACATATACTACAAAGAAGGAGAAATTTTCATTTTCTTTATAGTCTCCCACTGTGGCAAACCCTATTGATCCCAAACCTTAACTTAATTTTACCTTTTTAGGAAGCAGTCCTTTGCTGTGGATGTGAGCTTTGATCAGTGGCATTGAGACAGATAGGAATTAAGCTGGCAGAAAGCTGTGGTGTTTAACAACACCAGAGATCATAAGTATTTCTGAGCGGTTTCTGGGCTGGTGTTCCACTCTGAAAATGTTAATACTTGTTTGTACACCAAATCTGAATTGATCCAGACTCTGCAGTAGTTAGAAGAAAAATTTAAAAGGAGCACAAAATACTGCCCAATGCCCACTATTTCAGATTGGGAGAAAGTATCCTAATATATTCGCTATCATGCTTGATTTTTTTCAACTCGAAATAGCAAACATAACTGCCCTCTTAATGGAAGCCTTCTGGTTGGCCAAAGACAAATTCACAGATTCCTATCAGTATCAGACCTTGGAACAACTATTTATGAAACTTCTCTCAAGAGAATGGACTAGGGATCAGCAACCATTTTTTCTGTAAATACCAGATAATAAGTATTAACCTTGGTGAGGCATGTAATGAGTTGTACAACTATTCATGTCTACTATTATGGTATGAATACAGTGATAGTATATGAATGAATGAATGTGTGACTCTGTCCCAACATAAACTTATTTATGGACAATAAAATTTGAATTTCATATAATTTTCCTGTGATTAAATAATATTCTTCTTTTGATTTTTTGCAGTCATTTGATAATATAATAAATATTCTCATCTCACAGACCATATATAAAAAGGGAATAGGATAAATTTAGCCCATGGGTCAAATTTTGCTAAACTCATAGAATAGACTAAATGAACTTTTATTATAATTTTCTTGTGGTACCTCATGCCTCATACTCCTTCCCATAAAATGAAGGAAAAACCAAGTCTTGTGTGAAAGTAAAGATGGAAATCATTGGATGACCCATATATATTTTCTAATGAATCCAAACAATCTCTTACTTGGAAAGATGGCATTGGCAGCATCATTATCACAGAAGCAAATAAGATGAGGTACATGGATTTAAAAATCAGAGACTAGAAGATACTGAGTATCTTCTCCAAAACATATATCCATAACAAGTCTAGCAACTAGTATCGATCAGGATACAACTGTTATTCTTTTGAAAGAAAAATGACTACTCATTTTGCTGTTAAATGAAATGTCCCTCCCCTTCTAAACTATTATATTCTTCTATGTGTTTATGTGTGTATATGAATGTGTATAGAGCATAAGTTTTGTCTGTGTGGTGCAACATTTCTTGATTTAAATAACTTCTCTCTCACTATACTTCTCCTCTACACTCTTTCATCCCAAATCCAGTTCCATAAGAAAATACAAAAATATGCCCTTAGAATATGCATATTCTCAGAACAGTTAATACTCCCTTCTTTTATACAACTAAACTATATTACTTTGGTTCCTAAATACTCAGGACTCAAAGCTGTTAGTGAAATGCTCATTTCTGTGTTGAACTACAACATTGCTAGGAGATATTATTAAGAACTTTTTTGTTGTGGTAACAAAGGTGTATAATAAAGGTCAATTTATATTTTTAAATTAAAACTATGTTCTAGAACTGGTTTGTTAATACATTCAATTTCTAATTCAATAAATATTTATAACCCACTATATGCTATTCACTATTACAGCTATTTGATATATATGATCTCCTTGAGACACTTATATCAAGCCTTCTTTTTTCAGATGAATTCAATGAAAGTCACAGAAGTTATAGGACTTTCTGAAGGCCATACAGATGAATTTTAGTAAAACTGCAATTCAAATAACTAGTCTGTTGCCTGGAGATCTTGAGATTTCCCTGGAGTACTACGCTGTGTCTGATATAGGGAAGTGGTCTATATAAGAAGACATTTAATGTAGGTGGATTGGGGATCAGGCTGATCTAAAGTGAAGAATTGGAGTAATGGTTAATATAGCTCAGTTTGTAATCAAATGAAATGTCCATCCCCTTCTAAATTATTATCTTCTTCTGTGTGTGTATTTGTGTGTGTACATGTGTATAAAGGCATACATTTTGTCTGTGTGATACAACATTTCTAGATTTGACTAATTTATCTCTTACTTGATCCTTCTCCTATCCTATTTTTTCCCCAAATTGGCCCCCTAAAAAGGCAGGAAGATGTCCCCTTAGGGCATGTATAATATTTTCTTTTTTTGTACCAAGGATTGAATTCAGGGTCACTCTACCACTGATCCACATCCCCAGCTCTATTTCATATTTATTTTGAGACAGGGTCTTCCTGAGTTGCTTAGCACCTTACCATTGCTGAGGCTGGCTTTGAACTCACTATCCTCTTGTCTCAGCCTCCCAAGGGCATGCATAATCTTTAAACAGTTAATAATTCCTTGTTTTTTGTTTTTTGTTTTTTTTGGTACTGAGGATTGAGTTCAGGGGTACTCGACCACTGAGCCACATCCCCAGCCCTATTTTGTGTTTTATGTAGAGACAGAGTCTCACTGAGTTGCTTAGCACCTCGCCATTGCTGAGACTGGCTTTGAACTCATGATTCTCCTGTCTCAGCCTCCCTAAGTGCTGGGATTACAGGCTTGAGCCACCGCGCCCGGCTATAATTCCTTGTTTTAAGATTGGGCTATACTTGTCAATCTAAGTCTAAGGGTTGGAAATGTTTTCAGGGCATAGTCATAGTCAATTTTGGAATCCTTGACATAACTTGTGAGCTACTAATAGGTAGGGAGGGGTCCCTTGGGAAAGAGACATCATGTTCAAATGAAATGTCTATCCCCTTCCAAACTGTTTTATCCTTCTATATGTTTATGTGTATACATGCATGTGTAGTGTCAACATTAAGTTGAGTATGTCTTCATTTATGTAGAGGAGTCTGTGCTTTTGATTGTTTCTCTTATTGCCCAGTATAGATGTTGAATCCTCTGTATTTGCTGATACACCATGTAGTATTCATCTTCTGGGTGAGATTATACATTCCTAGGATGCTCAGTCATGGAAAGTAGTAATGTCAAAATCAATTAATCCCTAATTTGATATTTGGATTGTGAGATAGTTTAGTTTAGTGGTTAAGATCATACATCTGTGGAACTAGACTACCTTGGCTCAAATTTTAGATCTACCATCATAAGCTGTGTGACCTTGACAATTTACCTCAGCCATCTGTGCCTTAGTTTTCACCTTGATAAAATTGGTATAATGACAGTACCTACCTTATAAGATTTTCATGAAGATTAAATTAATACTTGTAAAGTTCTAAATAAGTATCAAGCTTATAATAACATATATATAATACCAATTATTTCTATTTATATATAAGTTATGCCTTTTGTCTAACCAAAAAAAAAAACAAAAACCAAAAAACAAAAAAACAAACCTCAGGTTTCCCTTACTCAGAAAGCATAGTAGAAAAGCAAAGTGGCACTAGCCTAGAAGTCATAATGCTGTGCCTCTACCACTGGTGACATGTATATATTTTGGAGAAAGAAACTCCAACATGATATTTAGGAGAATGGGTTGGAAGCAGACCAATTATTTAATATTAGGTTGATGTTTTATTTAGCTTTTCATTGCTATAACTAAGAGACCTGAGAACAGCAACTTAGAAGAGAAAATGTTTATTTTGGCTCATAGTTTCAGAGATTTAGTCCATGATCAGTCAACTCCATAGCCCTATAACATCATGGCAGTAGGCTGTGGCAGAGAAGAGCTTCTCAGTTTATGACAGACAGGAAGCAGAGAGAGCTTGAGTGTAAGGCGACAGGGATAATGTAATCTCCAAAGACATGCCCCAGTGTCCTACTTCCTCTAGCTATGTCTTACCTGACTACAGTTTCTACCCATTAGTCCATTCAAATTATTAATCCATTAATGAATTAACCAACTGATTATGTTACAGCTCTTATATTCTAATAATTTTACTTCTGAACATGTTTGCATTGTTTCATACATGAGCTTGAATACCTCATATCTATAACATAATATTCCACTCCAGGCCCCCAAAATCTCATGTCCATTTCAAAATGCATAATTAATCCATTTTTAGAGTACCTTAACAGTTATAGTCTTAACAGTTATAGCATTGCACAAAAGTCCAAGTTCAAACTTTCATCTGAGACAAAAAGCTAACTCTTGGCTATAAGCCCCTAAAAGATCAAAAACAAGTGACTTATATCCAATGTATAATGTCACAGTATGAACATTTTCTTTCCAAAAAGTAGAAATAGGGGCATAGGAAGAAGGGATGGGACCAAAGAAAAACTGAAATTCAGCTGGGAAGCAAGTCCTGTTGCTCTATGTTCAACATCTGGGGTACATGATATCCTGATGTTCTCTCCAAAGGGATTGTGTGCCTCCACCCCTATGGCTTGTATTGTTTCTGTTTGATTGTTCGCAGTGTTCTTTGGCGGATATTCCACATTACTGGTATCTCAATCTCAGTGATCCATGTAGCTTCAGCTTCCTTCTCATATCTTCACACATCCCCATAGAGGTTTCCTGTGGGAAATATGACCATGGTTCATTTGCCTGTCCTCCCAGACCTTCCTTTGAAATCTTGGTGGAAGCCTGTGTGACCCCTTAACTCCAACAACTTACATTTCTACAGAACCAGTACCATGTGTGTTAGGTCGAGTCAGGGTCCAAAATGTCCAATTAGGGGGACCGGTCAGCAGCTGCAAAGCAGAGCTGCAAGCCAGATGCTGATGTCACCAGTAGACACACCTCCTGTCAATCAGTGGGTTTTTCCTGACCTATCTAGGAAGGACTCTGATCTTCTCTTCCTGCCCCCAAGCCCTCCCCTTCCTGACCGGGCTTTCTTGAAATTCTTTGTGCACTAGAGCCCCAGCACCATTCCTCTCGGACACACTGTGATGGACGAGAGGATTCAGCCCGAGAGCTTGTATTTCTAATAAAGTCTTGCCGAACGGCTTAATTCATCTCCTTCTGGTCGTCTAATCTTTACATAATGGTGTGCGAAACCTGGGAGGGTTTGGAACCTCCCCCGTACTGGGGTTGAGGCAAGCCCTCCGGACCGGGAGAACTCCTGAACTGCTGTCTGTCTTCCTCATCTGGACCAACAAGAGTGAGGTAGGCCCCTTTTCCTCTGAATCCTCAGCTTGCCCCACCCTCACCGTCTGCTCCAGAGGCCCATCCGATAAGTCGCACGTGTGCGTGGGCTCTCTGTCCGCTCGAGGCCACGTGGATTTGGGAAGATGTTCCCAGGCCTTGTGTTAGCCACTTGCCACCAATCGGGCCCAGGAAAGTTCAAGGGACGCCTCAATTTTCCGCCTGGCCCCCATTCTCCCATGGACGCGAGCATTTTTTGGGACGCCTTTTTATGTTCCCACCCACTCCCCCGGGACCGCTGAGAAGTCACAAGGAACCCCAACTCTTCTCTAGACCTCAAAACTCCACTGTACTATGGCTTAGATTACGGACCCAAATGGCCTCTAGGGGGAACTTTTGATTTTCAAATCCTCACTGATTTGGCTAATTTTTGTCACCAGATGGGGAAATGGACAGAAATTCCTTTCATCAAGGCCTTGTTGGAAAATGTGCTCTTGCCCCTCCTTTCTCTCCCCTCTGTTCTGTCCTCTCACGTTTTTGTCGCTAAAAGCCCCCTTTCCCATTTGCTTTTCTGTACCTCCTTCCTCATTCTCTGATCCCGCTCCCTACCCAGGCCCCCCTCCCTCTCCAAAGCCGAGGCAGTTCCCCAGCAGTTTCCCTCCAGAGAAAACAAAGCCGGCCTCAGTCCCGCTGCCAGAGGACAGAAATGAGGCGTTGAGCGGAGCCCGCCTGCCCCGCCTCCCTGCATTTCTCCCTGTGTCTGCGTGCCACGGCCCCTCCCCCCAGCCTTACCGCTCGGCGTCTGAGGCCGTCCTTTTCTCTTTCTAGGACTCTTCACTCTTACATTTTTAAACTTAAAACTTTCATTCTGTGCACTAAAGTTAAAACTTCTGATCAGATGTATTTTATCCAACTATAAAAGTTTTTTTTACACTCTACTGAGACAAATTACACGTACCTCAGAAGCTATTAAAGATTCTAAATATGATATTTATTGGAAAGAAAGAGAATATTTCTAATCAAAAGGTTTACAACTGTGATTAAATGAAAAGTTAACATCTAAATTTTTCTTTCAGAACTAAACTTAATGTAATAACATCAATGTAATTCTGGTTCTATATTAAATGTGTTCATATCTTCCAGGTATACAAGTCTTTAAAATAGAAGGTTTAAAAGAATGTTTTATCAAGCTGATGTTCTCCAAGCTGAACTTGTATGGTATCCATTCATATAATTTAATGTTTCATAACTGAACCTATCATCAATAAGATAAAACTTTAAGTTATTTTTATATCAGAGTGATCTTTTAAATAAATGAAGACCTAATCTATTTAATATTCTGCTAAGATTTTGCAAAGAGCCCTGTCTTACCTGAGATAGTTCTGTCTCCCAGCTTACTACAATGGCTTCAATGTAGACTAGACTCCAGTTCATTTAAAGATATGTTCAAAGGATTAATTTTATTGCAAAGATCATTAGGACCTCAAACAGGGATATAATATGTAACTCACCTAAAATTTGAGAAAGCTATTACACAAATATGTTTTGCTGTTGTTAATTTTATTTTGCATTTTCCTGAAACTCTAACTATTGCCTGTTAATGTTTTACAGAGGTACTACTTCAAGAACAACTAACCCAGATTATTTTAAAATAAATCAGCTACCACCTATAGGATACAACTTAAAATTAAAGCCCAGTACCATTACTTTATAACTGATGAAATTGGCTTGCTGAGTGTTTAAGATCAAGACTTAAAAACTAAAATTAAATTAAAGGGCCAAAAAAAAAAAAAACCACCAGTATTTGGCTTTTGCCCTTTGAGTCAACCTAAATCCAAGGAATGAGGAAATTTCTCTGAAGCGCTCTACGTCTCTGGGCCACAGGACCTCCTGATCATGGAGATTTCTGAGACCATTAGGGAATTAGAGAGCCAATCAAATGCCATACAATGAACAGGAAGGTCACCGAAAAAGGGAACTGTCCCTCGGGCTTCCCAGGGAAGCCACATCAGCGCCAGACCTCAACCTATCCTAATGCAGATGGCATTAGCAGAGCTAACAAGCTGCTCTCAAAGTTCCTCAAGGATGCCTCCCAGGAGAACAAAAGGTGACTCTTAACAATAGGTAAGAACAAAAGTCAATTTGACTTTCTTCATCTTAAACCCCTAGCAAAACCAAGAACACAGCCGTTCCTGGGCATTTAAAATAGTTTAAAGATAGACATCTGTGACATTAAAAACTAAATACTATGTTTACATGCCTTGTCCTCTCCAGTCTTGTTATAGGGACTTAACTGTACAGCAAGGCTGAATTACCATGACTTGTTACCACCTCCTTCTCTAGGGCAAAAAGGGCTCTCTTTGGCCCCCATTCACTGCCTCTGGGCTAAGGCAAGAGGACTTAATTATGCAGTAACTGCTACTTAAAAACTTAAATCTCATTACAGAATAGACCAGCCTTGGAACTGGTCCATCATGCTGGACTCCCACCAAACTCAAAATTTCTCAGCAGCCCCCTTCCTTTTCTGCTAATCAGTAATCTCTCCCAAGCCTCTGTTGCTACCCACAGGTGATGCTTCTACATTCAAGCAACATGACTGACAACCAGAGGCTCCCACATCCCTGGGTCTGCCTCCCTGCCTGATTGACACCTGAGCCAACTCCCCCTCTCAGCACCCCCAATCCCACACGAAGTAGCCACACTGAATCTGCTGTCCTATATCATCAAAAAGGCCAGAATGTTAGGTCAGGCGGCCAGGGTCCAGGATGTTCAATTAGGGAGACCAGTCAGTAGCTGCAGAATGGAGCTGGCAGCCAGATGCTGACGCCACAAGTAGACATGCCTCCTGACAATCAGTGGGTTTTCCTGACCTATCCAGGAAGGACTCTGGCCTTCTCTTCCTGCCCCCAAACCCTCCCCTTCCTGACTGGGCTTTCTTGAAATTCTCTGTGCACCAAAGCCCCACCGCCATTCCTCTCAAACACACTCTGATGGATGAGAGGATTCGGCCCAAGATCGTGTATTCCAATAAAGTCTTGCCGAGCGGCTAAATTCATCTCCTCCTGGTCATCTGGTCTTTACAATGTGAATGATGCTATGATCTACCACCATCTTGAGTAGTAGTCAGGCCTCCTGATCATGACTGCAGTGGCTTCTGAGTGCCTGGGTGACAGAGCATGGTGAAACTTTCTAGGCCCCCTATATGAGCAGGGTGCTCTCATGTACTCTTTTCAAAGGAGTTTTTACTTTTACACTCTTGAGCCTGAAATGAATGTGGTCTTGCCAATTCCTGAGATGCCTTCAAGCTATCTTTCCTTTTGTCTCTGTGTAAATTACTTAGCGTCTCTTTGATACCTGTAATCTCTTCACAAACCACATCTTCTTTGGTCCCAGTTTGACACACATTTTTCTGGCCAAATTGCAAGTTTTCCAAATATTTCTATTTTTTCCCTGACTTATAGACAACCTAATCTAATATAATACCTGAAATGATTTTTATTATGATAGCAGGGCTTTCCCTGGCTCCTTAAAAATAAGAATATGCCATTATTAGGCCAAGAAGCATTTACCTCTTTTCTATAACTGCTGTGCATTATAAGAAATGCCACCTCAAATATTTCTCAAGGTGAAGGTCATTAATCTGTACAAATCTATAAGAATGAAATTGTCTCTGCCAGCAAAATATTTAGGCAGGTATCTCTGAAATATTTGGACACTGATGTCAAGAATGAGGCACTCCTTCTAAATCATACAGATATGTGTGTCTTAAGGTGTTTTGATTCAAGAATTATGAAAGCTTATTCAAGAGGGGTTATAGATTAATCTGAGTAATACATCATGTTACGGCTAGTTGGATTAATCAGGCCAGGTCTACACTAGCAAAATGAAGGTGATGAACCAAGTTAATTATCTGGACTACAAGTCAATAAATTTCAATTGCTTCCATTTCCTGGATCTTTCAGGTGAAAGCTTAGTCTGTCTTGAATTATTTGGATAAATTCCTCAGATTAACATTTCTCCCTGACAATGGAGCCCTCAAGGCATTGGGTCTAGTAAGCATTACATCGGTCACAGGCATAATAGAAAAATAGGCTAATGAGCCTTGGTACCACACTGCTTTATCAAGTCTCCTTATAGTGCCATGTTGAAACCTCTTAATATTGAAATGTACACATATTTTTCTATTTCCTTAGAAAAGAAAAAAGAGGACTCTAATAAATATGATGGGTACAGAGGAAAAGATGAGTAGAATTGAAAAACATTCTTTAGTAGTAGAGAATAAGGAGCATTTATTTTACTGGCCTTAGCTATCACTAGACCTGAAGAGATGTGCTTCCTTCCTCATTTTGTAAGTTACTATGCACTCACTACAGTACAAGACACAGACAGAGCCTATTGAAGGCAACATAATTAAGTAGATTAAATTTCATTTGACTGTTGTGCTCCCTTTTTCCTTTGTTTTGCTCTTCCCAATGCATTCCTAGATATCTAAGAGCATTTTATTAGCTGTACTGTCTCCTTTCACATTTGTATAGGATTTCATCCCCCTGGGATCTGATCGTTCCCACACATATTTGAGCTAAGGTTGTTGATAGCACATAATCACTTATGAAATAACATTTCCCAAAACTATATTTACACTATATTTCACTCAAGAGAGTAAATCAAGTGAACTTTCTAGTCACTGGTTGAACTAGTGGGAAAAAACCTAGAGGTCAGAGATGTGTTTCTGGTATCATCAACTCATTCCATGAAGGTGACTGCTTATTTACTCCTGTATAATGATGGATCACACATATCAACTATGGTCAGTTTCCTAGAGTTTGAATTTATATTGTACAGCCACCTTTTAACCTTAACTAGAACCCCTTTACAAATAGAATCTAGGAATTAATGCCTTGTAAATTTGAGTGGAATTATGAGCCACCTTGGAAAATCTTGTTAGCAATGAAGTTTAGAAATCGTTATTTGGGGTGGGACCTGAGATTCTGCATGTCTAACAAATTCCTAAATTATGCAGATATCATTAGTCTGTGAAACACCCTGAAATAGCAGAAGTCTTATATAGAAGGTATTTTCAAACTACATTCCACGGAGCCTAAGATTCTGTGAATGTGACTCAAGTGCTAATTCAGAGGTGTGAATAAGTAGCCAAGAACATGAAACTCTGGGTAGATCTTTTCTTACTCTCTTTTTCAATCAATATTTTACATTTGTATGTTTAATATAATGGGGTCCTATATAATATTTTTTTAAAATATTTTTTTAGTTGTAGATGGACACAATGTCTTTATTTTATTGCTTTGTATGTGGTGCTGAGGATCGAACCCAGGGCCTCATGCATGCGAGGCAAGCGCTCTACCACTGAGCTACAATCCCAGCCCCCTATATAATATTTTTAAGAGAAAATATGGTTTGGTTGCTAAAATGCAAACAAACAGCAATAAGAATACAAGTGTTTCTCAAAATAAATATTATTCAATTGGGCCAATTTATCAGAAAAATCCTTCTGGCAATGAAACATAAAGTAGATATATTTGGGATATTTGCGTCTTAATATGAGTATACCCTGATTAAACTCCAAATTTCTTAGTGAGTATATCCATAGAGAAAAAGAGATTTCATAAAATGGAAAATAAATTTTGACTATGATTTCCTGCTAGCCAATTTGTTGCTATAAGGGAAATAAGATGGAATTCAGTGTCAGGAGATTTCAGTTTTGGCTCCAATACTAACATACTGGATAAGTTCTCACCTCTGAATATATGTCTTCTCCTAGAAGAAGGGAGAGAGTGATCTCAACCCTAACACTCCACAAAGTTACTTGAAAATCAAATAGAACAGAATGGCAGGTAGACTGTTATAGGGCCAGGGCAGAAGCAAGGGGAGCTTTAGGATCCTACTGCAATAACCCAGGAAAGATATGATGATAGTTTGGCTAGCATAGTAGAGGTGGAGGTGGTAAGCAGCCATATTCTGTTTTTTTTTTTCAGTGAAAAAGATGGTGAGATTTTTGATGAAATGAAAGTTTAATTTATCAAAATACTTTTACCTTTAACATTTTATTTTTTTAAATATTTTTTTATATTTATTTTTTAGTTATAGGTGGACAGAATATCTTTATTTTATTTTTATGTGGTGCTGAGGATCGAACCCAGTGCCTCACGCATGCCAGGCGAGCACGCTACCACTGCGCCATAACCCCAGCCCCTACCTTTAACATTTTAAAAAGAAAATAATGCATACAAAATGATGAATTTTGTTCATATTGATATATAAAGCTGGATTTGTTTCCAAAGGAGCAAGAACTGTTCAATTGGAAGCAGATCCATAGATATTCCTGTTAGCTCACTCACATGACATTTTGCCAGACACACACTGTTTTCCATTTATCTCTTCCTCTTCCTGAATTGAGGCTTGTTTTCTAGGGAAAAAATCCAGTAGGACTGCTAATGAGAGGACCATTAGACCTTATGGATATTTGATAGATTTTTAATCTAGAATGAGGATTGACTTCTTGGATAAAATTGGGGAACTAACTGAAATGAACTAAAAAATTATGAGAAATGACACTGTGTCTTTCCTCCCCAAGCTCTATATGAATACTCTGCACTCAGTTACCAAGTAAATACCTCTTGAAGCCTGTTGAATTCTTTTTTGGGGGGCGGGGTACTGGGGATTGAACTCAGGGGCACTCGACCACTGAGTCACATCCTCAGCCCTATTTTGTGTTTTATGTAGAGACAGGGTCTCATTGAGTTGCTTAGTGCCTCACCATTGCCGAGGCTGGCTTTGAACTCGCGATTCTCCTGTCTCAGCCTCCCAAAGTGCTGGGATTATAGGCATGTGCCACCACATCAGGCTTGTTGAATTCTTGATGATAAAAGTCAGTGAAGTATAATTCTCCTCTCAGGTGTACTTCAATTTCTGTAACTCTTGTGTTGCTGAATGCTAGGTTACGGTGGAAAGGTTCTATTTATCTTGATTTACTTATGTCAATGCCTATTTTAATCATCTTTCCATATTTCCAAAAAGGATTTACTGAGTTCATACTAGATGTTAAACAATGTGTTAAAAACTCAAGATTCAAAGAAAGGAAAGGCACAGTGTTGTCTAAAGAAATGTACAGACTACTGTATGATACAATAAATGGACATATATACTATGATGTTAAGTTCTTTAAAGTATGCCTAGGGGTTATGGGCACACAGGGTAGGAACATGAAACCCATTCTGGAGGTTCAGATATGTCTTCATGGAAGCAGTCACTTATAACCTGAGTTTAAAAATAAATAGTAGGAGTTAGCCAGCTGAAAAGGGAACAGATGGAGAAAATCATTCTTCTAGGTAGACAGAGTTGCATGTGCAATGGCATGGAGTTGTGAGAACATGGCATGTTCAGAGAACAACTAGTAGCTGAGTGTGGCTGGGGTTAAGAGTTTCTGTGAGGTACACCAGAATATGAGGCTTGAGAGGAAAGCAGAATTAATAGAATGAATGGGCTTATTTACTAAGAGGTTTTAGTTTCATAAATAATGATGGCTAATATTAAGAAATTTACCATGTGCCAAGTACTATATATGTGTGTATAAACAATGTATATATTACATATATTATTCAATATCATCACAATCACACAATAAAATGCCATTTCACTATTTTACAGATGAAGAAACTGAAGCTCAGAGAGACTATATAATTGCTCAAGGTCATTAAGTGACAGACCTGGGATTCAGATAAAATCAGTTTATTCAAGAACTCTTCCTCTTAAACAAAAATCTCTATAACCTTTATAAAAATTAAAATATATAAAGAATCTATGGTTATTTGACACTTGTCCCATTGAGAAGAAGTCGAGACTCTGCCTTCTTCTCTTAAATCTCAACCAACTATACAATTGCTTAAACAAAAAGAGTACGGAAAAGGAGAGTCTTTGCCACTTTCTAAGCCTATAGTGTAAGAAACTTGTACCTTCCAATTTTTGTCTCATGAAATACTCTTGTAGGAAGGCCCAAATCACCATGTACATCGTCCTTTTACTTTGACATTGCCATGCTGGAAAGTCCACATGCAAGTGCTTCTATTGATAGTCTCAGCTGAATTCAGTCATCCCTGCCAAGACACAACTTGTAAAAGTGAAACCATTTTGGATTATCCAGACAGTTGATCCATCTGATAAATACTGCTGAATGATCATGGTTGACATGACATGGAGCAGACAAGTCACCTAATCTAGTCCTGCCTGAATTCCTGACCCCAAATATCATGAAGCTAGATATAATGATTATTATTTTAAGAAAGTATATTTTGGCAGAATTGATTGGGAAGTAATACATAATTATGGCTATAATATTAAAGGATTACAATCAGGTCAGTTATCTGTTAAATTCACAAGAAATAGTTATCTAACCTAAAATACCTGGCGCATAGCAGGCACTCAGTACATGAATGAATGAATCCAGTATGTACACTAGCAGTTTGTAATGTACATTTTTGTGTGTACATGAAATATTGTACCCTGTAGAGGTTGCTGTGATGAGAATCTAGCCCTGGATAGTCTGAGAAAACTAATCTCTCCATCATCCCTTGGGACTTGCCTTTTTTTCCCCTTAGTAACGGTGGTAGGGGATTTTGTAAGAACTACCTGTTTTTTAGCTGCTTTATTCACTAGAATTTCACTCTTTAGAGGTCAAATTCCCACTTCCTCTTCATCCTTGGCATGTGTTCTTGGTGGATTAATCCCTTTGTACTTTCTTTTATCTTCTTGAAAGAACAGAGGGAATAAGGGAGCTAAGAAAAGTGAAGTATTTCCCTAAGTGCAAATGTTGTTTTCAACCAAATGTCAGTTTTAGCAAGTAAACTATGAAATGCAATGTATGAGTACTGGGTGAATTTTCAAATCCCTAAATGCCATTGTGAATTGTGCTGCTATAAACATTGAAGTGGCTGCTTTACTGTAGTGTGCTGTTTTTAAGTCTTTAGGGTATAGGCCAAGGAGTGGGATAGCTGGGTCAAACGGTGGATCCATTCCGAGTTTTTTAAG
>CM053417.1:21869913-21921215 GCA_028644305.1 Xerus rutilus
GTGAATAGTGTGTACAGCTTCTGATAATTTGTTTTTTTCTGTTATGTTTGCCAACATGTATTAAAATGCAACTTTTGGGAAAAAAATAAAATAATAAAAAAAAAAAAACAAAAAAAAAACAAAAAAAAACAAATCCCTAAATGCCCATTGCACCTAGGAATATGAGGCATGAGGGTACACCTGATTGGATTGTAGTCTCAATCTTTCCCCACAAAATTTCCCAAATACAGATTTACATTTACTCTCAGATTATGCATTTTAAAAGACCTCAATACATACTAATAAACAAAAAAAATGTACTTTAAACTGTCAAAATCCTAGTTTTTAAATGTATAGCATTTAATTTGGAATGAAATTGTGGATATCCTAAGTATGGAGAGAAACACAACAATGTGAGTAATATATTTAGTGTCTGCTTTTTTTGAAATCTACCCTATCTTGTAGTTATGATAGTTTTTACTTCTGAAAGAAACTTCTTCCTACTAAAATCACTCCTTCCTTCCTTCCTTCCTTCCTTCCTTCCTTCCTTCCTTCCTTCTTTCCTTCCTTCCTTCCTTTTCCCCTGCTTCTCTCTTTATTTCTTCTCTGTTTCAAACATGGACTTGTCTCAGAAGAATGAAGATTTATACCCTAAATCAGTCATTCACTTTTCACTAGCTCAAAGGCATAGCTTTGCCAGGAGAGCTTTCATCCTTTCCAGAAACTGAAATAAAGCAAGAATTGTCACTCTACTTTCTGGGATGAAATGTAAAGAGATTCATCTTAAGTGCCAAGGAGACATGGGTAGAAATGGACACAGTATCCAATTTTGCTTATCATTCTAACACAGGTAGTAAGGCAGATCCACATACTTTCTGTCATATAAAAGGTAGAGAAAAGGTGGAGGCAAGGCAGAGACATTTTTTGAGTGGATTAGAAAATAGTATTAACCATCACAGCCCAGTAGAAGCTAGAGCTCTGCCGTCTAATTGGTTATTTCAGTTCCCTGAACTAAAGCTAATTCTGTGGGAATATTTGTGAGTAATAGAATACACAGTGGTTTTAGATTAAATAGCTTTGGAGTAAGCCAAACTTGCTGCATACTTGTCTTAGACTCATAAGCTGCTACATGATCTTAGTTAAGTCCCTTTACTATTCTGAGCCTCAGTTTCCTCATCCACAAAATGGGGACAATTTCTTTGTGGTATGCACAGATGCTCTTATATTTTTAAAATGGCAGTAACCAGTTTGATTTTAAATTTTTGCCCTGCATTCAAATTGGTTTATTCATCACATACAGACCACAAAGACACAAGATGTGTTATCTTTTCTTTTGCCTGTTAAATATTCATACTACTTCCAATACATGGAAAATTTTAAGGATCCACACAATCCAGATCTTTTAACTTTCTTCTGACTTCTTTAATATCCTCTTGAATGGAATTTAACTTATTTATAATTTCTTATAAACTCACTACTGCTTAATTTTCTCACAAAACATATCAACTGCATACTATATTGGTTTGGGGTAAGAATTAAGATATGAACATATCTAGAACAAAGTCCAGTATGTAGCATGTGCTCATCAAATATTTCTTTTCTTTGATAGTTCATTTTGAGTTTAAGATGTATCTTTCTTCATTTGTGTAGATGTGCTTTCCCTGTCATAGTAAAAATGGGTAACCCTTGGTTTAGAACTTTGAACTTACCATCACATATAACTGAGACATCTGATTAGTGTCTGTATTGAGCTCCAGGATAAGACTAAAAATCAACAACAATATCTGGCCCAAATAGGACCAAATCCATGACCTTAGTTGTTTTCCTTTTTATTAATATGGAGGCAAAGCCAAAAATCAATGTTTTGGGTGATTGCATGGATGATGCATATGTTAGATGAACTATTAACTTTATTTATTTATTATGGCAACCACTTACTTGCCCATTTCTCCTTATTAAAGATTAGTGCCAAGTTGTTTTAAGGTCTGCCTGGAAGCAAACGAGCTTATTAGGTGTGTGATGTCTCAGAGGGTCTTGGTCAATTTTTTCACAGTTCATTTTATTCTGACTTGAATTTTTTTCCAGAGAATTGTGGGTTGTCATACACTCATTTCCCACCCTTTACACACTTGGTGACAAATTAAATTGATTAGTATGAGATTGATACCAGTTAATCTTTTATGTATCCTCCACAGCAAATATTAACTTTCCAAAACCATAATTACTCAACAAACCAAATAGTCAGGTCAGGAGTTCGTAACTCACTAAACCAAGAGTTCATGATTTGGGTTTTGCCAAATTGAAGGGCCTAGGAAAAGCAGAGCACAATGGAGATTCATATAAGTATGTTTTTAGTAAAGATGAGATGACTCACATGAAATCTATTTACTACCTGTAATAAATGTGTCCATTCATAGAAACTTGAATTTTTGTGAATTTAACTACAAAATTGTAACTTGTCTTCTTCCCTCTTTCTAAACTCTGTGGCTGGAATGATAAACTCATGAGTAAAGAAACAGTTTAATTCCAACCATTAGGAAACAACCAAGGACATATCCAATACATATGGATCATTTGAGTCATCTTGCAAGTTTTAAAAATGCTTGTTTTCAATTGATGGGTTTGAACAGCAGCAATTTGTTATGTGGACTTATCTCCTTGTACACTTACAATGAGAGCTTTTTTACAGATATGTCGTCTTCCTCTTCGTTGAGGACATACTTTCCTCATGGTATATTTCAGATGAGATGAAAGGAATGGAAAAGAATAGGCTTGAACTTTTGAAGATAAAAATTGATTTATTGGCTGAAATTTGGCCTTGGATGTACAGATTAGGTGGTAGGTCCCTGAGAATTTCATTTCATATGCACAAACATATACACCCACACCTATATACACACTAGGAGATAAAAGTTCTGGAGCAATTATTTTTTCTTTTATGTGATATACAGAATTTTATTTTGTTTTTCTATGATAAGTATACTTCAGAACATATATTTGCTTATATTGTTTCCAAAACCATTTCGTTTGGTTAGCATAATAAAGTACTTTAAGACTGAGTCAGAAATTATTACTTTCACGTCCATGCAAAATTGTAAGATGCTTACAATTATGAAAAATTCCATGTGTATGAAATTTTGTATTTATATAATATGTACATATTCACATATATACATATGTGCACATGTGTTTGTGTCATCTATAACAAGACATGTACAGTATATAAAACTTAAAAAACACATTCAAATTGGTTTCTGTAAATAACTGAATGCAAAATTTTCAGTGTGACTGTAAATTAGACAAGTTTGTTGATAATTATATTCTGAAACAGCCAAGTCTAATTTTGCCTCTGTAAGGAAAGAAACAAAGACAAAACAAAAATTAATGTTGTAAATTAATCTTATAGGACCATGTAGCTATTTTGGATTTTCAGTTGTAAAAAAAAAAGGTACCAATTTAGCATTGGCCAAGCTATAGTTGCTTAAATCAATGTGAAAATTATTATTTTGGTTTAAAAGACTGATGTAATTTTGTGACATGGCTCTCATGTTAGAGTGTTCAGTATCTACAAGTCAATCAACTTAAGGGGAAATTCATCCTTGTCACTGAAAAAAGATGATGATGACAGTTCAATATGGATCATCTAGTAAGAGACGTCAGCCTCCAGGTAACCAACAGGAAAGCAAACCTAGGTTGAATTGATCAAGCTGTCACAACTTCCTGACAATAGATAGAAGTCTACCAATTATGCCATGGGACAAAAAATACTGGCCATTTGTACTTCTAAATACAGAGGATATTTCTGGGTGAATATCATAATCTTGAAGATAATTTGTTCTCATCTCTTGATTTCTCCTCTTTTTTCCCTGCCCCAAGGATATTTTTGTGAATCTCACAGATTATTATTAAAAATGTACTCACTCACCAAGATCTTATGGTTGAAACAATTATTGCTTTATTTTAACAGACACCATATATATTGATGCCTGTTCACAGAAAATCATTAACTATTGAATAAATTTCAGAAATTTGGAAATTCATGATGTCCAAATAATGTTATCTAGTATGATAAGGTATATAAAAGACATTTCTGATAACTCCCTTTGTACATTAGTGTTGCACATTTATTTTACATGACATCATAGATGTTTCTTAGTCCTATAGTACTCATTTTACTTACACATATCTGTTCTCCTCATCTAGATTTTAAAGTACTTGAATGCAGTGGGTACATTTTTACTTATCCTGAATACCTTAATAGGATTAAATTAAAATAAAGAAGGGTAGGAGAAAGAACTAGAGGAGAGGGAAAGTTACTGCTGAATCACAATTTGCCAGGTAAAGCAAGGGTAAGAGGTAGAGAGGTGGTGTTTAAAAGAACATTCAGTTGTAGCTGTGAGATTTAATACATTTGCCTCAGGTTCTATCTAGGGAAGAGTGCAATTAAATTGATTTGGCTTCTTTCTGACAATGGCTACCAATTGTGGGATCAACACCCCTCATAAACATTAGGAAGTATAAAGTAGGGAAAAAAAAAACAAATCATGCCTGTCCAAGGGCTAAAGTTCAAATCTACTTATTAATGCTGATTATGTTGACTCATTTCATATTCTAGACTCTGAATCTTGTCTAGGTTCTTCTAGCTCTTTTATACCTTAGCCATCTTACTAGTACATAACCCTTTTCTTGCCTGCCAAGACTTATAGATATCCAGTTACTTAATAAAATATATGATGTTGGTACCTACCGGAGCCAAATGTTTTTATTACTCATACTTCATGCTATAGAAGCTAGAATGGCCAATTTATTTATACTGAGTTAATACTTGAAGAAGATTAAATACTGATTTGGGAAATACCAATGTAGATGTAAGGAAGTAGAATAGCCTAGGTATAATGATAAGAACATCTTAGGATTGATATAATTATTAAAAGAATAGGTATACATTGTGATTGGCAGAAGATAATAAACACACAGAATAAGCTATTTTCTTGTTGGTTATCATTTTCTTAAAAAGTCAGAAGTTCAGAGACATTCCAAGTACTCTGATTGCCCTCCTCTTGCATGTACATGTGTACACACACACACACACACACACACACACACACACAGGCACACAACTTTGAGGATGTACTCCCTTGCTGACATTTGTATAACTAAAGCTGCTGTAATGGTCAGAGCTGAAAGGTCACTGCTTTGATCTTTAAACATCAATGGGCATATAGACAGAACTTTTGAGAAATTGCCTTTTATATAATTTAGGTTGTGTACCTATTGGCTAATGTGGTAGTTACTTTCCAGAAGGTAATATCAAAACCATAATGACAGAGTGCAAGGTAGTTCATAGTTTTCTCTTTTCATCAATTATTCAGTGAAATCTCAGTGTTGGTAATGGAGAACAAATGAATGAAGTGCTCTTGAAACAGATGAGCTACAATATGACAAATCCTGTAGATCAGAGCTGATGCTCAAAGAAGCCATTTTTGATATTCAGTGGTGATTTTTCATACTGAAAATTGGGCAAAGAGAGAGCACAATGGCTGGCCAAAATAGAGCTTTCTCTCTGTAACTTACGACTATTGTCACTTAAATGGTCTATATATTACAACAACTTGTTACAGGCCCATGGCATCTAATGCAAAGAAGACTTCATGCAAATAATTTATAGCCTATTGTGTGGATGATGAAGTGTCTTGTGTATGTACTCTTTCCAACTTGCAGATTGAACTAGAGGCTTTCAGAGCCAAGGTTTCCATTCAGTCACCCACTAATATGGCCAATATTTTTCAGTTAGTTGGATAAAAGTCATATATCCTTCATATCAGTGATGAGGATAAAATCTTTACCTCTTTGATCAATTTTGGAATATTATTTAGCATTTTCATTGTATTTTTAAATCTTGCTATCATTTTCCCCTAATATAATTTACATTTTAAATTATATGGATTTAGCATAATATCAAGCTGGAAATCCTTTCATAATACTACCTACATTAAACAAACAACATGAGAACTGCCTAAGTCCCCTTCTCCCAGTCCAATCCAGAATATATCTCCAATAGAAATACCTAGAAATGGTTTAAAGTGGAACATAATGGTCATTATTTATTCTGAAAGATCAGACAGCTGGGCTACTACCTAACTATCCTCACCTCCTTTAATGATTCATAGTTGTACTGTACACACATTTTTCAAAACCTTCTTCAACTCTTTATGTTTTAATATCTACCATATGTTCATTCCCTGTTGTATAAACTAAAAAAAGCTACTATATGTTATGGAGACTGATCAAGTAGCTTTATGTACATGGTGGTGAGTGTAATCACAGCCTTATGATATACCCTTTGGACTCTATTTGTGTAGTGTAAGGGGCATAGAAATATGCAAGTTAGCTATGATTTTTATCTGTGTGGACAGCTAAACCAGATAGTTCATGTAATCTTAGGCCTTTTACAGGTAGCAAAAGGGTGTTGAGGACAATTCATGAAGCATATATCATAGTACTCAGTTCATTCTAAGGTTAAAAGTTACAAAACAATCAGTGAAATGAGGAAGGATAGAGAAAGGGTGTTCATTTTGGAGTAGATGCAGATGCCTGTGCACTTAGGCAATACCACCAGAGTTATAAAGACAATCAGGTGTTAAGGTCATACAAAGCAACAATCTTTAGAACTAGGGTGGAGAGGTAGATATATTGAAAATAAGTATTGTAAGTGAAAGTCTTCAAGATTTCTTTTGAAGACCCAGGCTGGTCTTTGTACCCTGGCATCTGTTGACCATATTCAAAATAGGTGTTATTGGAGAAACCAACTAAAATGTGCCCATTATTTCTTCTAAATTCCTTTATCAAAGTGCTTTCATATACTACATCTCTTTATATATACAAAGGTGTATGTGTTTTCCTATAATGAAATAGTATAATCCTCTAGTTAATATCAATCTTAATATATTTTTATGATGATATATATTTTGTGAGTAAAATTCCCTATAAGAAACAACTCTACTTTTGGCAGTGGAATGAATTCTGGGAGATATAGAACTATTCTCTCTTCCCTGAGTACATAAATAATCTGAGTATACATGCACCAGTGAGATGAAGCAGTTTCTCTAGTCTTAATTTATTTGAAACTCAACGATCAAGTAAAAAACAGAGGTAAATATGCAAGGATAAGTTATGTTCTTAAAAAGTTCCATATGTGGGATTTAGGGTTTATGTAGGAATTTCTCTTTAAGTTGGGGCAGAGTTAGGGAGTTTAGGGAATTGGGTAATGATGTATTTAGATATAGACATCCTTTATCTTCTTTCTCTAACCTCTAGGGAGAGCACATTTTCCTGAAAGATCTGCATAAGTTGAAATATTTCTTTTTAGCATGTGACATCATTTTGATTTAGGAAAGAATAACCAAAATGTGCTTTCTCTAGCAAGATAGCTTTATGTCTAATACAGTTTATCTTACATGTAGTATTGGACCTAATGGCAAAATTGCTTATACTATTATTGACAGTATTAATACTAATCTTATGATTCATTGGGGTACCATAGAATAAACAACAGGGATTTAAGGGATCTAAGTGCAATGGTAAAGATATGCCTCCAAATGGTTATCTTATCACTTAACTTTCTAGGGATCCTTTTTTTTGCCTTCAGATTGAGGAGTAGGAATGTTGGTCCAGATTGGTGCTTTTCTAGGTGATGTGTTTTCATGTGTATGTTTATGTGTGCATTTTCTCAGCATAACCTTTATTCAAATAAAGTCAAAATTTTCTGTAGAACTCCCATATTTAGAACAGAATAAGAGAAGAGTTTTGAAACTACCTCCATTTCATAAAACCTGTTCCAACCACACGTCAGCTCTTAGGCTTTGGAACATCATAGAAAAATCACTAGTCAAGATTTAAGTCTCCTCATCACTCTGATCTCCCATGGTCCCATTACATTGTAATGTTGAGTCAACAGATCCAAATGACCTAATTAAGGGAACCTTATCTTTATTCACCAGGATGGGAGAAAATATCAACTTATTTAGTGGTGCCTAACATAGGGAACATTTGTCCAAAGTATTTATTATTTCCTACAATAAACATTCTATGTCAGATATGGGGAATTAATTGTTGCAGCCCTGTTTTATAAATGATCAGAGCTCTATGTTTAATCAGCCACATGCTGGGATAAAAATGAATTCATCTCATTAAGAAGGGGCATCAAGAAATAAAGTCTATCAGGGAGGAAGACAGCTGGAAAAGTTACTAAATTACTGGTGTATGTATATGTGTATAATATGTGGTAGTGGAGATGTTTGAAGTTTTTACTGCAGTGAGTTTGCAGTGACTGCATTACTTATAAGTGGCAGCACTAGACATGAATTATGCTGGTCTTCCCAAATAAGTGGCAATAAAAACTTTATAGCACCCCACACCATCACCACATATTTTATTTAAACCACTTATTTTCTTTGCATTTTGTCTGTTTTAATCCATCTCCATTTTTTCTTCTTACTTATATTACTCAATGTAGAAATATGGCCTCTTTGGAGTGGGTGGGACCAAGAGAATTTGAAAAGGACAGGATGGAATCAATTTATGTTCCAGTTATAAATTTATGCATTGGTGTGGGAAGCTGGAACATCTGATGATCATTGTGGGCATATACGGATTAAGAAGGATAATTTATAAATCATAATTTATAAGAACAAATGGTAAAGGTAACTGGGACACTGGAATGGAAAGAAAGCTATTAAATATTGTTGACTGTTTTTACTAGCTTTGCTGGGTCAATATGCTCTCCTGGTTGGATTGGTGAATGTACACAAGCCAGCCCTCTGTTATAGAAAATAACTTTGCCAATGCTCCACAACTTAGCTAATATTGGAATTTAAGCTCCACTGGAGCAAGTATCTTGTCTGATGGCTCATCAATGTGTCCTTAGTTACTAGAAGACTACATGATATGTACTAGGCTTAGGGATTTTTTGAATGAATTATTGAATGAATACAACCCTTATCTTTAAGAGAAGAATTGAATATTTTATCCTTTATTTCTCAGTGGGGAAGAGTTTTATAAAAAGTAGTTTTAATCTTTACTAAGTAACTTTTGAATCTATTAATATGGAAAACTTTGAAGTTAGCAATTCAAAGTACTTGGAAGAATGGTACCCTTGAGTCTGTGTGGCATTAAAAGGTACCAGAGTAAAAATTATGATGTCTGGCAATTAGATATGTCTATTTTGGTAGACTAGGTGCTTGAGGATAAATCCAGTTTTCCACAGTGGAATAAACTTTAGCTAAAAATCTTGATTATAATATAAAATGTAATGAGTAGCATACCAAGAAGACATCAGTATCAAAAGAGGTAAACTAAATGAGGGAAAACAAACTGACAAAAAAGAACAGCAACATAACAAAAACACTGAGAGAGAAAATCATTTCTTAAAGTAATTATTAATTTGTTTTTAATCAAGTATTTATGAGTGCTACTGTAAATGCAGCAGTGTTTGTACTAAACAGAGCCACTTTCCTAAATTCTCTGGACATTTACTTTCAACCATATTGGACGTACATATCTATAGCTTTATTGAATTATTTATCTAAATACAGTGCCTTCTTGATGTTAAGAGTTTGTGCTATTCTTCTAGCTTCTCTAAGTTTTTTTAGCTTGTATTTATCCATTTGGCAAGCCAACAAACATTATTTTAATTATATATATTACTAGCCACTGAACCTACATTGATTAAAAAGATAGCTCTTACTATCCTAGCACCTACAGGTGTTACTAATCTTCCTATTTCCCATACCCAGTTATGAAATACTACTATGCTTTTTCACATAGAAGTGTTAGCTCATTATTTCTCAACCATCCATTTTTATTCACTAAGCACCAGTTACCTTCCATTTTCTCAATATTAATTTGCTTTCCTTAAAATACACTATTACATCTATGAGAACATGGCGTGATAGCAATTTTTATGTCAATTGGACTAAGTCACAGAGTCCAAATAGTTGGCCAAATATTGTTGTGAATATTCCTGTGAGTGTGTTTTGAAATGAGATTAGCATTTACATTGTTATATTGGTAAAGAAGATTGCCCTTCACAGCATGGTTAAGCCTCATCTAATCAGTTGAAGGTCATAGTCAAACAAAAAGGCTGATCCCCAAGTAAGAGAATTTTTTCTCCCTGATGGCCTTCATACTGGCTTTTTTATGCATTTGGACTTTTGAAATGTTGGTTCCTCCTAGGTCTTGAGCCTATTAAGACCTGAACTGGAAGTATACCATTAGATCTCTTGGTTCTAAGGTTTTAAACTTGGAGAGAAATGAAATCATCAGCTCCTCTAAGGTCTCCAGCTTGCTAACTCACCCTACAGGATTGGGGACTTGCAAGTCTCCATAACTGCTTGAGCCAATTACTTTTAATACATCTTTCTATATTTAAATAAGTATATAATTATAAAAGATAAATACATATGTATTATTGGTTCAGTTTCTCTGGAGAACCCTGAATAATACAAGGGCCTTCTGGGGAAAAAAAACACCATAGATTCCCCTTCATAATCATACCTCTCAAGTCCAGTTTCATAAGGAAGCCATATTTAAAGCTGGTGCAAAATATAAAAATGTAAATAAGATCAATACTCTTCTTTTATGTGCCCTCATAATCAAACTTCATTCACATTTTTTCTTGCCAAAAAGATAATTATTTCCCTTAACTAATCAAATTGCTTACGTGAGCTATGTATGCCTATCATCACATGCAATCATATACCATAAGTTGAGCCTTCAAGTTAATCATTTTAAGTAATTAAAAGTATGAGTAATTTCAGATACAGAAATAATTCATAAGAAAGTTTCTTTTCAGTCCTATGCCTTTCCCATAGACCTTTGTTGAAGTGGAACTATCCTTGTTGACCACAAACACCACTAAGCAATCTGTTGGACATTGAAAACATCTTTGACTTTCAGCAAAGAATAGTATCATGCATGTATATTTGCATTGGAGACAATGTTTCTGTAAGATCATGAAATCTCAGAATATATAGCATTATTAATTCTTTCTTTTTATTTTCATTTTTTCCTGGATATAGAGCAATTGATTTTTCATTCTACCATTGGGCCAAGAAACAAGAGGATTACCAAACAATGAAACATGTAAAGGATCGCATATACAAACAGCATTTATTAGGGTATAGTTAACCAAGTTTTTAAAAACATGATTGATATCTAATGTGAATATTTAAAATGTGCTGAGCCTGTGATATTTCCTACTTGTCTCCTTTTTCTACTCACAAAGGAAATATTTCCTGGGTCATGATGACTTAGTTAAAAATGATCGTACTAAGGTATTAAACTGGCCACAGAACTGATAACATTAGCTCTTCCAGGCTATTACACATCCCATTTCTACTTTTAATGATTCGTATGTTTTCCAAACCTTTATACAATTAATATTACTCAATAGGTATGGAAATTTTCATAAGACATTCATACAAGGATATGAAATATTTTAATGACTGCAATATAAGACTTTAAGCAAATGAGTTTCTCATATGGTACTGTTCTGTGTGTCAAAGTAGATATTTTCAAATTGTGCACATTACAATTTTGACTGGAGATATTACCTTAATAAATGTTTCACTAGCTGCTGGGGGCTGGGAAAAATCATTACTAATTGATATGCCTTAATGACCTGAGAGCTTTCAGAGTTGGGTAAACCCAAGAGAAACACTAAAAGGTAGATATTTGATTCTAATTATGCATAGTACATGCTGAAAGTAGACCCATTGTGACAGTTCTATCATTGTCAAATTGCTAGACCTCAGGTTTTCTAGTAATTTGATACTATTTCCAAACACTGCCTCAGTGAATTCATGAAAAGAAAAGTGACATAAAGTATGAGGGCAGATAAAAGTAGGGCTTCATGATCTCTTCTTGTTATAGAAAATGCCATCTTGAAAGGAAAAGGAGATGAAAAGAAACCAAACCTTAGTAAATGACATTAATTGGCTTTGCCCTTATTGTTTTCCCTTATGGCCTTTATATCTCAAACTTGGAAATGGGAGAAGAGTTCAATAAATCTATGTAATTTTTTTTATTTCCAAGCTCTATGTGGAAAATTTGATCTGCTTAGCACTACTTGCATAATTTAGGCTTCTTTGAGAAATACCACTGGTCTTTGTTTTAATATCTGCTTTTTTAAAACTGAAAAGAAATGGTGACACTTGTCTGGTTGCATTTTCTCTCTCTAAGCTGATAGGCTTTTATTTTGGTTAATTATTTTAAACAGGGCTAGCTTTGTCAAGTTTCTATGACATTCTTGGAAATGGAGAGAATTTAATATGGTTTTGCAGAAAATTAAAAGATAGATGTGGTTTTAATTGTTTTATTAATGCCATTCCATTACTTCTAAATATGTGATGTACTGGACAGTAGAGGTTCTGTTTCTGAACTTTCTCCTTACACAATTTTGTTTCTGGAAGAAATGCATAGGGTTATTTCAGGTTCATTACCTGACTCACCTGAAAGTAAGGTGTGAAGCCAAGTTAAAGCATGGATAGGAAGGAATATCATTCCCAGGTCTATTTCTCATGATTATCAAGTATGAGAGCTCAGTGATTTCCACTTACCACTGTAATTCAATATAAGCAGTGGATAAACTATCTTGGATCTATGATTGGTAATAATTAAATTCTGAAGGGTTTTTTTTGATCAGCATTAATTTAATAATGGATAATCATTGTTCTCCAAAAGTTAAGGCTTTCAATATTTTTAAGACTTAGAACCCCATTAATGAACAAATCAGTTACTGTATCATTATTTAACTTTCAGTAAATATGTATTAAACCATATAAAAGGAACTTTCTTTTAGCATGTTATATTTACATATTATGTATTTTATATATATTATTTATTTATCTATTTGATTTTATATAGAGATATATAAATTTTGTTTTTCCTATAAATTATTTTTTTTCAAAAAGGGTTACAAGGTAGTAGAGAGAATGAAGTTTGTACACAGAAATGCACAAATAAATCAGGATGTGGTGAATGCCATGGTCATATAGATATAATAATTATATGATGGGTTATCTATGCTAGAATGTTTTAGGGAGTGAAAGGAGCACTATTAATAAATATACCAATAAAACTCATGTAAAGTATCACTAACCAGGACAGCAAGGATATATACTCACTTTTCGTATGTGTGGTAAGTACAAAAGCTATCAGAGTTCATAAATACTCAAGAGTTTTTCCAGCTATAATGATTAAGGAAATCTTTATGGAGCAGATACCCTTTAAGCCAAACTTTGAAGGTTAGAGATGATCTTGATAGTAGGTATAGGAGGAGAATCTTCTAAGGGGTGGGATTTTTATGAACAATGTCCTGGATATATAGGGACAGGATAATTTCTGCCTGAGGAAGAGCAAGCAGTATACCTTGAATTAAGATAAAGCAAAGTAAAAGAAAATGTTTAGATGATGAAACTGGAGTGTTTTTTTCTGGGCCAGAAATAGACGGATCCGTGCTTTTGAATTTTATCCTACAGAATTTAGATTTTATTCCAGTAGGCATTATGGTCCACTGAAAATGTAGTTGTATTATTTGAAAAGACAACAATCATTATTATCTTAATTATTTAGAATAGATTGTATTTTCTAATTAGATTTAGCTAGAACTAAGTTTTAAAGGAAATCAATGTTATATGGGCTTATTTGACAGGATCATGGATGATTTGGTTGTAATATTCAGAGCAAAGTTAATCACTAAAGGATGAAATAGACAGTACTGGGGAATTGTACTCTGCACTGCATATTTTTAAGGACAATGTACAAAAGTGTACAGCATCAACTATCCTTGGTATTTCTATTTTCTTATTGGTTAGATGGGCAGGGATCCTTTTATTTTATATCTCATTGGCTTTTACAGGTTGTATCTCATATTTTGTTGAGTGAGGATTTTGCCTTTCTTTCTTGCAAAATTGACTTTTCCTTTGTATTGGCAAATGTGGTTATGTTGGTCAGACTTTCATTGCTGTAACCAAAATACCTAATAAGAACAAATTAGGGGAGGAATAGTTTATTTTAGCTCATGGTATTTTAGTCAGGTTTTTCACAGCTATGACCAAAATATCTGACAAGAACAATTTTGGAAAAGGAGAAGTTTATTTGGGGATCATAGTTTCAGAGGTCCCAGTCCATAGACAGTCAACTCAGCTCTGGGTCCAAAGTGAAGCAGAACATCATGGACAAATAGTGTGGTGGATGAAAGCCACTCAGGACATGGCACCAGGAAGCAGAAAGAGAGCTCCACTCAACAAGGACAAAATGCATACCCCAAAGGCAAGCCCCCAGAAAACTACCTCCTCCAACCATACCCTATCTGCCTTAAATTACCACTTAGTTAATCCTTAGTAGGGGATAAATTCATTGATCGAGTTAAGACTCTCATTACCCAATCATTTTCATCTATATACTACTGTCTTGCATTGTCGCACACACGAGTTTTCAGAGGACACCTAATATCTAAACCATAACACATGGTTTCAGAGGGGCAGTTCATAGTCAGTTGAGTTCATGCTGTAGTCCAAGATGAGGCAGAACATTATGGCAGAAGGGTGAGGTGGAAGAATACTGCTCTATTCCTGGCAACCTGGAAGCCGAGAGAAATAGAGGGGGCATCTAGGGACAAAATATAAACCCAAATGCAACCTCCCCCTGTGATCTACATCCTCTCCACACACTGCCTGCCTACAGTTGCCACAAAGTAGAGTAGACCTTTTTCTTTTTAAGTTTGTAATTTTTATTAGTGCATATAATTATAATTAATAGTGGGTTACATTTTGATGTATTCATAAATGCATATGACAGTTTGCTCCATTTCAATCCCTAATAATTCCCCTTTCTCTCCCTTCCTCCATCCCTACAGTAGTCCTTTCAAATTATTAATCTATCAAATGGATTAAACTACTGATTAGGTTACAGCTCTCATAATGTAATCACTTCACCTCTGTCATTAACATAGGAAAATAAAAGGCAATAATTTTTTATCCCCTACCTCCCACTGTCACAGTTAAACCCAATGAGGCCTTAATTCCCCATGCACTTTAGCATTGTACATAAATAGAAAGTCCCTAATTTCCCACACCCTAGCAAAAATAGAACATCCCTAGAAAAAGGCAAAGTTATAGCAGTTTTTCATATATGGAATAGGTCAGTTCCCATGTGGGATAGTTCTTTTAGCTTAGCTATGGCCAAAGATCCTGGAGGTTTGTGAGGTCAGGAATCATTGAAGTGGCATGAAATGTCTGAAAACATGTGAAGATCAATTATATTTTATTGTTTTACTTAGTTCTTCTGAATTATTTCCCCATGTACTGCTGAAATTCAGCTACCTAGTAAGGATGTCTAAAGTACTGGTTATGGTATTATGGTACAGTTACAAATATACAAGTCTCAAATGTGAGAAAATGAGATGCTGATAGATGTCTGCAGTAACTTTTAAAATTTTTCTAAAATTTGTCTTGGCATTATTCTCTCTTCTCTTCTGTTTCCTATTACTCTCCCTTTGCGATTAGTCATGTAGCAGTTACCCTCATTCTTTCATTCCCAATTCTTTGAACAAATGTTTGCAACTATGTATTGGTAAATTGAATTTCTATTTTTTACTGATTTTCATTGTTATTTGTACAATTATTTATTCTTATTTTGAACTGGTCTTCAGAGGACTAGTGGTACAATTTTTAGCTCTCAGCCTATCTACAAAGGAGTTAATGATAAAAAAAAACCTTAAAGGCACAATTTTAAGAACATTCCTACTAAATTATTTTGTGAAAGAAAGAAATTGCGTTTATAAGGCCTAGGTTCATTTCTTTATTTATCTGTGGTCAATTTGGGCCTTTAGATTCTAAATTAAATCTCAATACAAAATGAGATAGTGGAAATGAACTCAAATGAAAGGCAAAAATTACAACTCACTCTTTTCTTCTTTTTTTTCATGAATTGAAGATCTTCTGGATGTTACTTTCCTGCAGCAATGTTTTTGTGATTATCTTTTCTAACCAATGGTTTCAGGAAGTAGACATATGTTTTTGTGAATTGTTTTGTATCTTATGTGACATAAGAATATGTTGTAGCCAGGCGTGGTGGCTCATGTAATCCCAGCACTTAGGGAGGCTGAGACAGGAGAATCACGAGTTCAAAGCCAGCCTCAGCAATGCCGAGGCACTAAGCAACTCAGTGAGACCTTGTCTCTACATAAAACACAAAATAGGGCTGGGGATGTGGCTCAGTGGTCGAGTGCCCCTGAGTTCAATCCCCAGTACCAAAAAAAAAAAAAAAAAAAGGAATGTGTTGTGAGATCAAACTGTCACAGTTATTTGTGTTTATCTCTCCATTGCTTGATGGGTTTCTTAATTTGTTATCTTAAGGCCTGCTCAGTTTAAAGTGTTACCATAGGTTGAAAAGTAAGCAAAAACTATTGAATTTATGTTGTTTGGCAGAACTGGAGGAGTTGAAAGTGAAAGAGTTTTAGCACTTAGTGCCAAATAACAGTAACAATTGTCATACGGTGGTGATGGAAACTTTAGGAAGTGGGGCCCAATTGAAGGAATTTAGGTCCGTAGGGACATGTCCTTGAAGGGGATATTGGACTCTTAGCCCCTTCTCTCACTTTTTGGTTCCCAGCCTCCAGGAGGTGAACAGATTTTCTCTAATTATTTGCAACAAAATTTTCATGAAATGTGAGTATTTTTTTATTGTGAGTTAATTTGGAGTTTTTACAATTCTTTTTGTATTTGCTAGCACTCAGATTTCTGATTATTTCTTTTCCACTAGCCTCTCATCTATATGTTTTCTTTTTTCACTTCTTTGTTTCCGTTTATTTTCCCCTCCCTCTTTCTTTCCCTCCTAGTTTATTGAGGTATGTTTGAAATATAAACATTGTTTATATTTAATACCTATACATGTGATGGATTGATATACATTGTAAAAGTATTCCCACAAGCTAATTAACGTGCCCATCGACTCCCATAGTTATCATTTTTAATGGTAAGAATATTTAAATCTAAACTCTTATAAATTTCTAAGTATATACTGCATTATTAATTATAACCATCATGTTGTATATTAGATATCCAGAACTTATTTATCTAATAACTTAAGCTTTGTACCCTTTGACAAACATGCCCCCATTCCTTCCACTCCAAATCCTATTAATCACCATTCTACTATCTTTTTTTATGAATTTGATTTTCTTAGATTGCCCATATGAACAATATATTGCAATATTTGCCTTTGTGTTCCTCGCTTATTTCCTTCAGCACATTGCCTCCCCCCAGATTCATCCATATCATTGTAAATGTAAGAATATTCTTATTTTTAAGGCTGAAAATCCATTCCATTATATACACACAATAATTTATTTATTCATACATTATGAGACATTTGGATAATTTCTATATGTTGGCTATTGTGAATAATGCTGCAATAACCATGGTAGTATGAATACATTATCAAGATATGGTGTTGATATCCCCTTAAAGCTCATATGTAAGATAATGCAGGAATGCACAGAGGTAAATGATCAGATTAAGAGAGCTATAACCTAATTGGTGGGCTAATCCATTTGATCTATTAACAAATTTAATGTCTTAATTGGTAGTAACTATAGTATGTAGGATGTGGCTGGAATATATAGGTCACTGGGGGCATACCCTTGGGGATTACATTATCCCTGACTCCTTGCACTCAAGCTCTCTTTGCTCCCTGACTATCAGGAATGGAGCTGCTTTCCTTCACCATGCCTTTCTACCATGATGTTCTACCATACATAGGGCCCAGAGATATAGAATTGACCCACTATAGACTAAATCTGTGAAACCATGAGCCAAAATAAATTGTTCATTGGGTGTATGTTCACCATGATGGAAAGCTAAGTAACACAGAAATTGGCACTGGTAAGGGGGCGGGTGTTGTTGTGATTAACCTGACCCTGTGTTTGAGAAGTATTTGGAATTGGTTTGTAGAAGAAATTTGGCAAGGCTTCAAAGTGCATGCTGGAGAAGCCTTAAAATGTGGCAAGCATAGTTTACTAGGTAAATCTGGTCGCAGTTCAGAAGACAAGATTGATGATAGGAATGAAGACAGTAAAGGCTGTACTAATGAGGCTTCAGAGGGGAAAGAGAAGTCTATTTGAAATTGGACTAGAGGCCATTCATGTTACATTCTGGCAAAGAAGTTTTTATTTTGCCTGTGTCCTAAGACCTTCAATGAGACTGAATTTAAAGATGATTGACTAATTAACCTGATGGAGGAAATTTCAAGATGGCACAGCATTCAGGCAGTGGCATGGATATTACAGACAGCTTTTATCCAAGTTTACTATGATAATCAGGAGCAGAAAGCACAGTGAAAAAATCTGAAAACCTTGCAGTTTGGCCAGAAAACTGCATGTCAAACTGGGACCAAGAAAGTTGTCTAATAAAGAGATTATGGTAACTAAAGAGATGCTAAGCACTTTACACAGAGACAATAGGAAAGATGGCTTGAGGACATCTCAGGAATTGGCAAGGCCATATCCATCTCAGGTTCAAGAGTCTAAAAGTAAAAATTCCTTTCATAAGAGACCATGGGGACATCCTGCTTATATAGGGTGGCTAGGAAGTTGTTTCACTATACTCAGTTACCCAAGTACCCACTGGCTGCTATAGCTGTGATCTCAGGAGGCATAGCCACTTCTAGAGATGGTGGCAAAACTTGATGTTGTCCCCATAGTGCTGGTTTTTCAGGAATGGTGAATGCTGGAGTTAGAGTGTCATGGAGGCCTACACTGAGATTTCAAAGGCTGTGGAGGCCAAGCAAAGTATACCTGGGTCAGAAAACCTGAAGGCAGCCCCTGATAAGGTGATACATGAAGGTGAGAAGGAAGCCAAAATTGCTGTATAGGTCCCTCAAATTAATAGTAGCCATAAATGTGGAACTTTTGCCCCTCTTCCAGGAAAACTATAAAAATCAAGCAGAAACAAGCCAAGAGAGAGACCATGTAGGCTGCAATCAACAAAGCCATAGGAGTAGAAGTACATATGCCCTTTGGAAACAATATCATGTTGTCATGTGCCCCAGATGTTTTATATGGAGATGTAGGACTTGTTTGCCAGCTGAATTTTGATCTTGCTTTGGTCTCATCCCTTCCTTCTGTGCCACTGTTTTTCCTTTTGAAATGGAAGTGTTTACTCTGTGTTGTTATATATTAGATATATTTAAACTCACAGCCATGTTTGCCTTGAGTCTCAGATAAGATTTTAGACTTGAACTTTGGGACATTTATGGAACCATTAAGACTCTGGGGACTCTTGGAAATTAACTCAATGTATTGTGCATTTTGAGAGAGGCCTGAGCTTTAGGGGGCTTAGGAAAGAATTTTGTAGTTTGGATATGAGGTATCCACAAAAGCTCATGTTTGAAACAATCAGGAGTATTCATAAATAAAGTTATTGGATTATGAGAGCTCTGACCTGATCAATCAGTGAGCTAGTTCTTTTTTTTGGGGGGGTGTACTGGGGATTGAACTCAGGGACACTCAACCACTGAGCCACATCCCCAGCCCTATTTTGTATTTTATTTAGAGACAGGGTTTCACTGAGTTGCTTAGCACTTCGCTTTTGCTGAGGCTCGCTTTGAACTAGCGATCATCCTGCCTCAGCCTCCCCAGCCACTCGGATTACAAGCTCTACTAAATTCTCTCCCTTCAATTACCTCATTCACTCTCACAACCTAACCAGTTGCCTCTATGCATATATGACATTGTAGTCTTATTTAACCAGTGTATTTATTTATTTTGGATACCAGGGATTGAAATCAGGGGTCTCAACCACTGAGCCACATCCCCACCCCTATTTTGTATTTTATTTAGAGATAAGGTCTCATTGAGTTGCTTAGTGCCTCACTGTTGCTGAGGCTAGCTTTGAACTCACTCCTGTTTCAGCTTCCCAAGCCACTGATATTACAGGTGTGTGCCACTGAGCCCAGCAAGCTAGTCCATTTGATGCATTAATAGATTGGATTAATGTGTGGTAATTGTAGATAGGTAGGGCATGCCTAGAATAAGTTGGTCACTGAAGGCATGCCTTTGATGATTATATTATCCCGGGTTCCTTGCATTCAAACTGTCCGTGCTTTCTGGCCATCATGAGCTGAACTGCTTTCCTCTGCTACACTTTTCCACCATGATGTTCTATTTCACATTGGGCCCAGAGATATGAAGAAGGCCAACCATGGACCAAACCTCTGAAGCTATGACCCAAAATAAATTTTTCATCCTCTAAATTGTTGTTTTTGGGTATATTGGGCACAGTGATGCCAAGTTGAGTGACATGAAAGGGATTTTATTTTTTTATTTTTTTGGATATATAGCCAAAAGTGGAATTGCTGTATCACATGGTATTTTAAAATTTTTTTTGAAGATCCATATTGTTTTTCTTAATAACTGTACCAATTTGCATTTTCTACAAGTGTGCACAATATTCTTTTTTTTCATATTTTCTTTGACTCTAGTTATCTTTTGATTTTTGATCATTACCATCTTAACAGGTTTAAGGTAATATATCATTGCAGTTTTGATTTGCATGCCCCCAATGACCTAACTTCCTTCCACTATTTACCTGATGATTAGAGATATTAAGCACTTTTTGATGTAGCTGTTGGACATCTGTGTGCCTTCTTTGGGAAAATGTCTATTCAGACCCTTTGCACAGTTTGTTATTTGGTTGTGTTTTTGCTACTGAGTTATATGAGATCATTATATATTTTGGAAATAGACTTATTACATGCATAGTTCTGTATGTTGCATTTCCATGTTGTTGATTATTTCCTTTGCTCTCCAGAAACTTTTGAATTTGATTTAGTACTATTTATTTATTTTTGCTTTTGTTATTTTTGTTTTGGGTTTCACACATAAATAATCATTGCTAAGATCAATGTCAAGTAATTTCTCCTCTTTGTTTTCATCTAGAAGTTTTCTGGTCTTGGGTCTTACTTGAAATTAAGACTTAAAATTAAGTCTTCAGTCAACTTTGAATAGAATTCTATATATGGTTCATTATGGTTAGGACCCTGAATGTCCTCTAAAGTCCACATATTGAAGGTTTGAATACCAGCCTGTGGCACTATTTGGAGGTGGTAGAAATGTTAGGAGGTTGTACATAGTGGAAGGAAGTTAGGTCATTGGGAGCATGCCCTTGAAGGAGATAATCAGACCCTGGCCATTTCTCTCTCTCTCTTTGCTTCCTAGCTTCCAAGAATTTAGAAGTTTTGCTATACCACATGCTGCTGCTCCCCAACATGATGTTCTGCCACACCACAGAACCCAAAACAACCCACCTAAGTGATGTTGGACTTAAACCTTTGAAGCTGAACCAAAATAAAATTTTCCCCATTTTAATTTGATTATCTCTGGTATTTCTTCACAATGACAAAAAGCTGACTAATACATGGTATAAGATAAGAGTCCAATTTCATTCTTTTACATATGAATATCTAATTTTCCTACATCATTATTGATGAAACCATACTTTTTCATTGCATATTCTTAGTACCTTTGTCAAAGATTATCTAACCATATATAGGTGAGTTTATTTCTGGCTGCCCCACTCTGTTTTATTTTTCTATATTTGTTTTTATGGCCATTCCATAATCTTAATTTTTATAGCTTTGTGATATAATTTGTAAAAAGGAAATGTGATTTCTCTAGATTTAATCATTATTCTTTATGTTGTTTTAATTATTCAGAGTCTTTTGCAGTTATTTTAGAAAGTTAGGATTTCTTTTTCTTTGAATTGGAATTTTGTTAGAGATTGAATTTAATTTGTAGATTGATTTTGGTACTATTTCTTCTTGAATTTTAGCCATCAGTGTTTATAGTTGTTAGTGTGTGGTTATTTCATTATTTGGTTAAGTTTATTCCAGAACATTTTATTCTTTTTATTCTTCTTTACAGTTTGAGTGACTTTCACTTATTTTTCTTGCCTATAGATCTGACTAGATTTCCAGTGTTATGTTGTATGTAACCTTTGGGAGAGGATATATTTATCTTTTCCTGATCTTGGCAAGCATAAAAATTTTCATCTTTGATTATGATGTTGGCTACTGGCTAGTAATATATGGCCTTAGTTATGCTTAGGTACATTTCTTCTATACCTAAATATTGAGATTTTTAATTATAATTGATGCTGATTGTTTTCAAGTGAATTTTCTGTATCAGTTGAGAAGATCCTATGATATTTATCCTTCATTCTGTTAATGTGGTTTTTCATATTTATTGATTGGTATGAGTTGAGGTTTACTTGTATTTCATGTATAAATGTCACTTGAACATATATAATCCTTTAAATATACTATTGATTGAATTCAGTTTCATGTTTGGTTGTTGAGGTTTTTGCATCTATGTTGGTTATTAGCCTATATATTTTTCTTTGAATATCCTTATCTGGTATTGTCAAGGTAACATTTGCCTCATAAAATGAGTTTGGAAGTCTCCCCTATATCAATATTTTGGAAGAATATTTGAGAAAAATTGAAATCATTTTTTCTTTAAATGTGATGCTCAGAATCTCTTGGAGATAGTAAATTTTTGTGTTTAAAGAAGATGCTAACTTTTGGTGTAATTTGTTATATAACAATAAATATTTATACAAGGATATGATGAAAAACATTGCCTAAAAGTTGCCAAAATAAATTAATGTTTAAATGAACACATTCATTTAGAAAAACCATGTATCAAATTTAGCACAGAATAAGTAGAATATTTGACTAGTCTTCATAAACTTGAAGAAAATTAAATCTGTAATTTAACTTCAAATCATGAATAAAGAACCTTCAGGAAGAGATGGATTCAACAATAAACTCTCAAAATAAGAATAATTGTACTCTTCTGTGAGAATGCAACATTCTGATATAAGGAGAAACTGTCCAGAACATCCTGAGCTCTGTTTCTATCCCTTCTAATACAGTATGTCCTATAACACTTTGGCCTTGTGTCCCAAGCTCCCCCTGGGTTATAACACCCAGAACAGTGCTTTCAGAGTAGATCAGCTACACTGTGGCATGAGACATGAAAAGGTGAGATTCCATCTGCCTTAGGCAGCTTTTCTGATCTTGAGGGACTGACTGAACAAGAGTCTTAGACTTCTATTTTCTTATGATATCTATGAGTAATAAAATTGCTTTGCTTAACTCATTGTGTGATTGTTCTATGTTGCTGCACTCATGCAAAGTGATATAGTTTCACACTAGAGGAATTCAAGGTTAGCCTTTACTTCAGCAATAGTTCAGCTGTACTACCTTTACTGAACAACCTTTTGTTCACCTATGCTGATTGGAACTCACACAGTAGGCAAGCATACTACCAATGAGCTACAACCCCAGCACATGATTAAATTTCTGTGTGTGTGGTGTTGGGGATCAAATTCAGTACCTTATGCTAAGCCAGTACTCTAGCACTGAGATATACCACCAGACTTGTGACTGTCTTTATGTATATAAAATGCCAATTTAGATGATTAGAAAACTTCCTGAAAAAAGCAAATGAGCACTCTTCCCTCAAAAATAAATGGATAATTAATATAGTTTTAAAATCCTGGTTTAAAAATAGGATTCTTAGAAACCTAGAGAAAAAAACACCAGCCAAAAAAAGCTTCACTAATAATTTTTACCAAACATCAAAGTGAGATATAATCACAGTTCTTCACAAAATCTTTCAGAAAATGTTTTAAGGATGAAACATGCCAGCGTGGTGGCGCACACCTATAATCCCAAGCACTTGGAAAAGCTGAGACAGGAGAATCTCAAGTTCAAAGCCAATCTCAGCAATGGCAAAGCGCTAAGCAACTCAGTGAGACCCTGTCTCTACATAAGACACAAAATAGGGCTTAGAATGTGGCTCAGTGGTCGAGTATCTGAGTTCAATCCCCGGTATCCAAAAAAAAACAAAGAAACATTATTGAACTTACTTTAAATATTCAGTGTTGTATTGATGCCAAAACAAGGGAAAGTTATGAGAAAAGTATATACCAATAATCTTCAAAAGTACAGATGTAAAAATCTGAAGACATTAGCAAATCTAACTCAGCAATATAGAAAAAAGATTATATATTATGACCAAGTGGAGGGGAGTATATCTTAGAAATGCAAAGTTTGCTGAAACTTTGAAAATCTATCAATGAAATTCCCTATAACCACAGATTAATAGAGGGGAATAAAGTTTCCCCCAATGGCTTCTAAAAATATTTTGGGAAAGGTTTGCTATGATTTTATGTAAAAATGTTTTCAACCAACTAAAGTGAATTTCTCCCAAATAATAAAAGGTATCAATAAAAAGGTTTACAGCTACCACACTTAATAATTAAATTATTAAAGCTTTGTTTTTTAGTCAAAAATGAAGTAAAGAAATCTTCACCATTTGTTTTAATCAAATTTGTGTTTCTATGACCAAAAAATCTGACAAGAGCAACTTAGAGAAAGAAAAGTTTATTTTGGCCAATCATTTCAAAGATTCAGTTCATAGTTGACCTACTCCATATCTCTGGGTGTGAGGTGAAGCAGAGCATCATAGCAGAAGTGTGTGGTGGAGGATAGCAGCTTAGGACATAGCAAGCAGGATGCAGAGGGAGAGCTCCACTCACCAAGGACAAAATATAAACCCCAATGGTATGTCTCCAGTGACATATTCCCTCCAAACACACCCTACCTGCCTATGATTACCACCCAATTAATACAACAGCAGATTAATTAATTGATCAGGTCATGTCACTCATGATCTAATCATCTCACCTCTGAACTTTCTTACATTGTCTCACACATAAAATTTTGGAGAACACCTCATATCTAAACCAAAATATCATTTCTATTCTTTATGTTAAAAACCTTGTCAGTATAAGAAGAAAAGAGAAAAAAGTCCCATAAGGCCATATAGCTTGGTAATAAAAAAACAAAACTGTTGTATTCATTGATGACATGTTCATAGAAAAATCCTCAAAATTTATCTAAAATATATATTTAAATGAGTTCAGTAAGTTTAACAAGATCAAAAATAATCAAATTGTGTATCAATTTGCATATTGATTGTATATTTTATTTCAACTTAATAGTGAACAATTGAAATATAAAGAAATATGTGTACCATTTAAAACAACACTTCACCCCCAAACAAAAACCATGATGTATGTATATATTTCACACAATAAGTGAATACTAATAAATGTTAATGGAAGAAATTTTTAAACAGACAAATACAGTTATATGTCATGTTTCTGTTTTGGAAAACTGAATTTTGTTAAGATGTAATTTCTTTTCAGCTTGATTTATAGATTCAATGTCATCCCAATTAAAATGCCAAATCAATTTTTGTAGATAATCACAAGGAGATTCTAAAAATTTGCATGAAATTCAAAGGAACTAGAGTAGTCCAAAATAATTTTGAGAAAAATAATTCAGAGGACTTTATTACTTGACTTCAAGCTTAATCTAATGGTACAATAATCAAAGTAGATACTGGTAATAGAATAGAATGTAGTTCAATGGAACTGACTACAGAGTCAAAAAGTAAAATTTCATGAAAATGCTCAACCTATCATCAACAAAAGCACAAAAGCAACTCATGGATTATAGATAGTTTCTTAAAATAAAATCTTGCGGGGGACCTTCAGAATTTTCAACACACACACAAAGTTAATTATGTGTGTTAATTGGCTTGGTGTGATAATCATGCTACAATGTATATTCATATGAATATTTCACATACACTTTGAATATATGCAATATTTATTTATTAAGTATACCTCATTAAAACTGGGGGATTGTTTACTTTGCTGAGGCTTTTTTTCCTTTGATGAAGCTTTTTCGTTTGATGGCATCCCATTTATTGATTCTTGATTTTACTTCTTGCACTTTAGGAATCTTATTGAGGAAGTTGATTCCTAAGCTGACATGATGGAGAATAGGGCCTACTTTTTCTTCTAGTAAGAGCAGGGTCTCTGGTCTAATGCCTAGGTCCTTGATCCACTTCAAGATGAGTTTGTGCAGGGTGAGAAATAGAGATCTAATTTCAATTTACTACAAATGTATTTCTAGTTTTTCATCACCATTTGTTGAAGAAGATATCTTTTCTCCAATGTATGTCTATGGCACCTTTGTTTAGTATGAGATAACTGTATTTATGTAGGTTTGTTTCTGTGTTTTCTATTTTGTTCCACTAGTCTTCATGTCTGTTTTTGTGCCAATATCATGCAGTTTTTGTTACTGTAGTTAGTTCTGGTATTGTGATGCCTTCTGCATCACTTTTCTTGCTAAGGACTGTTTTGGCTATCCTGGGCCTCTTATTTTTCCAAATGAATTTTATGACAACTTTTTATATTTCTTTTTTAAATATTTTTGAGTTGTCAGTGGACTTTATTTTATTTATTTATATGCAGTGCTGAGAATTGAACCCAGTGCCTCACACATGCTAGGCAAGCACTCTACCACTGAGCCACAACCCCAGCCCACTTTTTCTATTTCTATGAAGAATGTAATTGGAATTTTGATGGAGATTACATTAAATCTGTATAGTGCTTTTGGTACTATGGCCATTTTGACAAAATTAATTCTGTCTGTTCAAGAACATGGGAGATCTTTCCATTTTCTGAGGTCTTCTTCAATTTCTTTTTTAGTGTTCTGTAGTGTTCATTGTAGAGGTCTTTCACCTCTCTTGTTAGATTGATTTGAAATTTTTTTTCCAGCTATTTTGAATGGGATAGTTTTTCTGATTTCTATTTCAGCTGAAATGTCATTGGTGTATAGGAACACAATTGATTTATTGGTGTTTATTTATTCTTCTAGTGAACTGAATTTGTTTATGAATTCAAGAAACTTTCTGGTGGACGAATGTGAGGAGAGAGCCTATAGAATGGGAGAATTTTTGCCACCTGCACCTCACATAGAACATAGAAAGAACTCAAAAAACATAACACCAAAAAACCCCCAAATAACCCAGTCAATAAATTGGATGAAGGAGCTGAACAGGCACTTCATAGAAGAAGAAATCTGAATGATCAAAGATATATAAAAAATGTTCAACATGTCTAGCAATCAGAGAAATGCAAATTAAAACTGCACTGAGATTCCTTTTCACTCCAGACAGAATGTCAACAATCAAGAATATATAAGCAACAATAAATGTTGGTGAGGATATGGGGAAAAATGTTCACTCATACATTGCTGGTGGGACTGTAAATTGGTGTAACCACTATGGAAAAGCATATAGAGATTTCTCAGAAAACTTGTAATGGAACCATTTGACCCAGTTATCCCATTCTTTGGTTTATACCCAAAGGACTTAAAATCAGCATACTACAGTGACAGCCACATCAATGTTTATAGTAGCTTAATTCACAATAGCCAAACTATGGAAACAACCTAGAAGTCCTTCAACAAATGAATGGATAAAGAAAATGTGGTATATATACACAATGGAATATTATTCAGCCTTAAAAATAATGAAATTTTGAGATTTACCAATAAATGGATGGGGGTGGAGAATATCTTGCTAAGTAAAATAAACCCATCTCAATAAACCAAGGGTCAAATGTTTTCTCTGATATGTGGATGCTAACTCACAATAAGGGAAGAGGGCTAGGGAAGAACAGAATTACTTTAGGTTAGGTAGAGGGGAGTGAAGGGAGGTGAGGTGTTATGGGGATAGGAAGAATAGTAGGATGAATCAGACTTTATCACCCTATGTAAATATATGACTACATGACCAATGGGATTCTATATTGTGTACAGCCAAAAAAATGAGAAGTTATACTCCATTTATGTATGATGTATCATAGTGCATTCTACTATCATGTATAACTAATTAAAACTAATTAAAAATAAAATAAGAAGCACTTGAAAAAAACTAGGAGGGGTGGTATTAGTACTTTAGGATGCCTACATTTCACATAACTTTTTGAAAGTTACCTCAGAATAAATCATAGACTGAAACAGAAAACCAAAAATAAATGTATAGAAGAAAACACAGGACATTTTGATTCCAGATTAGGATACAATTTCTTAGACAAAGTAGATCATGATCCCTAAATGTTTTTAGGAGAATTTGGACTTTATTAACATTTAAACCTTGTGCCTTTTGAAATACACCATTAAGAAGATAAAAAGACATGCCAAGACTAGGAGAAAATGTTTGCAAAATTTGTATCTATAAAGGAGTTGTATTCATGGTCTGGCTCTGAAAACTTAATACTAAGGAAATAACTATTTTTAAAAAAGGATTTGAACAGATAATTCACTAAGAAACATATACATGTAACAATAACCTCAAAAAAAGGTGCTGAATGATACTGGTGTTTTTTATAAATACAAAATTAATCTACAGTGTAACTGAGAGACTATTGTGTGGCCAAAATGAACAAGTAAACAAACTCCTGCCATAGGAACTGCTGATGAGAACGCATATTGTCTAGAACTCTCGTACTTTGTTGGTGGTGATGTAAAATAATACAGTCCCTTGGGAAAATTTTTTAGCTGTTTCCCATAAATTTAAGCATACACTTAAACTTTGACTCATAATTCCACTTCTAGGTATTTATTCAAGAGAAAGGAAAAGTAAATTATAATGTTTATAAATTATACCTGAATAAACCTAACTTTAAGAAAAAGTGTGGCCTATGGACAAGTGACATGAGTATCACCTGAAGTCTCATTAGAAATGCAGGCTCTTTGGCCAAATTCCAGATCTAGTGAATTAGAATCTGCAATTAAAAAGATCTCCAAGAATGCATACTGGAGTTTGAGCTATATTGATTATGAATCAATGCATCCCCCCAAACTTTGACTATCACAGTAAAGTTTAAGAGTAAGAGGCTTAGGAAGAATTTGTGTTGATGATATGAACATGCGAGGAAAGGATTTACGTCATTATAATCATTGAAGAAAATTTTTGAGGAAATTAAAGGAGTACAAACTGATTTATGAGATCTTTTAAAATACATTTTAGTTGTAGATGAACACAATACTTTTGTTTTATTTTACTTATTTTTATGTGGTGCTGGGGATTGAACCTCATGACTTACACATGCTAAACAAGTGTTCCACCATGAGCTATAATCCCAGCCCTGATTTATGTGATCTTAGAAATGTGTGAGGCTCTATTAATATATCAAGGCTATTTTCATCTTGAGAAAGTGGTGAACAGAACTACCTTGTCAAGGTTGAACTACCCTAACAGCTATTTTCAGTGACCTGGTAAGGATCTGATAGAAACTGTCCTATATTAGGGGAGATATATGGACATAAGGAGGAACATTTTCGACTTAAACATCTTGCAATTGTTTGTCATAAGCTGGTCTCTTATGACATGCCATTAAACTAAAGTTACATAGTAAGACCAATCCCTGTATATTCTGACCTCTCTTTTTGAAGAAAATGAAATAAACATTTTAATTAGCCAGTTAATATGAGGACAAGAACTGTGTTATGGATTTACCCTATGCTGAATGCAAGGGAGGCAGATAACAGAGAACTATAAAGGTTTATTGTGGCAGAGGAGTTTACTATTTGGCTTGAGCCAAGCATTTATCTCATAAAAAATAGATAATGATACTAGGTAGCATGTAGTAAAGCAATCTGTAGGTATTACAGAATCTAAGGTCTCAAAAAATTTAGAGACATATAAAATGTGTCTTTTTGGTTGGAGTGGTCAGAGAAGACTTTGTACAGGACAGGTGTAAATGATCATATACTATTTACTTAGCACAGTATTTTAATAGAAAAATAGTGAGAATACACTTTAGTTGGATTTAGTGCAATTATGATATCAATAAATTGGTATGTATCTAATTACATGAGACATGAACAATTAAGTGAATACAGCATCACAATTGGTCAGGTTAATTGTTCTTCCAGACAGGAACCTTCAATTTCTGTCAGTGCCATGAAGCTAGTGGGCATTTCTTCTTCAGCTGGCTATTTTTCAAGAAAATTAAGCAAGTAATAAAAAATTAAATATATTTTTTCAACCTAACCTTTGGAGATCATACTACCATACAGAAGTCTTTAGAAAGTAATATGCACCTTCAATTCAGAAACAGATGACTCATTATTTGTCTCTGTTAGTGGTTTCTTTATGTGAGATACTCTCTCCTGTGATTCAATGAGGGAAATTGGCAATGAGCCTCCCAGCAATAATCCTTTATTGCGTTCAGAAAGTTCCAGAAACTTTCCTTTATCTCTATCCGTCAAAAGAGTTTTTCAGGCAAGTAAGTGTGAACTCCTTTCTGAGCAAAGGCCATGTTGATTAATCTTGGGTATTTCCCTTCACAAGTCCAATAGATTATCTGACACAGAAGATTTGCTCCATAAATAATAGTCAAGGAAAATTAAACTTATCTAAGCTTCAAATTATCCTTTCAGTGCTCTGGGGTCCTTAGGAGAAACCGATTATTGGTAAGTTAATCAGGTAAAAAAATATGTAAACTAGCTTATGTCTTACCTCTCTTAAATAAAGGCAGCTTTATCTCCTTACAATATAAAAATCTCCAGAAAGTTTCTTATAGTGAATGAGACTGTAGAAATAGATTGGCACATGTGAGCAACTGTGAGTCTTCCGTGAAGATTTAAATCATTTAATTTACATCAAGTATGAGCAGTCCTGATTGGTTAAACTCTGTATACTCTGAATATTCTGTGGAATATTAAACATACTTTGATCCATAAAGAGTTGAAAACTTCATAGGTAATTTCTCACTACCTAGATTATAAATACTTAGTATATGCCAAATTATGGAGATATATTTGTCTATTTTGCTGAAGTTGGTTCTATGATTGTAGTGCAAAGATAATTCTGTGCCCTTTATAACAAGCTTCCCCCAGAACCTAACAATATTTACTGCTGCTTTAAACAGGTGGGGTAAAAAAAAATGCATCTATATAGGGTGTAAACACAGGGTGGCCAAGCATGTCTGAAGTAGTTGTGAATCACATTGATATCACCATTCAACAAACTCTCAGGAAAAATTAATGGTGAACCAGGCATGCATCAGTCATTGGTTGGGCACATTTTTTCAAAAGCAACAAAAGATGAAATCTGAGTCTTTGAATCTGATGAAGGCCCTGAGAGAGGCAGATAAGGCAAAATGATATACATTCTGCAGTTTTCACAGTCATATGGAAGATGAATTGGTGTTTTCATATTATTTCATATTTAGTGAAAAGTCTACATTTCACTTAAGTGAAAAAATAAACCATTATGATTTCTACTTATAGACAATGAAAACCAACATGGTACATGTAAAAGAGTTGTCAAAAATTAGCATCTAAGCAGGGTGCAGTGGTGCATGCCTGTAATCCCAACACTTTGGGAGGCTGACAAGAGAATTGTGAGTTCAAAGCCAGCCTCAGCAATGGCGAGACGCTAAGCAACTCAGTGAGACCCTGTCTCTAAATAAAACACAAAATAGGGCTGGGGATGTGGCTCAGCAGTTGAATGTTCCTGAGTTCAATGCCCTGTACCCCCCCACAAATAGCATCTTTAGCTAGGTACAGTGGTGCACACCTGTAATACCAGTGGCTAGGGAGGCTAAGGCAGGAGGATTGTGAGTTCAAAGCCAGCCTCAGCAACTCAGTAAGATCCTAAGCAACTCAGTGAAATCTGTCTCTAAAAAAAAAAAATGGAAAAAGGGCTGAAGATGTGGCTCAGTGATTAGGTGCTTCTGGGTTCAAACCCTTGCACCAAAAAAAAAAAAAAAAAAAAAACACTGAACCATTTTTGTGCCATTTCTTACACATGGGACTTTGATATATTGTTTTTGTACAGACAGTGACACAGTGACAGGAATCTCATATCAAACATATTGATAGAATAAGCTTTTTCACCACAGTAACAGAGAGTCTCATTCAACTTTATTTCCCAGAAGAATGCTTCTCTATTTTATCTCCATAAGTCTAATATGATCCTAGCCTGGACTGTGTCCAAATTTGATGTGCCCTGGAACCAGTGGACACCTGTATTACCAACCATCACATTTTGCAAATATTTCCTCTTGTATGGATGGGTTCAAAATCGGGGATTCTTTGGAGGAGGGTGCTGGGGCTTGAATCACCAGGGCTTTGTGCATGCTAGGCAAGCACTGTAACACTGGCCTATATCCCTAGTCCAAATCTAGTGTTTTATTTTTTTATTCTGTTTAGTTATACATGACAGTAGAATATATTTTGACATAATTATACAAACATAGAGTACATCTTATTCTAATAAAGATCCCAGTCTTGTGGTTTTACATGATGTGGAGATTCACTGTGGTGTTTTTGTACATGTACATAGGAAAGTTAAGTCAGATTCATTCCACTATCTTTCTTATTTCCTGTCCCCCTTCCTTCTCTTCATTTCTCTTTGTCTAAATTATAGGGATACAGTTATGTTTGTCTATTTTTGTGAGTTAAAGCTTGCTGAAGTTGGTTCTAATCTGGTGTTTTATATCACCTCATTCTTGAAGCCTTGAGGAAATCAAATAACATAATCTGGGAGCTATTCCTATTATTTATAGTCTAGAATAAATTACTGTAGGATGGCACATGCCCTCTGACATAGGAAATGAATATTGAGCATGTGTAAGACCATAAAAATAATTGCAATAGATTCTTTATAAGCCAATTTAGCTACATGCTCATATATAGCATTCTTACATAGTACTTAATTTTAAAAAGTGCATATTTAAAAAAATTATCCATATACATGCCTTGGACACAATCCTTCATTTTATGTATTTGATCCAACTTGGGACTAGCCATTTGCATGTTTAAATTAGTCCGGGAAAAAAATTTGCAACCAGAGTAAACAACCTCTCATAAACAGTTATTTCTATCTGCCTTTATTCTCTTGCTCAGTCTGGACCAATAACATTAAGCTTTACTGTGATCTGCAACCAATAACCCTTAAAAGAGCACATACACACATGTACACTTTGAAATTGAGTATAAAGATATTCTAGAGACTGAATCATACCTCCTTCCAACAGTTTTTTGAAGATATTTGAAACATAATTCCAGTGATATTTACTTAATTATACATCATGATTATGTAACTGCACATAGTAATTATATGATTACATGTGTTTACATTCAATAGACAATTAGATATAATCACCCTTAGCACATAAATGCATGATGACCAAAAGTTCCTTGATGAAACTCTGGAACCTACAAACAAATAAAATACAGTAAATGTTATTCTGATCCTTTCCGTTAGACAGTTTTGTGAGATGGAACTAGCAAGTTAGCTTGTATCAGGATGGAGAGAGAGTGTTAGAAATATACTCTAATTGAAGAGAATGAACATGGAAAAAATTGAGAGGCCAAGGCAGGAGGATTGTGAGTTCCAAGCCAGCTTCAGCAACTTAGTGAGGCCCTGACCAAAAATTTTTTTTATTTTTAAAATATTATTTATTTATTTATTTATTTATTTATTTATTTAGTGGTACTAGAGATTGAACCTGGGGTGCACTACCATGAAGATACATCCCGGCCCATTTAAATTTTTTTTATTTGTTCTAATAAGTTAAGCATGAGAGCAGAATGCTCTTCAATTCATTGTACACAAATGGAGCATATTTTTTCACATCTCTGGTTGATTGTACACAAAGTAGGGTCACACCATTTGTGCAAGCATATGTGTACCTATGGTGATGAGGACCATTTCATTCTACCATCTTTCCTCTCTCCATGCCCCCTTCCCTCCTCACCCTCCCCTTTGTCTAATTCAAAGTTTCTCTGCTCATCCCATGCCCCCCTTTATGGATTAGCAACTGCTTAACTGAGAAAACATTTGGCCTTTGGTATTTTGGGATTGGCTTACTTTGCTTAGCAAGATATTCTCTAACTCCACCCATTTACCTGCAAATGCCATAATTTTATTCTCTTTTATTACTGAATAATTTTCCATTACACACACACACACACACACACACACACACACACACAAGTTTCTTTATCTGCATATTATCTTCTGAGAATTTTCTGTTCAGCTCCTTAGCCTATTTATTGATTGGTTTGTTTGGTTTTTTGGTGTGAAGTTTTCAGAATTCTTTATATATCTTGGTGATTAGTGCTCTATCTGACTTACGTGTGGCAAAAATTTGCTCCCCAAAATATAGGCTCTCTGTTCACCTCATTGATTGTTTCTTTTGATGATAAGAAGCTTTTAAGTTTGAATCCATCCCATTTATTGAGTATTGATTTTATTTCTTGCATTATAAGAGTCTTGTTAAGGAAGTCAGGGCCTAAACAGACATGATGAAGATTTGGACCTACTTTTTCTTCAATTAAGCATAGAGTCTCTGGTTTAATTCCTAGGTCCTTGATCCACTTTCAAGTGAGTTTTGTGAATGGTGAGAGATAGGAGTTTAGTTTCAATTTGGTGCATATGGATTTTCAGTTTTCCCAGCACTATTTGTTGAAGAGGCTATCTTTTCTCCAGTGTATGTTTTTGGCACCTTTGTCTAGTATGATATAACTATATTTATATGGGTTTGTCTCTGTCTTCTATTCTGTACCATTGGTCTATATGTCTATTCTGGTGCCAATACCATGCTGTTTTTGTTACTATATCTTTGTAGCATAATTTAAGATTTAGTATTGTGATGACTCTTGCTTTACTTTTCTTTGTAAGGATTGCTTTAACTATTCTGGGTCTTTTATTTTTACAAATAAATTTCATGATTGCTTTTCCTATTTCTATAAAGAATGACATTGGGATTTTAATTGTAATTGCATTAAATTTGTATAATGCTTTCAGTAGTATGGACATTTTGACAATATTAATTCTGCCTATCCAAGAACATGGGAAATCTTTCTTTCCTCTAAGATCTTTTCAATTTCTTCCTTTAGTGTTCTGTAGTTTTCATTATATACATCTTTCGCCTCTTTTGTTAAATTGATTCCCATGCATTTTGTTTTTTTGAGGCTACTGTGAATGGGGTAGTTTTCCTAATTTTTCTTTTTAGGTTTCTTCACTGATGAATAGAAATGCAATTGATTTATGGGTATTGATTTTATATCCTGCCACTTTGCTGAATTCATGTATTATTTCTAGAAGATTTCTGGTGGAATTTTTTGGATCCTGTAATTATAGAATCATATCATCAGCAAATAATTATAGTTTGAGTTCTTTTCCTACTTGTATCCCTTTAATTTCTTTTGTCTGTCTAATTGCTCTGGCTAGAATTTCAGGAAATTAAATAGAAGTGGTGTTAAATAGAAGTGGTGAAAGAGGCCATCCCTATCTTGTTCCTATTTTTAGAAAGAACGCTTCCAATTTTTCTCCATTTAGGATGATGTTGGCCTTGAGTTGAGCATAGTACCTTTTACAATGTTGAGCTATGTTCCTACTATCCCTAGTTTTTCTAGTATTTTGAACATGAAAGGGTGCTGTATTTTGTCAAATACTTTCTCTGCATCAATTGATATAATCATGTGATTCTTGTCTTTAAGTCTACTGATGTGATGAATTACATTTATTGATTTCCGTGTTTTCAACCAACCTTGCATCCCTTGAATGAACCCCACTTGATCATGGTGCACTATTTTTTAAATATGTTTCTTTATGAGATTTGCCAAGATTTTATTGATAACTTTTACATCAATGTTCATTAGGGATATTGGTCTGAAATTTTCCTTCCTTGATGTGTCTCTGTCTTGTTTTGTGATATTCTCTGAAGCTAATTCTTTCAAAGAATTAAATAGTACCTTGATAATTTCATTTCCACAACTAAGTTATCTAGCTAAGATGAGGCCCATCTCAGGTAACATAATGCCATAACCCTGATGAAATGTGCATGACTCTAAAAGGACAGTTAAATGTTGATTTGGATGGCATACAGGTATAAAGGCAGACTGAGCCACAGGGAATGTGAGAAGGGATATATTAGAACACATGGGTCTTCCAGTGATGTTCACTAAAACTGAACACTGTATATAAATACTCACCTATACTGCTATTGGCATTTTGCAGGCTGCAGTGAGGTCGAGACATTTCCCACTGACTTATGCCATGCTTGTGACAGATTGGAGAATGGAGACAATATGACAGGAAATGTTTCTGACTCAATAGATTGGATTTCAAACATCAGTCTCCTCTGGGCTCTTAACTGCAGGATATGGTCTGTTTCCTGGGTTAAAATATTGTGTTGTAATGTTCTAATCTTGATTCTTTCTTCTCCTGAGTCAGTGGATAGTCTTTTGTCACCTTCTCATGCCTTGGTTAGACATAAAGGCTGAGAAAATATTATTCTCTGACCTGATGGGGCGAGGAAGAGTTAATTAGAGGAGAATGATTTCACTTCCTTGGCCTCAGCTTACATGTGCCTGCATTTCTCTTTTCCATATCTCCTTTCCTCATGTCTGAACTTTCAGAGAGAATAAAAACAGGTGACTATTCCTTCCTTTATGATAAGTTGTATATCCAAGTTATCAGCAAGCCTGAGAAATCTGTTTTAATATCTGTGGCACAGAGATATAATCATGTGATTCTGACAAGAATAATCCCTTTAATCAGATCACCTCCCACTAGGTGATTATTGAGGAAAATCTTGAATGAAAACATAGCCATCTTCTCAAATATGTGAAATTATTATCCTCCTGAAAAACATATGCATCACATCCACACATCCACTCACACTCCATGAGCACACATATAAGTGCTGACTTCCTTAATTTATCCCTGCTTTGTCTACTTTGTGATCATAGAATCTGAATTTCGAGTCATAAAGAGAGGGCAAATGTGCATAATTGACTCAGTATAAATTTAGAGCTTCTGTGGCTTTCTCATTCTTCATCCTCTTTTTGGTACTTTGTGATGGGTTCATTGACATCTCTGACATACTTAGACAATGCACAGGGTGATTTAAAGTGTACTGGTGACTCTGAATTTAAGGAGTTTTATTATTGAGGACTCTGGGGAATTAATAGGGGGCCATGTAAGGTAAGGACACTTGTGATAAATTATTTGTATCCAGAGCCTGATATCAGGAGCTTCAAAAAACCCATGGTGTTTGATAATCTGAAGCATTGGATTTGAAACTAGTTTCTTACCTCTTTCTCATTTAACCTTTCTTAGCCTCTGTCTTATCTGTAAATTGCAGGATTATTGTGAATATTAAATGAGCTGATATATGCAAAATAACTCATTGTAATTTTGCCCACAAAATATTAAATTAAAATTGTTTTTGAGGAGGGTAGGGACAAAGTGGTAGAGAAACAATGCAACCAATATTTACTGAAGTCCTATGTGATCAGGTGGAAACAAGGTCTACAGAATAAAGTATGTAACCCTTAATAAAGGGTTACATGATTTTAAAATTCTGATCCATTCCCTATAAGTTCACATATACCATCCAAACACCTGAAGAAGGGGGCCATGTAAAATCTTTCCCTAAGTACAACATAAGCTGGGGAAGGGACACCATAATGTTATTGTGATTTTAAGATTTTTAACAATAATTATTATGAAAGAGATTTTGTTCATGTCTTGCTCCCAGGCAAGTTTAGTGCCTTAGTTATGGTGACTGTGATTCTCCCAAGATTTATAAATTAAAATTTTGTTAAAATTTAAAAATTGAATTCTATGGCCGTAATTCCCATGGTTTGGGGATCTTAGTTATATGTTACTTAGTTTTTACAATCATTTTACCACAATGTCTAAATTCTTGACATATTTAATCTTACTTTATTTCATAATATTTTATCCTCAGTTGTTTTTATTTTTAAGAATAAAGCTAAAAATTTTGTAGTATGAATTCTTGCCAGCTGGAGACACTCTGTAGCCTTCAGTCTGCAAGGCAAGTTGACTATGCATCATGTGCTTGGGTTACCCTTTATTGCACACACAACTCGATAATATTTTAATATATTCTGACAGTTAAAATTGCTGTGGAGAATTCTGATATTAACCAAAGATTTCCTCTTGTATATAATGTTTAATGCCTGAGTGCAAGAATAATTCTTTTTCTAACATTGAAAATCAATAACTTAATCATGGAACATGATGTGTTATCTTCTTCCACATAGTCATTTCTTTATTATTTTTTTGTACTGGTGAATGATCCCAGGGTGGCACTACCACTGAGCTACGTCCCCAGTCCTTTTCATTTTTTTTTAGCCAGGTCTATGCTAAGTTGCTGAGGCTGCCCTCAAATTTGTGATATATATATAAAATCTTTTCAGATTCCATGCTCGGATTAACTTTTCCTGATACACATACATGTATGCATATCCATAATCTTTCCTCTGACCACTTTATTATTTATGCTTTTTCCCAATATTCTCCATGACTGACTATCTTAGGTATTTTCTCTTTTGCAGTAATTGGTTTTGGATCCATATCTAGTCTGTGTTGTAAATAATACTGTTTATTAGTTTAATGGTGGTTGTTTTTGATCCTTTGTTTGCTTTGTTATCTCAGTAGTCTCCCTTATCATCTCAATCTGATATTTTATTTGCTTGTCCCTGAGATCTTATTTTACTGAAATCATTGTTCTTATTAAACTATTTCATAATATGAATTGCCAATGAGAATTTTCCTCCTTTCACTAGGACATTTTTTTCCACATTGGATTATTCAACCCTCATTGCAGGTTTTAACACATTAAGACCCAAATTCTTAATGCTGTGACTATTTCGATGAAATGGGAACAGGTTCATTAAAGTTGGTTGGAGGGCTGGGTTTATGGCGCAGTGGTAGCGTGCTCGCCTAGCACGCATGAGGCACTGGGTTTGATCCTCAGCACCACATAAAAATAAAACAAAGATATTCTGTCCACCTACAACTAAAAAATAAATATTTAAAAAAATAAAGTTGGTTGGAAATAATTGTATATATTATGTTAATGAATATTATGTTATTATACAGTATTATTCTTTATCATTATATAATATATATTTGGTTTAAGATTTTAAAATTTTTGTTTTAATTAGTGCATTATAGTATTTCATAATTACAAATTAATTTTTATATATTCATAAATTCAAATAACATAAGTTGCTGTACTTCAGTCCCCAGTACTATCCGTTTCCTTCCCTCCTTTTCCCCCCCTTGATCCCCTTCTTCTATTCCACTCTTCTCCCTCATGTTTGCGTGAGATCCCCCTTTAAAAATTTCTTTATTGCAGGTGTTTCACATCTATATGATAGGGTAAAATTGTTTAAATTGGATTTTCCTGAAGTAGCCCCTTAAAGTGTATACTGAGGTAAAAAACTTACTTAAGAACAAAATCTTCCCGGGGAAATTCCAAGAGAAGCAAGAGTGGAAGGGAGAAGCCAGGTAAAAATTTGTCTTAGGCAGAACCCTATAGATAGTAGATTCAGTCTTATTGTGTTGAGATTCTAGTACGAGCATTATTTTTTTTTTTTTTTTTTTGGTACTGGGGATTGAACTCAGAGGTACTCGACCACTGAGCCACATCCCCAGCCCTATTTTGTGTTTTTATGTAGAGACAGGGTCTCACTGAGTTGCTTAGTGCCTCGCCCTTGCTGAGGCTGGCTTTGAACTCGTGATTCTCCTGTCTCAGCCTCCCTAAGTACTGGGATTACAGGCGTGAGCCACCACGCCCGGCTAGTACGAGCATTATTATGTTTTGGATATGTGGTGCCCCCCAAAAGATCATGTGTAAAATACTGCAGGAAAGTTTAGAGTTGAGATGATTGGCTTATGAGAACTTTAACCTAATCAACCTAATCAGTGCATTAATTCACTGCTATGGATTAACTGGGCTGTAACTGTCAGCAGGTGGGGAGTAGCTGGAAGAAGTGGGTCCCTGGGGGCGTGCCTCTGGGATTTATATTTTGTTGCTGGGGAGTGGAGCTCACTTTCTGCTTCCTGGTGCCATGTTCTGAGTGGCTTACCTCCACTACACTGTTTTTCCATGAAGTCCTGCCTCACCTTGTGCCCAGAGCAATGGAATCAGCTGTCAATATATAGACTGAGCCCTCTGAAACTGTGAGTCCCAAATAAATTTTCCCCCTCTAAGTTTTTTTTGCAGGTATTTTGGTCAGAGCAGTGAAAAAGTTGACTAAAGCAAATACTATATCTCAGAGTTGCCTTAACACAAGTAAAGGAGAAGGACTTTCAAACGCTTTCCACTCACCAGTGTTTGGTCAAACCTTAACTTGATTAGGGTGGGAAGATAGAGAGTAATACATTGTTAGGTGCTTCTATATCTGCTGAACTGTCAGCAAAAGTAGTTTCTAGTAGCCCAAGGACAGAATTGTGAAAACTGGCCTCAGGTGCCATTTGTTAAAAAGAAGTTCACATCCAAGCCAAAGACACATAACATCTTATAATAAAGGACTTGAGGAGGTGTAGAAAAGATGGTGGAATGACATGGACATCATTACCTTAGACACATGTATGATTGCATGAATGGTGTGACTTTACTTCATGTACAACCGGAGAAGTGAAAAATTGTTCTCAATTTGTGTACTATGGATCAAAGTGCATTCTTTTGCCATGTATAACTAATTAGAAAAATAAATAAAAAGAAAAAAGACGTGAAGGTACCTGTGGAAAGTACTGACACTGTCAGCCATACTTGCTACATTAGCTTCATTTAGTATTTTAAAATGGATTTCATTGATGCCATGTGATTATTATTCATATTGCCTAATCATTGTCATGATTAGCTTGAAAAGCAACTTTCAGTGCTTTTATTTACTCTTTTTTATAAAATACTTTTGTAGACATTGATGGGCCTTTATTTTATTCATTTATTTATATGTGGTTCTGAGAATTGAACCTAGTGTCTCACACATGCTGGGCCACAACCCCAGCCCCTTTTATTTACTCTTATATAAAGTGGATGGACTTCCTTTGATTTATTTCCCATTGTATTTGGAAACACCTCATATCTCAAGTACATTTTGTTGTTTTCTTTTATCTCATAAGTACATTTTGATAAATGTAGCATAGAAGTTGAGATAGGTGAAAGGAGAAGAGCTCCACAGCTGCTAGATATATTTGTATGGATGGCCCGAATTCTGTTGTTTCTTCTAAGATGGCCTAATATATTATAGATTGGATTCTTCTCTTCAATGTGGAACATAGATCAGATTCTTGTCAGGATTTAGATCAATTCTAAAAGTCATCATGGAATCCTGAAAAACTGCCAGCTTTCCTTAGCTATGCTGATTTCTCAATTGTCTCTATTGAAGTTTTGTTAATGGTAGATATAGTCCCCTGTTCTTGAAGATTTCACTTCAACTTTTGTCTAGAATTTTTTTCTACTTTTCTCCAGATTGGAGTTTACTCATGAAGATACTTGGGATTTTGTTGATCTACTGACTTCCTTCAAAATGTAATCTATAAAAGCCAGGCAGAAAATGGTATATGTGTTGTTTTTTTCATTGAGCACTACTTTGCCAAGTTTAAAACTGCAAGGTTGTGTTGTTTTCTGTATGTAGATTCTGCTATAGAATTTCCTGTTAATTTATTTGTTTAGTTAGATTTCATGATCTAACTATATTTTTTCCATTGCAACTGGGATATTTATTGCCTCCTTGTTAGTTTTGGTAAAGTACAATACAGTCCTTCCCACCAATTTTTTTTTTTTTTGGTACTGGAGAATGAACTCAGGGGCACTTGACCACTGAGCCACATCCCTATCCCTATTTTGTGTTTTATGTAGAGACAGGGTCTCACTGAGCTACTTAGCGCCTCGCACTGGCTTTGAACTTGCCATTCTCTTGTCTCAGCCTCCCTAAGTGCTGGGATTACAGGCTTGTGCCACCATGCCCGGCTGAAATTTTTTATTCATATGTTCCTATCTTTGTCTGAATCTTATACATATTAAAAATCACAAATGCTCTTTTTTGATTTAATCAATTCTTTTGTCTATAGCACTTGGAGTTGTACAATCTCAGTTAAACAATAAACAATACTTTAAAGTGTTCCTTCAGGGAAAGTAATTTTCAAACAACCCCTGAAACTTACATACGTTTTAGTCATAGATTTTTTAGTGATTTTATTCTGAGGGAAAAAGAGACCAGCAATCAACTCTTCATACTCTACTTATGAACACCAATGGTAGTTCAAGTTGTGCTTACTTTCATCTCTTTAAATAATGTTCATACTGCCTAATATGGTAGGTAGATTATAAGGATAATTTGAAGAAGGAATGATAAAGCAGGAGAGGACCATGAAAACATTTAAATGCAGAAAACAGAAATAATATCTACATAAACACCTGAGAATGTTAACTCTTTAAATATAATATGAAATTCTCTATTGCTTACCAGGCATTGTATGGTTGGCAAAGTTTCACAAGATGATATAGCCTGACTGGTGTCTTCCCCCAACCATGATACTCCTCAGAAGTCACAGCTACTTTAAGAGGCAGTTTTATGATTATAAATATTTGGAGGGTGTTCTTATTCTTTTAGACTGGTCTGGATGCAAGGCAGCTCACTGACATTTGGGGCTGCTTGAGACCTTGAAAAGGTAAGAAAAAAACAGGAACTGTAACCTAGATTATTTGATTACTATACTTGTGAAACTATTTTGTAAAGAAAATCTTTTGTCCCTATTTAGTGCTATTTAGCAAGCTTTTGGCTGTAAGGTCAGGGAAAATAAGAGAACTCTGGGATAGAATAAACTGAATCACCAAAAAGAGAAACTAGACAAAGAAATAATAAATATTTTTGCTGTACCAATTTTTCAGGAAAAATAGTATATAAAATATTTGGTGGAAAATGTCTTTCTCATTCAGGTCAGATTCTGTTTAGATCATTAGTAGCTAAACAGCTTTAGGATATGTGTTGGTCGTTTCTGTTTGTTTCCAGTGGACAGATATGAATGATTTCTTTCTGTCAGCTTTCCCATTCTCAGAAAACTAGATTTGTCATTCTGTTGTTGAGGTCATAGAGTCACCCAGTCATCAGCTGCTGACTGCCTATCTGCCTTGACAGGGAAGGAAATTGAGGGTGTTAGTAGAGGTTATTTAGGGTCACTTAGTGAGTGTATTGAAAAAAAACATAGGAAGAACTTTGGCAGATTTGAATTTATAGGAAGATAAGACCAAAGGAAAAACACTAAAGTTTGGTGCATTTTTTTAATAAAATGGATTGTGCTGTATCATTTTCTTTGTGAATCCATGATTATATACTTTATTTCCTTCACATCAGTTGTGGCTTAAAATATGAAATGATGAAATGATAAAATTGGTCTTTATAACTTTCCAATTATATTAATGTTCTCCAAATTATCAGAATATGTAGGTATATCTATGTGTGCATATTTGCATATATGTATCCATATATAGGTGTATTTTATGCAGAGCCACTTTTAATTGATTTTTATAGATCAAAATGGTCAAATAACAAATTCATATGTTTTCATTTAACATACTGGTCAAATGGCCAAATGTTGTCAAATTCATATTGTTTAGTTTGGGGAAGGGAAGGAGGGAAAGAGAGATAGAAATAGAAACAGTCTGGGGTCCCTCAATCTCCTTGAGGGCAATGTCCCCAATGTCTAGAACTTCCCCTTGGCTCTAACCTTTAAGGTTCTACCACCTTCCAATAGTGCCAAGCTGGAGACCAAGCCTTTAACACATGGGCCTTTTGGAAGATATTCTCTATCTGAGGTATAGCAAATAGCATAGTCACTATGTAGATTATCAATTTGTTTTTATTAAGAACATTGTTTTTTAAATGAAAATAAACATAATACTATAGCCAGAGTTGTACTGCAAACAGGGTAAAAAAGTGATGACTCTTAGTTAAACAATAGAATTTGTTGGTAAATTAAAGAATAAAGCATCATGTTTTATGGTGGCTCAATCTATGATATGAATAATTCATCTTATGTACTTTATGTGGAATTAGGAAAATTTTGTTCCTGAAAGTATTTCAGCCAGTGCTTCAACCAATTCATCAAATATTCATAGAGGGATAGAGAAATTATAATAAATAATAAAATAACACAGTGGATACCTGGCTTTGCATCTATTTTCTACTCTTTCATATAACAGTGATCTGAATTTCCTTTAAAAATAATCTTTTTCCAAGCCACACATGAAAGGTTGTTTAAATTGGTCTAAATCAATTAGTCCATTGCATTCACCTAATGAACTTGGAGCACAGGTAATCACATGATATCTAGTCCAATCATAATAAATCTTCAGAAATTTGCAGGGATAAAGATTATCTTTTTTTTTCCTTTTTGTTTTCTTGGTTATTTATTTATTTATTGATTGATTGATTGATTTGTTTGGGTAATAGAGATTAAACCCAGAGGCATGTAAGCACTGAGCCATATCTCCAGTCCTTTTTATTTATTTTGAGACAAGGTCTTGCTAAATTGCTTAGGGCCTTACAATGCTGCTGAGGCAACTTTTTCAAAATATAAATCTTTTTTTTCTTGTTCTTTTTACATACACATTACAGTAGAGTATATTTTGCTATATCATTCATACATGGAGTATAACTTTCCATTCTTGTGGTTGTACATGATGTGGAGTTACACTGGTCATACATTCATATATGAACATAGGAAAATAATGTCTGATTCATTCCACTGTCTTTCCTATTCCCTCCCTTCCATTAATTCCACTTTGTATAATCCAGTAGATTTCAATTCTTCCTTCCCTACATTTCCTTATTGTGGGTTAGCATCCGCATATCAGAGAATACATTTGACCTTTGGGTTTTTGAGACTTACTTATTTCACTTAGCATGATATTCTCCAGTTCCATCCTTTTACTGGCAAATGCTGAGGCTAGCTTTGAACTGGCCATCCTCCTGCCTCCTGTAATCCTAAATTGCTGGTATTACAAACATGTGCCACCACACATGGCAAAGATTATCTACTAGGGTTAGTACTCTGAGAATTGCAGTCATTTTGACACCAAGAGGAGACATAGTCTGAGGATGGAGGCAGAAAATGAGGGTATAGAAAATTTGCATGACAACAGGGCTGAAACCCTGATAAAATCTTGAATTTCTGAACCAAACTCAGTCAGCAATACTTTGGATATTTTTGTTCTATGAGCTAATCAATGTCTTATTGTATCAAGGCACAGAGTGAGTTTTTTTTTCCTTACTAGACATCAAAAGCTTCCTAGCCAACATAAGTGGTTAATTTGAAGTTTGTGGAAACATATGGGTAACATGATTCTCAATAGAACTGTAATTTGAGAGACAGCCAGGGAACTGTTTCAACATGTCAATGATGCAACTGTTTCAACATGTCAATGATGCAACTGTTAGAGGAATCACTGAAGTATCTGCCTTAACAGATCTTCACCATGAGTAAAATTTAGATGAAGAATTAAAATTTGTTTCAATAAACTGTTTTCCTGAATATGAAAGTACATACTCATATGAATAAAATGTAAAATTGACCAACTTTAAGGCAGAAAATAGCCACCACTTATAACTCTAACACACAGAAGAAAACAGTCATTATTTTAGCATATTGATTCTATTCTTCTTTCTATCCATCTTATGTGGTTAAAATTGCACTGTATGTTCAATTTTTATAGTGCTTTTTTATTCAGTATCAAATAATAGGCATTTTCCCACATCATTAACAACTCTTCATGAAGAACATGCTTTTCTTCCCAAGGCAATTGCAGTTTGGATGGAGAGTTTGTTACAAATACATATGAAATGGTGAATGGCGTAGTAAAAATTTGTAATATAATCAATTTGATAATATGAACATACTATATAATACTATAAATAATGTGATTAAATTATTTAAATTGTCAGTTTAAATAGAATTTCAGAAAATCATAAAGCTTTCATAGTAAGGGTGGGGATTTGTAACGGGATGAACTATGACTTAGAAAAGGGAAAAGGCTAGATAGTTTAGACTAAGAAAATTGCAATTAACATATATTTCAAACCTGATCAGGGCATGTGGGCATAATTTTCTACATGAAGGAACAAAGCTAGAAGGAAGATTTAGTAAAGTAAATCAGAAATGAGTAGTTATGAGGTAGTTTGATTTGGAGAATCTTGTAAATTAGGCAGAAATTTTCTATTTATGGAAAACAATGAAGTGTATAGTCCCCATTAAAGGGATACAATGAGGACTATGCTGTCTTACATGATATGCTGTTTTGACTGAGAATTGTGGAGAAAGTAGGTATGAAATGACATCAGTAAGAGCCTTCCAAGAGAACACAATGCAAAGTATGATATTGCTTTTACTGGAGAATTTGAAAGCATGCATTTTAGCTGAGTTGGGATATTCTTAAAATTGTGTTGTGCTCATATATATTTATATTATTTATTTCCCTCATTGTAAACTATGATATAGATACTATTCTTATCTTTATTTTAGAAACTAAAGTTCAAGATTATTTCAGGAACAGAAATCATTTTGAAGAAGATTAAGCTACTTTAATAAATATAAATATGAATATGGATATGAACATAATTTAAGCCATATTACCAATTTTTGCAACCAAATAATACAATGATATATTTAAGATTCCAACACAAGTCATTCAGTCCTGAGTACTTTCTATATTTTATTTACTGCATTGTTAGCATTAGTGATAGGATCCTAGGTGTTTGGTTACAATAGCAAAAATACATATTTTTCATGTAATTACTCCTCTGTTTCTGAATCTTAAATATTAGCAAATTGGTAAGTGATTATCTGGTATAATTATGTATTAAGTAATTATATTTGCTAGTACAATTGTGCCTTGTATTGTCCTATGAGTCTTTGAATATTGGAGATGGTTTGTTCCATTGCACACGAAAGACAATTTGACATAGTGTATGATCCTTAGTTATCAACATTTCCCCTGAAAATTCTGTTGAGATTGCTCCATTTATTACCTTTTGGAACATACTATGTATCTGAGATATTTGAAGTTACCTAACATTTTATAGCTTTGTAGATAGCCTCTTTTGTTCTTCTCTGTGGATATTTGCAAGGATATTTTTCTCCATCCTCCTAATACTAATTATTTTTGTCAGGGTAGGTTTAATCACAGTCTCTTTTAATTGCCTTCTTAAAATACTTCTTCAATCATTGTCTTTGAATGTTGTTCTGATAACTTCCTCAGTAACACCCATAATTCTTAGGTTGGTTTTCAATTCTTTGCTCTCTATTTTTCCTCTCTTGTCTTGTTTTCATTTTTCCTGTAACATTGTATTTGTGGGGACTGACTGTTTACTGAGAGCTTAAGACTGGATATAGACAGATATAGTAATAGTGGGATGGAGAGATAAAGTCTTTTAGTTGCTTCCAAAAGATATATGTATGTGCTAGGTGGATAGCCCTGACTTTTTGAATCATGAGATAGTCTGTGAGAGAAGAATGAAGTGTGTTTTGCTACATAATTTTAAGTGAGATGTCTGTTTCCAGTGGGATGGATGGCAGGAATGGACTAGTAGTTGCATTTCCTGTTCTATACAGGAATCCCAGATGATGACATGAGTTAATCTTCTTTGCCACCTTTGGTTTAGGTTTGCAGGTTCAAGTAATCTCTCAATCAACATTATAATATAATATTGTGTAAATCTTATTTTAGTGGCCAGAATTATTTTCATAACTTTAAAACTGATTATTCACCTGTTTTAAGTTTTATTTTACTAAAGTTTTTAAGAGAAATTATATAATGTAATAATTCAATATGAATTTGTTTCCAAATTGTGGATCTACTTTCAGCTTCATATTCATTCTGACTGTAACTGTATACTTGTTTATAGACTAAGCAACTCATAACTTTGTTTCCATGCATAAATGCCATTATTTCCATTTGAACAAGTGAGTGAGCCTGAACTCTAAGTGACAATACATGGTTACTGTATTGAGCTGAATTGTGACCTCCTGAAAGATGTTCAAGTTCTATCCCTTAGTGACTGTGAAAATGATCTTATATGTAAATGGGATATTTGCAGGTGATTAAATGAAGATGAGATCATTAGGGTATGCCTTAACCCAATATGACTGGGTCCTTACATAAAAGGGATATTTTGGCACAGAAATGGGCACACAGAGAGATCCTGGCTATGTGACCATGAAGGCAGGAATCACAGTGATGTATCTATAAATCAAGGAATGCACGAGATTGCCAGCATGCTTCCAGAAGCTAAGAGGAAGGGGTATAACAGATTCTCCTTCACAGTCTTTAGAATAAACCAGTATTACCAACATATTTATATTGAAGTTCTGGCCTGTGGAACTATGACACAAAAAAATTTATAATGCTAAGTGACTCAGTGTTTGATACATTGCTACAGCAGTCCAAGCAGAAACAATGATATCTAAACTTCTTTCATGATTGACTCTGACACGACTTACATAGAAAGACAGTCTATGGTTTAGATCTGGAATGTCATCTCAAAGCTCATGTGTTAGTACAGCAATGTTAAGAGGTAAAAAGATTGAATTATATGGGCTCTTACCTCATCAGTGGATTAATCCATTTGATGGATTAATTATTTGAATGGACTTCCTGGGAGTCAATGAAAACTGTAGGCAGGGGGAGCATGGCTGGAGGAAGTAAACAACTGGGAGTATGGCTTTGGTGACTGAATCTGTATCCAGCTCCTTCCTCTTTGCTTCCTGACTACCAAGAGCTAAGCAGCTTTCCTCCGCAATGCTCTTCTGCCATGATGTTTCTGCCTTACTGCCAGGTGACCATGGACTGAACACTCTGAAACTGTGAACCAAAATAAATCTTTTCTAAGTTGTTCTTGTCAGGTACTTTGATCAGAGTGATGATGAAAAGCTGACTAACACAGACAGTAACACAAGATCATTACAAAGATCGGTGACTACAACCCTATCCTCTGGAACACATCATAAGTCATGATTGAGAAATTGAAGTGGTTTCATATGTTCCTTGTTTGCTGAGGTAGGTAGATACAGAGATTTATTCATGATAAGCCTTACTTAGGACTATTGCCCTCTATCGTTTCATAGAAAGAAAGTTAGAGTAATTTGGAAAAATTGAAAACATGTCAGCTCTAGAATCTGAAGTCATTTTTTGAGCATTTCCCACTAGAGAGTAAATCCAAGGTGCCTCGTTGTTGATTAAGGCACCAAGAGTGCTTGGGATGCTTATGTGTCTATGAGTGTTCTCAAATATGTTCATGCCTGGAAAACTGCTTCCAGCTTGTCCCTTTTTGCTTTTTCATTTCCATTTTTTCTGTTATCTCACTTCATAAATTAAAAAAAACCACTTTCCTCAGTTCACATAGCCACACCCAATGGCTAATCATCTGACTTGAATTGGCCTTGATAAAAAATGGGACATGGAACCACACTATAGGTCAGTAAGGCAGATAATTTGGGCTTGAGTCTGTGATAATTTTAATGTTTTTCAATTCATGTCCTTGACCTTTTATTTTGACATGAGTTTGAACATTCACTCTACTTCTCCAGGATCCCTGGCTTTGATCCTTGACTATGCCCTTTCAAATGCTCGTGTCACCCTTGTCCTCCACATTATCTTCAGTGTATCTTTTCTAAATCTGATGTTTTTATATGTTAAAAGTTTTCATAGACACCAACTTCTTGAACAATAATATCTGATCCTTTTCAAATAATAGCATACAAAGCTGTTAATAATCGGATCTCTATCTTTCCAGTGGTATAATGTGGCTAAGATTAAAAACTATGCTCCTACCTTGGAGGAGCAAATAATAGCAATACCTGAGATTCCCCCAGAGTTACCACTCAATACATTCTTGTTGAATTAAACATTAAAGGGTATTGGGCCATGGCATGAGGTGAGGACAGTTCTGGGCTCAAGGTATTGCTTGGAGTCTAGTGTAACACCAAACAGGACAGAAGAAGCACCTGAAATGCTATGGCATGGTGTCAGGGCATTAATAAGAGGGATGCAGGGAACCTGCAGAGAAACTTTGCCAGCTTTGAAGCTCTTCTTTGCTAACAACACTTCTCTAGTATCTGTGAAGAATGTGCCAGAGAAGGAGACTGACTAGGGCATATTTTTGGAAGATCTATTATTTGAATCCTGCCGTGTCAATGAATAAATGGACATTTGGCTAATCTATGCACAACTCCCTTTTGCACATCCAGACTTGAAACATTATAGTGTCCTGCTAAGGCTTTAGACAATAGGATTTGTGCATCTGTAAAGTCAGAATCAAAGACTAATCCATACTTAGTTATTCTGAGTGTACTAAAACAGAGTAATTCATTTTCATTATAGATCAGGCATGCTGAGTAGAGGAACTGATCCATTACCAAAATCTGCTGTCTGTTCTCCATTAAGCCTGCTGAGGCAAGGGTCAGTCTAACACCTCACAGTGGGCAAGCCAGGGGGAGGGGGAACATCTCCAGAAGTGAGAGCTTGGCCAAGGTAATTTACATAGTATTTTTGGCATTCAAAAATGAATTTGACTAAATGGCTTCTGTCAAAGCCTTCTGTGGTGACAGCCTTTTTGGTAAACATGTGTGATGATGACTTAGGAAGCTTCATGAAGGTTGAACAGATGTGCAAAGCTTGTCTTTAAATAATGTGGAAACCAAGATATTTCTCTCTCTCTCTCTCTCTCTCTCTCTCTCTCTCGTGTGTGTGTATGTGTGTGTGTGTGGTATTAGGGATCAAATCCAGGGCCTCACATAAGCATTCTACCTCTGAGCTACCTTCCCAGCTCTTTATTTTAAGATATATTCTAAGTTGCCCAGGCTGGCTTCAAACTTGCCGTCCTTCTACTTCAGCCTCCCAAGTAGCTGGAGTTACAGATACATACCCCCAGAACAGCAAAATCAAGATTTAGATAAATGTTCCATCTTCCTTATAAATGGATCCCTAAGCGGGCTGGGGCTGTGGCTCAGCGGTAGAGCGCTTGCCTCGCATGCGTGAGGCCCTGGGTTCGATCCTCAGCACCATATACAAAGCAATAAAATAAAGACATTGTGTCCATCCACAACTAAAAAAATGTTTAAAAAAATGGATCCCTAAGGGCTAAAACATATTCTGGTGGGATAAAATGGGTGGTAACCTCTTATTGTTCTTATATGTTTGGGAAGGTGTTTTAACAGAGCTAATGCAAGAATAGTGTTTTCCCTTCTTTCCAGGTAGTCATCCTCTTTTAAGCTTTATTGGTTCTAAGATTATGGTTGTTTTTTTTTTTTTTTTTGGTACTGGAGATTGAACTCAGGGGTACTCGACCACTGAGCCACATCCCCAGCCCTATTTTGTGTTTTATGTAGAGACAGGGTCTCACTGAGTTGCTTAGCGCCTCGCCATTGCTGAGGCTGGCTTTGAACTCGCGATTCTCCTGTCTCAGCCTCCCTAAGTGCTGGGATTACAGGCTTGAGC
>CM053417.1:21921315-21941554 GCA_028644305.1 Xerus rutilus
GATTATGGTTGTTTTTAATCAGTCCAATCAAGACCTCATGAACTTACATTGCACTTAACAATTTTGAGTATTTTGTTCCTTTGCCTGCTTGTTCTTTTGTTGGGTGTATGTGTTTCTGTGTGCATGATGTTCACATGTAGGTACCATTTCTCTCCCTTTACAGTCCAAACTTCGGATATACAGAAAATTTGGTGCTTTCTTTTCCTTCACATTATCCTCTGTGCTTTTTCTGTCTCCATAGTATGAAGTTTACTGTAACAGGTTTCCCACTATAATGTGTTGGGAAAATTAATGCAGAAGAATTGTTTTTGAAATTCTATTACAGAGGCAAGCTGGAAGAAAAGAAAGAGGGAATAATGAGTCCTGAGTATTAACTCTGTACATGCCACATTCTCCCTAAATGATCTGAGGCACATCTGGTTGTTTCTCTGTGCCTCACATTCCACATAAGAAAATCAAAGAATCAAACAGCATGATCCCTAAAACCCCTTACAATTTGATCTTCTAGAATCTATCATGACTCTTCTTTATTATAGAATACATGGAATTGAGCTTGGGAAGAAACCTACTATAAATAGTGAGATTCTTACCCTTTGTCTAGATTTTATTTATTGAGAACCTACCTAGTATGATTCCAGACAACTTACTTGCATTGCCTCTTTTAATCTTCAAACAACTATATGAGACTGGTATCATTATTTTCTCCATTTGTAGAGGACAGTTTAAGTATCTTTCCTACCATTAAATAGCTAGAAAGATCAGGTCCAGTAAACTTTGTCTGTCTGACTCGAAAGCTTATATCCTTCAGCAAAGTACTGTAGTATGCTTCCTCCAGTTTAACATATATAAAAGACTGAGCCAAACATACATACACTTGTACATATACATATACATATACATATATAAAATAAAAGCTAAAGGCTAAGTGTGAACCTGATGGGCTATTGTTACATGTGAGTTAGTGAACCTTAACCTGTTTTCTAAGAGTTGACCTATGATGTAGGCTTACTCAGGTCTGATGTAAAGCTTCAACCAAAGACACAAAAAGCAGCACAGCAAGAGAGTCTATATCTGTGCAAGGAAACATATACTAAGTAAGAGTAGCATGAGGAAATTCAGAAAAAAAATGAAGAAACAATAATGGAAAGCAATCCAGCACAATTTCTTTCTGATTCCCTGCCTATATTGGCTCTGTGTGTTCCTTTACTACTTGTACTTCCCAGGCATGAGCTGCAATTAATTCTACTAGGACATAGATAGAAATTTCAAATCTTTTTAAATTAGCTCATGATGAGACACAGATAGTATATGAACCATGAAAAATTTCTGTGTATGTCCATAGGACTGAAATGGAGGCAGTTTATAAAGGAGAAAACCCCAATTCTCACTTAAGATTTCTCTGTGATGTTGAGTGAGGAATTGGCTAACAGTTGATCAATATGAGGGCCCATTCCTAGCATCAGTGATGTACAATAGAGCCATCTTTGTCTCTCTCTCTCTCTCTCTCTCACACACACACACACACACACACACACGCACGCACACATACACACATACTGATTCCATGTTGGGAAGATAGAACTTTTATTAGTTGTTTATTTTCCCAGCAGCCTGTATAGCATGATAAGGAAGAGGGCCTGGGGTGGGCTGAGATGCAGTGCAAAGGGAAAGAAATCTTATGGTCCATTTAAGCTGTGCTTTAAGGCCAGCATTTAGTGAGGTTGAATTGTACTTAGTTGAAGGAGCTCCTGAGGTGAAAAGCAACGACCTGGGTAAGATCAAGTGTTCTTTCTTTGATTTCAGTACTCTGAGGGAGGGGCTTAGGGGCATAGTGAGTGATTTGGAAGGAATCCTTGTAGCAGACTAGAATGAGGAAGGGACTAATATCTGTCCTGTGGAGGAATCTATACCAAGAGGCTATTTCTCTGTCTAGCTAGAGCACAGCAACTGTATGAAGCTTAGCCATTAAGTCCTTACTTCATATGGCTTCAGGACTTGTATGTCCTATATTATTTAGCAACTCTTTCAATGAAGCACAGAATATTTTCTGAGGTCATTTGTCTCACTTAGAAGGGCCAGTTGGACTGAGTGGTTAAAGAGGATAGAATAAGGCAGGAAGAAGCTTTCAGAGAAGAAAGGAAAAAGTAGAGAGCCTTAGCAAATGCTCCCTGATCTCAGATAGAGCAGTGCCAGAAAGAGGGCAAAAGAAGGCAAAAATCATTCTGGAAAATGAATGGTATCAAAATGAAGAGTATTTTTCCTGAGTACCTAGAAATAAGGGATAGAAGAGTATTTGCAGAAGATGAAAGGCTTATTTATCTTCCACCTCTCCTCTTATAAATAATGTTCACTTTAAACTGCTTGCATGTGTATTGTTCACTCTGTGGATTAGCTGCTGCCAATTTAGAATGCCGAAATCCAGCATTCTGAGTCTCATAACCCCATGATTCTCATTAGCAGATGTACTAATTTTATCATTAATCCAAGCAAAATCCCAGACATTAAAATTGAAGCAAAAAATATACGTACAAATATCATATATCCCAAAGTCAAACATAAATGAACTGATATAATTGGTTCTTTTAGAATTTTTGTAATTCTTCTCCAATACCACAAAAAATCAAGGATTGTTTGGAATGCAGGATGGACCTTATCAGACAAAGGACAAAATATCAAGTAGCTGAGGCTTTCACTAATTTAATGATCTTTGATGCTAACAGGGCATCCGATCCCCTTAGCCTCTCAAGAGCACTGAAAGATTCCCAATTATTATAGCTACATGCTAGAAAGCTGTTCATTTTCTCTCTTGGATACACAGCAAGACATTCCAGATACCTAGGAAAAAATAGCTTTGACCTTGTGGTCCTGTAAGTGAACTGAGAAGCATGTTTGAGAAAGCAGGCTTATGTTTTATACAAGGTACAAGGCAAATGTACAGAAATGTGGAATTTGATGTGATTTCTGTGTCTTCCTGTAGAGGCAAGGTGGAGACCTGCAGTGTTTCTTTCTGTGCTCTGTTAGTGAAGTGTGCTACTGGTATGACCCCAGGATCAGTTAGGGATCCCTAACATTGGGATATAATCTCCAAGGCAAGGTAGACTCTGTTCCCAGTCCAGGCCAAAGTTAAGTCCAGGACTCACAGACACCTTCTGTAACTGTAAGACTGGATTCACACTTTCCTGCTTTTGCTTGGATTTAGTACTGAACTTGGGGCAAGATCAAATTACCTATGGTAATGCCTTTTCTGGGATCACTGTGGCTTTATCCATTGTTTCCTAGGTACACACAAGAATTCAGAAACAGAAAAAATGTTGGTCACCAACATTTTGCTGGTGTCTGGCAGTTTTCAAATAATTTTATTTTTCTATTCTTTCTTGTTTAGAATTTATTAAGAACCCGCCATGTTCTAGGCTCTATACTTTTGTTCATATATTATGTAATATAACACTATGTCAATCCTGCATGGTGTATCTGAGTCTTTTCATTTTACAGATGAATTTACTAATGAAAACTTGACTTAGCTAATATCCTAAGGCTTATGAATCATGGAATCTGTATTTCCCTCAATATTTGCCTGATTCTAAAATGTGTGCCAGATCCACCACATTGCATAACAACTCCTGTGGGTGAATTGATTCAAGAGCAGAGTGATATAACCGAACATATATATGCTTTTTTTCCACTTTATCTTAATTTTATTAATTTACACTGCCTTTTTATGCCTCAACTTGTCCAGAGCTGACTTCATTAATCTCTCCATCTATAGGGTTAGCTCTGACCCAGCTGACCCGGATAAAGTATAGAAATTATTTAAGCCAGTAGTGGCAAAGGATTTTCATTTTATCCCAATGCTGATAGACTGGCATTAACTATTTGGAACACTTTTTGAGAAGGCTTATATGGTGGCATCCAGGAACAGGTACTGATGATTTTAGTAGGCATGGGAGAAAAAGCCCATGTGCAATATATTTGCTATCCCTAACTGAAGCATTCTTAAGTCCTTGCCTGCTAATGAGGGCAGAAGTATATGTCTATACCAATAATACATATTTATAGTTTTTGAAAGACTTTCTCATGGTTTTGACAATTAATCATTATAGAGTTCCATGAGTTAGTGCTCACTGGCTTCTCTCACCCTTCAATGTCACTACACAACCCCTTCCCCATTCTCTCATTCTGATAGGGCAAAATCCTTTACTCAACTTCTAAAGGACGAATTCTTCTCAGATTTTGCATCCATCTATAGGACCATCATTGAACTTCAGTCCCCAAACCACATTCTTATTTGCCCCCTAGTCCTTCTAGGGATAAAATCTTGCCTTGCTTTTCCAGTTTTTCCCCTGTCCTGTGAGGGAAGCCTTGCATCTAGATGACCACTGATCACATACATGGATACTGTATACATGATTATTTAACAGCCCTATTTGTATATCTTCCTCAGAGAGTATGCTCACACTTAAGAGATTTGTCTAGTGATAAATAGGCCACAGGTGATGGCACAAGGAAAATGTACATGATGTTGATCCATTCAATCCATTGGTTAGGTAGAAATAAATGTTTCTTTCTTGATATTATTGGAAAGAAGACAGAATTTGTGATTATGGAGAGAGTCTATACAATCATGAGAAGTTGTGATAGAATCAGCTGAGACATGTGGGAACTTAGTAAAGAGAAAACAGATTGTCCTAGTCTGTTCCTGCTGCAATAACAAAATACCAAAGATGGGAAAAATTCTCAACATCAGAAATGTATTGCTCACACTTCTGAAGGCAAGAAGTTCAAGATCAAGACACCAATAAGTCTGAAATCTGATGAAAGCCCATGTCTCATACTTGGCACCTTCCTGCTGTGTCCTCAAATGGCAGAACACATTATTGCAAGTCTCATTTACAAGGGCACTGAACCCATGCATTTTCTAATCACCTCCCAAAGGCTCCATTACTTAATACCATAGCATTGGTTATTAGGTTTCAAACATAGGAATTGGGGAAACACGCTGACATTCAGACCATAGCACAGATATTATGAGAAAATGCAACAAAACAGTCAGTGGAGAATTCAGTGTAACAAATGGACAGGTATAAGAACTGAGAGATCGTCATAGAGTGGAGTCTGAGAGAGAGAGAGAGAGAGAGAGAGAGAGAGAGAGAGAGAGAGAGAGAGAGAGAGAGAGAAGCCCTCATTCCTGGCTTGCTAAATCCTGACCTCAGTTCTCATGAAGCTTTGCTATAATTAGAGCAAATGGATCTTCTGATATTCTCCCATGTTCTTTCAACATTATTCTCATACTGACTTGTAATCAAGTGAGTTTTCATGGCTTACTATTTTCTATCACTAAATGAGACATTACTAAAACACTGATCATGAAAAATGCCCATCTAAAGTCTGTATTTCCAGTTTTTACATCTTGCTGGAAAGTTTTTTGGAATGCAACTTAATTCTATTTACTTATTTTCTAATCAAAAATTGCCTTACCTCAGAGATAGCATGCCTTGACCCAAAGTCTAAATTTCTATTTTCATCTCAGCCTCCATCATATATGTCTTAACCTTGTGGGCTGGTACAGTATTAGGTACTATATTTTGGCTCCTAAAAGATCTCAGGGTATGAAAATTTCTGTGATGCAGAGGTGTAAATTCCAAATATGTTGAGATATTGTATAAAAAACACTGATTCATAATCATGTTATACTTGATCTATGTAACCTTGAGACTTTGATAATTATAGAATGAATCCTAGAAAGCAAAAAAATTGTAAAATTGGACACAATATGAGATACCATTAAGGTACTGAGTGCATATCAAAGTTAGGATCCAGACCTGATCCTGAGTATTTAGGAAAGCAATTTTAATAAACAAAGTAATATTTTTGTAGTATACAAAATCAAAGGACACTAAAATATGTATAATGAATAAAAATAACCCTTCTTCCTACCTTTTCCCCTATTTTATAAAGTGAGGAGTTTTGCTTTTATAATAAGTCTGTTGAGTAAATATATTAGCATAGCATTTGACTTAAAATATTTAATCATATCTACCTATCCATCATTAATATTAAGCTATGAATCCTAACAAAACCTAGAGTGCAAGATAACTCATTCCCATATTTAGCAGAGATCGTCAAGAATTTAATTTTTCCCCTTAGTTAATGAAAATGAAAAGCCTGAAGGCACTGAGAAATGAACTAGCTTGTTTCTTTAACCAAATGGGGACAAACTGATTAGAAGATGAAACCTTTCCCCTCTTTCCTCCCTCCCTTTGTGTCCTGAAGGACCCCACTGGTAAATATGAAGTTGTCAAGTATAAGGTACAGAATATGATGATTTGACCACTGGAGGGAGGTTTACCTAGCAAAGGACCATACTGAATATAAAAGAGAAACTTCCTTTTCACTTTCTAATTAACATTCTTCTTGCTTAACAAACACCAAATGCTTAGGAGACAGGAAGTCATCTGCTTTTGCAATTTGATCTTGCCTTCAGATTATCAGGTGATAAATTTGTTATGAGAAATGATAAAAATTGTAATTCTTCCCACTCACACAAATATGTAAAACCAATTTCCCTGTTCAGGATCCTGAGAAATAAACATGCCAAGACAGAAAGTCTATTTATCATGGCTGTCATAATTAGGTCCAATTGGGGAAGTAGGTTCCCTTCTGCAAATGACAAACTTCAAGTTCCAACCCAGCAGCCCCATTTTGCAGGACATGTCTAATAACCTCCAGTCATTTATCACTATTCCCAAATGCCAGAATCATCAGAGGCAAGGCAGGTGTTCCTCATTCCAGTTCACTAAACTAAAATCATAGTCAACATTATACCAGTAGGAAGATATTGCCTGGTTTCTGATACAAGAACATTTTCAAATAAGATTCTCCTCTCAGGTTTTTTTCCTTAAGCATAGGAAGTACAGTTCATAAAATTGAGGTAGCATTTTTCTGGCTTTTGACTTCCAAGTAGGCAGGGAATTGCTAACTTTAGCCAAGAAAAACACATGTGAACAAGACATTAGAAGACAAGGGGATCAAATAAACCCCAGGTGTCTCCCATTCCACTTCTGCCTTCACAGTGAAAGGCAGGGAACAATGTGTGGCAGGAGCAATTGTCTGACAAACCACTAGTTAACAGGCTTTGTGCACTGTTTGGACTTATAGACCAAAACCTGAAGTGAAAGTTCTGCTTAAAAATGATAAAGATCATGAGATATATTACTTCAGTTAACAGAAAGGATTAGTTATTGTGTGTGTGGTAACAGAGTGGCTGATGAAGAGATTCTATGTAATGAGATATTCTAATAAACTGAGAAATGTCTTGAGTTTCACTTCTCAGGGTCAAAAATTTTACGTAAAGGATGCCTGCTTCCTTTATAACAAGTAGTTTAGTAACCTATTTATGGGTTAGATAAAAAAAAAAAATGGAAGGAGCAGTGTACTTGGCATGCAGCCTACCAGCCACAAACTAACTGGGTGTACTTAGGTCTCTCAATGTTTCTGGACTGTTAATTATTTTTATTATTTTATTGGTACATTATAATTATACATAATAGTGGGAAACATATATTTTCACACACACATAACATAATTGGATCAATCACATTCCCCAGTACTGTTTTATTTCCCTCCCTTCCTCCCTTCCCCTGATCTTTTTGGTTTTCCTCTACTGATCTCCCTATCATTATTAATATTTTAATTAGTGCATTGTAATTGTATATAAGTAGGATTCATTGTGGTATATTTGTATACGAGCATAATTTAGTAGATTTTGTTCTCTAGTACTTCCCATATCCTTCTTTCCTCTCTCTCTCTGAATCCCCCTTCTCTACTGTATTTGTGTCCCTTTTATTTTCATGAGATACCTCCTTTAAAATTTTCTTATTTCTCTCTAGCTTCTGCATGTGAGAGAAAACATTTGACAATTGAATTTCTGAGTCTGAGTCTGACTTATTTTGTTTAGCATGATATTCTTCATTTCCATCCATTTATCGGCAAATGACATAATTTCATTCTTTCACATGGCTGAGTAAAACTCCATAGTCTCTCTCTCTCTCTCTCTTTCTCTCTCTCTCTCTCTCTCTCTCTCTCTCTTTACACACACACACACACACACACACACATATATAATTTTTATGCATTCCTCTGTTGATGGACACCTAAGCTGGTTCCATAATTTAACTATTCTGAATTATGCTGCTGTAAACATTGGTATGCCAGTATCACTATAGTATGCTGATTTTTTTGTGTGCTTTTGGATAAATACCAACAAGTGGGGTGATTGGGTCATATGAAGTGATTCCTTTTTTTGTAAAGTAGAGATAACTATCACTGTCCTTATGAAAAACCAGATAGACAATGCATGTGTAGTTTTACTAGTTTTATATAAAAGAAGAAAACAAAGGTCAAAATGATGAATGACTTTCAGAAGCAATTAATGTTTGGCTTGGTTCACACAGCTAATACATATCATAATCAGAATGTATTATTCCTTTTTTTTTTTTGGTCCTGGGGATTGAACTCAGGGGTACTTAACCACTGAGCCTCATCCCCAGCCCTATTTTGTGTTTTATGTAGAGACAGGGTCTCACTGAGTTGCTTAGCGCCTCGCTGTTGCTGAGGCTGGTTTGAACTCACGATTCTCCTGTCTCAGCCTCCCAAAGTGCTGGGATTATAGGGGTGTGGCACTGCACCCAGCTGGAGAGTCAGAATGTGAACCCAGTTGTAGTTTACTTCCAAAGTAGTGTTCAATCTCCAGTACAAAAACAAAAAAAAAAAAACCCAACAAAGTAGTGTTCATTTCCACTAAGCTTTATTAATCTCCTATTTTCTAAGAATAGTTTAAATCTGAAATGTATTCCAAAAGCCCATGTGTTAAAGGTTCGGTCCTCAGCTTAGTGCTTTGGGAAGTGGTGGGAACCTTTAAGAGATGGGGCCTAGTGGAAAGAAGTTAGGTCAATGGTCATATGACCTTGAAGAGGATATTAGGTCCCAAGTTCCTTCTTATCTGTTTCCCAGCCACCATGAAATGAGCAGGACTCCTGTGCCATTTTCTTCTGCAACGATATACTGTGTTGCCACAGATCCCAAGCAACAGGGTCAAGCAACCATGGACTCCAATCATAAGCCAAAATAGTACTGGCTTTCCTCCTTTTAAGCTGATTATTTCTGATATTTAGTCACAGTGAAAGAAAGCTATCAGATAGGAATCCAATCAAATGCTTTGAACAGTTCAAGTGAATGAAAGGATATCATCTTCTAGGCATTGCCACAGCCCCACTGGCAACTTTCAATCATTTCACTTAATTCATTGTGTTGTTATGCAATATATTACACATTCAGTCAATGCCTTTTGTAAGAAAAGAAGGGAAGCAGAGAGGGAATATATGATTCATAATGCACTCTGGGCTCTGTCCCTGTCCTTGCTTCTTTTGTATAACACCTGGGAATAATTCTGACTCTTTGAACTTTCTGAGGTTTTAAGTTCTGGATAAATGGGAGTTTACAACAAAGCCTAAGTAATCTGAACTTCTTGAATGTTTTAGTGATAAAGCAAGCAATAAGCCCAGCCAACTCTCAGGCTATGTATCAGCTAATCAATAGGAATGTTCAGTCTACACCAAGATTTTCTAACAGCTGTCAAGTCTGACTAATCAGTGATTGTTCAAAAATCACACTGAAGAGAAAACCTTTCTGTTCTCCTGGGGATTTGCTATAAGAAAAGACCTTGGGTAGGAATTGAAAGATTCAATTCTCCAATGACCTAATTATTATGAGGAAGACTAAAGTGGGGAAGCAGAAAGGAAGAAGAGGAAACTGAGGGACTTAATCATGCTTGTTTCTTCCATACAAACAGATGTAAAATATATCAGACCACTGACTTTCTAAATTGTTTCTCAGGACTGTAATAGGTGAAGAGTGGAGAAAAGAGAGATGGTTACGAAATTAGAATAAGGGAGAAGTAAGCTCAAGAGATAATAATGATATGTGGAGATATTCTTCCTGTAGCATATGAAAAGAATTCTCAATAGCTGTCTACTCTTTAAAATACCCCATAACAGCTATAATGAATTTAAGTCACTGAGTATATCCTTGTCCCTTAACCATGCCAAGTCTTAGCCCTTCTTGTATGACCTATCATTTTCACACTCCCATAGTTTAATCCTTCTTGTAATTATGGTAAAAGTTCTGTCATTGTTTCCATCAAAAGCAGTATTTTCCCTAGATTTTTACTAGTTCAACTGTTTCAAATTTTACAGAGCTCAAGCTTGGCATCAAACATCACAGGACAGATGATTTTTAAAATGTTTCTGTTTTACTAAACTCAAACTAATTAAAATCTGTTAAACATTTTTAATTTAGATTTGAGAATATATGTTCATACTTTTGATTTAGAGTTATTTTTAATCCTTCATTTAATTATATGTATTTAAAAATAATATTAGGGAATTTTTAGAGGGAAAAAGGCAAGAAGAGCTACAATTTGTCATCTAGTGAGGAAGGGGGGGAAGTAGATAAAGGGAAAGTTGGTGACAAAATTTGAGTAGATATTTTGAGATTTTATTCTTGATGAAACTTTAGAGAAGTTTCCTTATTTAGCATTTAAATAGCAGTATGGGTGTGCTCTATCCCTTTCCCAAGTGACTACTATGTTGCTCATCTCCATGAAATAGATTCTCATGACATTGAAGTGATTCAAGTTGCAAATGCTTTCAAGATTCTATCTACTATCCTGGGAGTAGGTGTTCTTTTTCTGACCACAAGTTTTTTGTTGTTGTTTGTTTTTGTTTTGGTGCCAGCACTTGAACTTGGGGGCACTCAACCACGCTGACCCACATCCCCAGCCCTATTTTGTATTTTATTTAGAGACAAGGTCTCATTGAGTTGCTCAGCACCTTGCTTTTGCTGAGGCTGGCTTTGAACTCATGATCCTCCTGCCTCAACATTCTGAGCTGCTGGTATTACAGACTTGTGCCACCATGCCTGGCTGAACACGTGTTTTATACTCTAGAGGAATAGGATTATATTTACGTTGCAGCACTTAGATAATGACTTTAATCACTTTGTGAAAAATAGTATTATGCTCTCTGCCTTAAGAGTGAATAACATGAGATTGTATTTTTAAAACTCTCATTTTGTTATAGGATTTTCATATGTTGTCTTATTTAATCATTTGGGTAAAAACATGATTTAGGTATTGCACTGATTTCCAGATGAAGAAATGGAAGCATTGAAGTTTGGGCCTATTAAGAAATTCAGCATCTTCAAATTGTCTTCTAAGTCTGACTAGATAATGTGTAAGGGATAGGGACCTGCAGACATACTGATTAAATTAGCAGTCTGTGCGAAAGATTGGCAAAATTAATCAGTCTTAGTTTTCTGTGTGTGTGTGGGGGGGGGGTGCATGTGTGCTCGTGTATATGTTTAATGGGGTAAGGGGAAGAAAATTACAAATTAGACACTATCTGAGTGATAAATCTTGGGAGCTAAGGAGCTATCCACCGCCTTGTGGGACACTAATTCAGCTTTATTCTTTCACACTGCATTCTATTTTTCACCCTCCCCAGCAAGGGGGGGAGAAAGAAAATAACACCACTGAAACATCTTTCCAGTATGTTTTCCAAAGCAGATTCCAGATTATCTGATTGCTTTGAAAAAAATGTCTATCCCTCTGCGCCATTAAGACTCATCTCATTCACATTTACCCCTACTCCTGCAGCTTGTCAATGGTATCATGGGCTTTGCTCTTCGATCAAGAGGGGAAATCCATAGCCTTAGGATGTGCTAAAATATGCCCAATATCCTGGGGACAGGTAGTATAACTTTATTGGCAAAGGCAGCCAAACCCAGAACCAAGCATCTGACTTCTGTGTCTCTGGGAGACAGTCATTCAAAAACTACAAAATGGTCTCACTGCTTTGCTTCAAATCTGGTCCTGTGGGTCAGAAGTGCTGAAAATGGACATCCTTTGCAGTGGTTGTCAGAAGAATAAGCTCTCTTTATGCATTTTTCCAGCTCTTTATAGCTTCTCTTCAGTATTTTCTCCTGACAGTGAAACTATGGGAACATTTAACACAATTCACCATCCCTTGAAAGATTTCCCATCCTGTAGAAGCTAGAATAACAGTGCTATGCAACCAGTCCTTCCTGAAATCCTTACGACAATGTTCTTGCATTACCATTGTCTCCCTGTTAAAGAAAAAGAATTATTCTGACACTTTAAAACAGTAAAGAAGACATTATTGAGGACAATTGCAAATATGTGTCCTGACTACCAAAATAGGGGAGAAAAACTAGGCTTAACTTCTCCAAACACAGCAAAGGCAACTCAGGATATTTAGCTAATGAGTAGAGCTGGTGGGTCAGTGGATGCAAAATTATTAAGAGGAAGCATTTTCTCTAAACTAACTTAGCAGGACTTTTTCTAAAACTGAGTGATGTAGGCTTAGCAAGGACAGAACTTGGGTGGGTGAGGAGGGAAGCAGATTTAAGGCCTAAACGAGAAGACTCAGAGGAGCCTGAGTAAAATTTGGTGAAGGAGAAAGTTTTTGTCACTCCCTGCCCCTCATGTAAATTCTTTACAGCACAGTACCAGTTTTACAGAAACGAAGATACTCTATGAAAAGATATCCTGACCAAAGCTCCAAAGTTACTGTCAAGCAATAGGCTCCCTTGATATTCTAACACAAATGTTGATATAGCAAAGCTGATTTTATTGCTTCCCAAAGTAAAGGAGACTTTCACCTCTCTGAGCTTTAGCATTAATCTCAGATGGGAGGAAGAAAAGGTAAGAATTTATTGAAAATTAAACGTTTGATTTCAGGTGAGTCTGTCAATGTGAGAACTAGATTAGGAGTAGATAAGCATCATGACACAGCAGTTCAGAATTGGTGCAAACAGCATGATGAGAATTTGGGGGTAAGGGATTCAAAGAATCTTTGGGTAGTAATTCTTTTCTCCATTGATAGATATTTCAGGAAGTTTCTGTAATGAACCGTTAAACCATTTCTTTGGGCAGGAAATTGTCAGAAGAGTAAAAAGAAATGCTAAGGAAGAGAGGAATACCAAAGCCATTTTAATGTAGATAGCAGCCAGGAGGAATATGAGGGTGACTGGTTTTGGATTTCACTGCATTTTACAAAACAGGGATTGGAGTAGTTTTTTTGAATCCTCAAGGACTACACCAACCCAAAATACAGTCCAGTGCTCCTTTTTGTTTTCTGCTGAAACCAGAGCCCTTGGTTACAATACAGCTGTGGGATGTTCTTAAAAAGCACTGAATTTTAGGAAGTCAGAAATATTGGGTTCTACTCTTAGTTCCAATCCAAACATGATGTATGACTTTGGGCAACATCATATTACTCAGTAGACATTACTTTAACAATTATTTTTAGTTGTAGATGTACACAATGCCTTTGCTTTATTTTTATTTATTTTATGTGGTGCTGAGAATTGAACCCAGTGCCTTACATGTGCCAGGCAAGTAATCTACCACTGAGCTACAACCTCAGCCCCAAGTATTATTTTCAATGCATGTTAAATTAGCTTGGAGTGCAAAATCTCTGAGCCACTTTAGCACTGATACCCTGTTATTGCACTTATTTATGAAAAATGAGGAAGATTGTAGAGCTTATTTTAAAGATTAAAAAAGTCAAATTTTCATTGTTCATTTTATAATTTTTCAAAAGGTATAATGACAGAACAAGTTTTTCTAATACTAAAGCCAGTCATCTTTGATGATGGAAATTCTAAGAGCAAAATACAAGAAGTTTTCCTCTCCAAAAGTTGTCAGTTAAAATACCAGAAGGCAGAGGACTGGGGATATAGCTCAGAGTCAGAGGTCTTGCCTAGCATGCATAAGGTCAAACAATATAAGAGTGATGAGACACATACCAATGCACATTTTATATCTGGTGGTTTGCATGCTTAATTGAGCCTATTGGTTTGGAGAAGGCACAAAGTAAAGAGGAAGGCTATTAAAGTTCATGCTATAGAAAAATTGCAATAATATAGAAAATAACCATGTTGTATAGTTAAACAGATTACAGAATAATATATAGTTTATAGTTATAGTTTTATATAAAATAGTTATGTATACTTACACATTTGAAACAAATTATCAAGTACTATTCTATAATATTAAATACTAAGATGGTTGTATGGATTTTAAATTTGTTTCTTAACTTTTCTACAGTGAACATGAGTTGGATGTTTATAAATATGTAACCAATGTATGCAATGTAGGTAAAGAAAGGGAAGGTGAAAACAGGTTGATTCTTTCTTCAAAATTTATATTTCTTTGTTTTTGGGGGGATAGTGGGCATTGAACTCAGGGGCACTTGACCACTGAGCCACATCCTCAGATCTATACTGGTATTTTATGTAGAGACAGGATCATACTGAGTTGCTTAGGGCCTTGCTAAATTGCTGAGGCTGGCTTTGAACTTGTGATCCTCTTGCCACAGCCTCCTGAGCAGCTGGAATTATAGGCATGTGCCACTGCACCTGGCTAGCATTTGTATTTCACATAATAGAATTTGCTAGTCTGCCATTTTGCTTGAAATTCCTATTAATTCTTTTGAAGTATCCGGAAGGACACTGCTTAGAAGCAAATACTTATAAAATATCTACTCAACTAACCTTACATTTTGATTAATTTCCAAAATGTCCATAGTTACTCCAATGCTCCTGACACACAGGAAAGTTGAACAAAAGACTTGGGTGAAATGGGAACTAGTTGTAGTTAAAAGATCTTTTTTGTTTGATTATTTCCAAAAATATAAGACCCTGTGAGAACATTGGTAGGAACTCTTTTTTCTATGTCTTTGGCATGGCCCTGAGCAGGTGGGGGAGACTAAAGCTCGTTTAATTAGCACCATAATAAATATACCTCTGATAATCCAAAAAATTAAATGAAACATTTCATAGCTGTCTTAAAAATTGCTTATATAGTAGTCCTTTTCCTTATCTGTGTTACCATTTCTGCAGTTTCAGTTATCCACATTAAACCACAAACTGCAAATATTAAAAGTAAAATACCAGAAATAAACAATTCATAAATGTTCAATAACAATTATTGCAGTATATTTTTATAATTGTTATATTTTATTAAGTGGTTATTTATGTTAATCTCTTGATATGCCTTATTTATAAATTAAACTTTACTACATATATGTATATATAGGAAATATGGTATATAGAGAGTACTATCTGTGGTTTAAGATATCAGCTTTGGGTCTTGGAATGTATCATCTGTGGATAAGGGGAGACTACTGTGTTTTATATTTTCTTCAGTTATTTTCTAATATTTATTTTCTGTACATCCTCATCATTCTAAAATTCATTATTTTGACTGATATCTTTTTTTCATTTTCCTTACTGTTTTATTAATTTTATTTATTTCTAATTTTTTATGCATGACAGCAGACTCTATTTCGAATAATGTTACACAAATGAAGCACACTTTTTTATTTCTCTGGTTGTACACAAAGTAGATTCACACCATTCATGTCTTCATACATTTACCTAGGGTAATGATGTCCATCTCATTTTACCATGTTTCCTATCCCCATGCCTCCCTCCCCTTTGCCCTATGCAAAGTTCCACCATTCCTTCCATGCCCCCCATTATGGATCAGCATCCACTTATCAGAGAAATCATTCAGCCTTTGATTTTTGGGATTGGCTTACTTTACTTAGCATGATATTCTCCAACTCTATCCATTTACCTGCAAATGCCATAATTTTATTCTCTTTTAATGCTGAGTAATATTCCACTATGTATGTATACCACAGTTTCTTTATCCATTCATCTATTGAAGGGCATTTGGATTGGTTCCACAATTTAGCTATTGTGAATTGTACTGCTATAAACATTGATGTGGCTGCGTCCTTTAAGTCCTTTGGATATAGACCGAGGAGTGGGACAGCTTGGTCAAATGGTGGTTCCATTCCAGGTTTTCTATGGGTTCTCCATACTGCTTCACAGATTGGTTGCACCAATTTACAGTCCCACCAGCAATGTAAGAGTGTGCTTGTTCCCCACATCCTCACCAACACTTATTGTTGTTTGTATTCTTTTTTTAAAATGTTTTTGTAGTTGTAGATGGACAGAATGCCTTTATTTTATTTGTTTATTTTTATGTGATGCTGAAGATCAAACCCAGTGCCTCACACATGCTAGGCAAGTGCTCTACCACTGAGCTACAGCTCCAGCCCCTGTAGCTTGTATTCTTAATAACTGCCATTCTGACTGGAGTGGGATGAAATCTTAGAGTAGTTTTGATTTGCATTTCTCTACTAGAGATGTTGAACATTTTATTGACTGATATTTGATCAGTTAGAGTTATCCTTTTTCTAAGCTGAATAATTAGGCAGTATATTTTTTCATCCTTGAATATCTGAAAATGTATTTCTGTTGTTCTCATAGATGAATAATAGCTTGGCTGGGTATGTAAATTTCTTGTCATTTTCCTTCTCCTCAAACCTCCATAGTCCTTCAATCAGTCCCCAAGCTTTAATGTTAGAGAAAAGATAATAAATGTTATACTTGCTTTCTTTTTGTGAATTGCTCGTTTTCTTTTAAGTTTTCTGGGGGGGATTGTTTTTAGTTATAAATGATAGTAGAATCCATTTTGACATAATTATAAAAGCATGGAATATATCTTGTTCTAAATCAGTCCCCGGTACCTGTCCTTTCCCTTGTCTCCCCCACCCTTTCTCACCTCCCTCTATTGATTTTTCTGACAATTAACCATAATTAAATTTTTAAAATTAATTTCTTGTGGATATTTGTGATGGTGATATTCACTGTGGGATATTTGTATATGTAAATGAAAAAGTTATGTTAGATTCATTCCACTGTCTTTCCCATTCCTATCCCCTCTCCTTTCCCTGCATTCCCCTTTGTCTACTCCTCTAAACTTCTATTCTTCCCCCACCTTATCATGGCTTCCACATATCAGAGAAAACTTTCAATCTTTGGTTTTCGAGGATTGGTTTATTTCACTTAGCATGATAGTCTCCAGATCCATCTATTTACTGGCAAATGTCATAAAGTCATTCTTCTTTAGGGCTGAGTAATACTTCATTGATATTTACAGACAGTCACACACACAATGGAGTGTGTGTGTGTGTGTGTGTGTATCTCACATTTTCTGTATCCATTCATCTGTTAAAGGGCACCTAGGTTGGCTCCATAACTTACCGACTGTGAACTGTTCTGCTATAAACATTGATGTGGCTGCATCACTGTAGTGTGCAGAGTTTTTCTTGTTGGTTTCTTAGTATGGATATTTATAGGTGTTTTCTTTCTCATTGCCATTAAAAAGCCATGCATAGCCATGGATTTCTTTTCATTAATTTTACTTTAATGAGTCATTCCTTTCTATAGATTTTTTGTTTGATGAATATATTATGTTGTTTATGCAAAGGAAGTTATATGATTTTGTTATCAAAAGATTTGCATAAATTATCTTTACCTGCTTAAATCAAGAAAAGATAGTTTTAAGTCCCAAATCTGCTGTTAATTGGCTGTGTAACATTGGAGAAATTATATAAATTTCTATGTTTTTCCAATCAGTAAAGTAGTAATAGTAGTAGTAGTGATAATAATAATAATAATATCTACTTTGGAGAGTTGTTGAGAAGAGTAAATGAGCTATAACATATATTTAAATGGCTCCTAGTATATAATAACTCAAAATGTGTTATATTTAATTTTTTTCACCATTGCATTTTTATGGGTGCATATAAATTACACAGAATGATGGGTTTCATTGTGGCCTGTCAGTACATGCAGATAACATCATTTGATCAATTTCACTTCCCAATACATATCTTTACCCTTCCATTTTCCTTCTACCCTTTTGGTCTAGCTCACTTCAGTTAGCATGATGCTCTTGATTTTCATCCATTTTCCTGCAAATGACATAATTTAATTCTTTTTATGCCTGAGTAAATCTCTAGTGTTTTTTTTTGGGGGGGGGTACAGGAGATTGTACTCAGGGGCACTCGAACACTGAGCCACATCCTCAGCCCTATTTTATGTTTTATGTAGAGACAGAGTCTCATTGAGTTGCTTAGCACCTCGCCCTTGCTGAGGCTGGCTTTGAACTCACGATTCTCCTGTCTCAGCCTCCCTAAGTGCTGAGATTACAGGCTTGCGCCACTGCATCTGGCTAAAACTCTAGTTTTTATATACAGCACATTTTTTTCCCATTCATCTGTCGAAGAGCACCTAGGCTTGTTCCTTAACCTGGCTGTTGTGAATTGTGCTGCAATAAATATCCACCATTATATTTTTAAGTCTGTCAAATGTTATTCATCTCTAAGTAATCTTCCTTGACTTTTTGTGTTCTCTTTTCAACACTCTTTTCCATTACTTTATTTTTTATACATATACTATATTATAAATTATAATTTTAAATCCACAATTACATATTACAGATTTTCTAATGTTTTCTCCTGCTTTTTCCCCCTGGTTTATCTGCATTTAAATGACTCAATTTCATAGATCATTTAAATTGCAGAGGAAAGTTCCCCAGGGGAAGGAAATTTATAAACTCATGGCAGATACACTGTTGCTCCTCTGTTCAATTTGAACCTCTCTTATTATTGGAACCATTCAAAGATCTTCACCTAAATGCATTCTCTGATGCTGCTATGAATGAATGCCCTTTGGCAAGTACATCTAAGGACTCCGTGCAACACATAGTTCTCCTTAGCTAATTGAGTATTTCTAAGTGATGGTTGATTTCAGGAAATGATGAAAAGTTTCCAGTATTGGCTGAAAATATGTCTTCTTTAAGCCAGAAGAGTAGTCATAAACTGAACTTGCTGACAATACTTCATTTGGCCAGAGTAGTATTTTTTAAAATTTAAATGCCTTTAGACACTAAATATTCTTTCAATTTTTCCACAATCCTAACTACTTTCAGTTGATTTTGCTCCAAGAACACTTCACTCATTTCTAATACCTTACCTAGAGCACATAAAATTGTGTGTACTAAACCACTTTAACGTTTGTGCAAGTGAGACTCAGTGTAAATATTAGGATGGAGAAATGGCATGACATTATGCATAACTATCCCAAGTAGGGTATGAATCAATTGATGCATACACCAAATATCCATTGAGCATTGGCTATATGCTAGAATCTGAGAAGAGTGCTAAGGAAAGAGCAATAAACACAACATACATAGTCATTGCCCTTCTTTCTTTCATATTTAATTTATTTATTTGTTCAATTTAGGATTACATGATAACAGTGCAATTTGATTCATTGTACATAGATAGAGAATAACATATCAATTCTCTAGTTGTAAGTTGTATAGAATCACAACATATATGCAGTCATACATAAAGTTAGAGCTATGGTGACCATCATATTCCACCACCCTTACTGTCCTCATGCCCCCTCCCACCTTCCACCCCTGTGAACAGAGTTCCACCATTGTTCCCATGACCTTTCCCACATTATGGATCAGCATCCACTTATCAAAGAGTACATTAAGCATTTGGTTTTCTGAGATTGGTTTACTTCATTTAGCATGGTATTCTCCAACTCCATCCATTTACCTGCAAATGCCATAATTTTATTCTCTCTTATTGCGGAGTAATATTCCATTGTGTATATATACCACAGTTTCTTTATCCAGTCATCTATCGAAGGGCATCTTGGTTGGTTCCACAGTTTAGCTATTGTGAATTGAGCTGCTATAAACATTGAAGTGGCTGCAGGACTGTAGTTTGCTGTTTTTAAGTCTTCTGGGTATAGACTGAGGAGTGGGATAGCAGGCTCAAATGGGGGTTCTATTCCAAGTTTTCTAAGGAATATCCATACTGCTTTCCAGATTGGTTGTATCAATTTGCAGTTCCACCAGCAATGTATGAGCATGCCTTTTTCCTCACAACCTTGCCAACACTTATTGTTGTTTGTATTCTTGATAATTGCCATTCTGACTGGCATGAGATGAAATCTTACCGGAGTTTTGATTTGCATTTCTCTGATTGCTAGAGATGTTGAACTTTTTTTCATGTGTCTGTTGATGGATTGTATATCTTCTTCTGTGAAGTTTGTGTTTAGCTCTTTGGCCAATTTATTGATTGGGTTGTTAGATTTTTTGGTGTTAAGCTTTTTGAGTTCTTTATATATCCTGGAGATGAGTGCTCTATCGGATGTGTGTGTGGCAAAGATTTGTTCCCAGAATGTCGGCTCTCTGTTCACTTCATTGATTATTTCTTTTGCG
>CM053417.1:21942054-22020507 GCA_028644305.1 Xerus rutilus
TTTACTTCACTGATCATTTTAATTATGTACATTCTGAATTCTTTCTCTGACATTTCAACAACTGTACTGTCAATGGATTCTGTTACAGTGGTATCCAGGTTTATTTGGGACACTTTCTTCCCTTGTTTTTTCATGTTGATTGTGTATTTTCCTTTCTTGAAATACCAATCTGAGGTATTGCGGCTTCTATCATATAATCTTGTATTGACACTCCAGATTACCTGTGTCTCACCTTGGAGCTACTTCTGTTCCCCCAGTGTCCCCAGATGGGCACTATTGCCACTAAAGTTGGTGGTGATAGTAGTGGATGTACCTCTAGAGGGCAGTGGGAATGGCCTTGACTGGGCTCCTGAGATGGCCCCTGAGGGCTGTTTCACCCCTCTCTTTCACTCCTGCTGGTGAACAGGAACTTTGGAGCAGGACTGGAGGTGGGCCCAGGTTTCACTTAGGCAGGGTCACAAGCAGGAGAGTCTGTGTGTGATCCTTACAGTGAGTGTGAGCTCCCCTGGGGCTGGAGGCTAGCAGGCTCTGGTCTGCCTTCAATTGGGCACCCCTGGCATTCCCTAAGGGTGGTTTGAGGCCTTCTGTCTTGCCTGACCACAGGAACTCTGGAGCAGAACTGGGGTGGGTCCAGAGCACACTTGGGTGGGGCCTCTTCATGCTGGGATCTCTGCAGGCCACTCTTACCCTGGGTATGCCCTCCTCTGTGGCTAGCGGCTAGCAGTCCCTGGTCTCCCTTTGCCTGGACACCCGTGGAGTTTCCTGAGGGCAGATCTGGGCCTTCTGCGGCTCCTGCCAGTCCACAGTGACTCTGGAGCAAAACTGGGGGGGACCCAGACCACCTTTGGGTGGGGCTGCCTCATGCTAGGGTCTCTGGGGGGACTCTTACCCTGAGTTTGGGCTCCCCAGTGGCTAGCAGCTAGCAGTCCCTGGTCTCCCGTTGGCTGGACACCCATGGAGTTTCCTGAGTGCCGATCTGGGCCCTCTGCGGCTCCTGCCAGTCCACAGGAACTCTAGAGTGGAACTGGGGCAGACCCAGGCTGCCCTTCAGTGGGGTTGGCTCACACTGGTGTCTCTGGAGTGACTTTTGCCCTGAATTTGGGCTCCCCAATGGCTAGAGGCAGCAGTCCCTGGTCTCCCTTTGGCTGGACAACCCTGGAGGTTCCTGAGGGCAGATCAGGGCCTTCTGTCATCATTGCCCTTCTTGGAGCTTACAGTAGAGTAGAATAAACAAAATTTGAATGTTATTAAAATGAATGAAAAATTGTAATGCTGATTTTCATTCTGAGAATTAGTAGAGGAAGTGAGAGAGAAGAGAGATATAAAAAGGAAATAGAGGAGGAGATGGAAGAGAATAGAGGAGTTGAGAAGGAAGGATAAGGGAGGGGCAATATTAAAGTGGGATCTTCAGTAGAAGACTAAAAGAAATGCTCTGAATTTTGGAAATAATTAATAGCCATATAACACCTTAGTTATTTGAGTTCACATAGATATTTAAATTCAAAGTTATTACAATTCTCCACTTATCAGACCAACCTACCTTGAGATTGACAACATGGCTGAGCATCTCATCTTTAATACCACTTTTATTTAACAACAGTTTTTTTAAAATTTCAAAACAGGATATTTTAAGATAAATTGAGTCTTTTACTTAGTCATTATATACTATATAAATTTCTTAGGGACTAGGACAGATTAACTATTATGAGTTCAGAGCACATAGAAGTTTTGACAGTTCCTTTCATTGGGTATTTGAAAGATCAGAATGAAGATTTTAATTTTTTATAGCTTGCATACATGTATATATCAAAAATAACAAATATATTCTTTCTAATTCTTATCTGCAATGTATTAAAACCTTGATTATTTTTTCTGGCCACCTTAACAAAAACAAGATTATGTATGATATCTGCTATATTAATGTCTGAAAATTTGCTATAACCTTTGTGAACATAAAAAAGTGAGAAAAATGCCATTTTCCACCATAAGAAGACTAATGAAAAACTACTTATTTGGTAATTATTCAGAAGTTTTCTCCTTTACATATTTCTCTTTTAGTTTGGCTTAGCCAATCCATTTGCATCCATTGTGGTCTTTGCCAATTTAATTTTCTTAAAGTTTCAGAAGATTTCCTCAGAAAGTATCCACCTACTTACCTATTAAAGACTTTTTTCAGAGTTATTCACCTGAGGGATGATAGATTATGCCTTCTAAATGAGAGGGAAAAAAAGAAATTGAATCCAAGCTAAAAGATGAAACTCTTTGATAAAACTTTGACTTTTAAAAATGTGATTAAGAGGTAGGGTTCTGAAGTTATATCTGAATTTAAATCCAAGAGCTTTAACTTTATAGCTCAGTGATTTGGAGGAATTACTTCTATGAGCCTTAGCTTTCTGATCTATAAGATGGGAGCAAAAATGCTACCTAATTCATAGGGCCTTGAGAAGATTAAATAAGGTAATGCAAAAATATACTTGGTACATGGCCTGACCCATACTGAATGCTCTGAGTGTACTTTTAATATCCTTACTATAAGGTATTAAAAAGATCATTTAAACTATAATATTTTAATTGATCTGATCAGCTGGTCCATTTATAAATGGATTGCATTCTGTACTTGGCCAATGACATAGCTCATTGACTATGATAGAAGTTAACCCTCTCTCAATCATCTGGCTCAGCCCAAACTTTCTCATACATGACTTTATCAAAATAGCTTATAAATTGCTCTTTCATTTCCTATTTGGCTAAAACTGTGTGGAAACTCATGGCTTCTATTACCCTTGAAGTGAGATCTATCACATTTGAATGTAGAAGACTTCTTACTTCTGAAGATGACCTTTCTTGTGTTCAGTATGTAGTATTTTGATCAGAGTTTTTGGCTACCATGAGGAAACAAATACTTCATAGGATTTTTCTGAACTTCGTGAACACTATTATGGTACCAGCTTTCAGTAGCCATCTCACAGTCTTCTGCATATGAATATATTTTTATTTTTTACTAAAAAGGATACAATGTGCCATTGTCCTAGGTCTCTTCCCAGAAGTGCTGAATCTGTAATGTAAATTTTCATTGCTCATGTATTTAACTACATAGTTTCTCAATGGATCAGTACTCGTAAACAGCTAGAGCTTAATAATATCCAATGTTTTATACATATGGTGTCTATTATGTGCCAACATTTTACAAGGATTATTGACTTAAATATTTACAATAACTCTCTGGAGTGGAAATATTATATTATCCCCATTTTAAAGATGGAAAAATGGTACAATAGTGTGAAGTTCTTGAGATCTGTGTTAGTACTGATGTTTTAAAGTCAGGTCTCTATGGCTTGAGAACATGAGATCTTAACAATACTACTGTTCTCAAAATAATAATTTTTCCCCTGTAATTCTGAAGCATTGAGAAATAATAAAGTGCCTTTTGAATCAGTAAAACAAGATTGCTCATCTTTTCAGCTTAGTAGTGTATATCCTGTGTACAGTTTTTTACTAGAGATAGAAATATGAATATAATTACAATATTTCACCACATAATCATTGTCACTGCATAACCATCCCACTTTATATTTTTATTCCAAGTATTTGTTTATAACCTTTCATCACATAATTATCAAAGGGCATGATTCTCCTCCTCACACAAGCTTAATAGGTAAAGAGAGCAGCAATGTATATGCCAGTGGCATATGGATGTGTATTTGTTTTCCCATGCACTGCAAGCCTTGAACCCCAAATTCTCTCTGCACATGCACTGTCAGTATATTTCAAACAGCTACCTTGGATAGTTTCTTTAGAGTACTGCAGGATTAATGGGAAATACATCTCATATGAGTTGGTGCTAAGGATGGCATGTCAGATTATGAAACCAACGATAGTGGTACAGAATCATTGGGCAAGGATTAAATGTTGTTATTCAATACTTCACAATATCAGAGTAAATTTTTCAAATGTAATATTTTGACTATAATGCACAAATCAATAAAATCTAATGTTAGCTTTGTTTAAAAAAACAGAAAAATGTTCAGTAAACTTTCATGAAGAAATGATGTGTATCAATTTGAACTATTCAGTTTTGACATATATTCAAAGAAGTGTTTTGTGCATCCTAATCTTGTATTAAATAGTTTAGTAATAACTGATTTTTTTAAAGTAACACTCCCTCAAGGGCCTCACATTACCCTGGCAGAGAGAGTCATGTATTTATACAATGTAATATAGACTATGTAATATAGATTAAAAGAATCTATATTACCATATGATAAAGGCCATGTCACCAGTTTTGAAGAAGCGAATTCAGATCATTGGTAGTGACAATGTGGCTAGACCTGATAATGTGATAATACCAGGAGTAATGCTAAGTAAACAACAAGGAGAAAGGAATTCTATCTATGGAAAATATCATGGACAAAAGGTCATAAAGATATTTCCAAATCAAAAACATGTCTCAAGAAAAGGACAAGTAATTTGTTGCAGCCAGAGAAGAGTGTGTTTGGAAAGTTGAAAGAGTGAAAGATGATAAATTGTGAAGAAGGCTGGATGCACTTTATCCTATAAGTAATGGTGTATGTGGTTGTGAGAGTGTATGTTTTAGGAAGATGGGCTGGTTAGAGTCGAGGAGACAAGGGGAAAGATTGATAATATTATATATGCAATCTAATCCCTAGTATGCTATATACTTTATGATTGTGACAAGTTACTTAATGTCATTAAACTCAGTTTCCTAAAAATAAATGAGGAATATAATCCTTGCCTCATGATAGTTTTGAAAGGATTAAATGAGGTTAAATAAACAAGGCACAGCCATATAGTCTAGAATATGGTAAGTATACAGAAATGGTGAATGTGATTTCCAACATCTCCTGAACTAATTACGATTTGAATATCCCATGAATCATATTGGATGAGTAGTAATTTGCTGTATTTATAATAGCAAACCTGTGAACCAAATTCTTCTGTGTTTAGTGATATCTAACTTCTTTCTATACTCACAAGAGTTTTGAATATAAACAACTATTATGGATCATAAAAAGAGATGCTGTATTTTGAAATAACTCAAATCCAAGGATTGAATCTGATTTGCAATTGCCATGAAAAACATCATGTATATGAATATAGATATAAATATGAATATGAAGACAGATATTCTGTCATTTGTTCATTTTTACATTTATTCATTCATCAATAGTGATTCAGAAATATTTAAGATGTGTATCCTTTCCTCTTATATTTTTCTCAATCTAATTTCATGTAGCCTATGATCAATTTTGTTCACATATAAATCATTGTGCAATATCTTTTCCTCTCAACAAAAACGCCTACCCAAACATATATACATACCATCCATACATCTTAAGATATTTGTCAAAGCCAATATTTAATGTCCTAATATTCTGTGAATGCATTTTAAGTATCCACTACTTATTGTGAAGATTTATTCTTTAGAATCGTCCCTAAACCTCTCAATAATCTTTTCTGAGAAAGCTTTTACCTATTTGTCCCTTGGAGGGAGGTCACTCTAAGTGCATTTTAATGTGTACTGAAAAAAGGGCAGCACAGCTGAAGCCTGATTGAAAATCTGATCTTCTCCCTAATGTCACAAGGACATTCTGAGACAATGACTGAGGAGCTATGCACCAGTACCCAGCTGGATTCCTGATACTTACATCAGCAATGCATTATCAACAGAGACATTGATTTAGAGTAAATTAAGTAACCAATTTCCATTTTAAATCCTCCAATTCCATTTTAGCACTAGGAGATATTAACTAGTATTGTTATAGGTGAAATCTGATTGTGTTAAGGAGGGTGCCTGGGCAATTGGAAGGATTCAAGATAGGAAATTAGAGTTCTAAGTTTTATTCCTGTCTATAGCCTGCTGGGTCACCTTGAGAAATATATCAAAACTGCATCTCAGTTTCTAAAAATCAAATCTTACTTTCTGTAATCCTGAAAGAGAATTTTTGGATTATCAACTTGCTAGGTATAACTCTGTCAAGGTAAGTGTATGCAAGGAATTGCTGGAGATGAAGGATTTTGCAAATTGCTGAAATGAAACAGTGGATTGGCCCTGAAATATACTACTTTCCATCAGTATTGCCAGAAAACTAAAGATCAAAGTATAAAGTACTTAAATACTCTCATTTCTAGCATGATTCTCACAGATTGATTGAGCATGACAGGAGGAAGGGAAGAAGAGAGGGAATCTTATGTACAAAATCATTGTAAGACATGCAGAAATATCAATATGCTGCAATAATTCTTCTGGGTGTAATTGTACTACTTTAAATATTTGAATGTATATTGGTGATGGTTGTTGTCCATGAATATTTTAAACAACATGGGTGATACCAGAATTTTTTGAGCCAAATTATGTTTTACCCCATTACATCATTTTACCCTAAAGTGTTGACTTTCTCTAATCTCTTACATACTTAAACTAGTAGCATAATTATATAGCATTTTCCAGTTCATTCCTGTATTAGGATTCTCTAGAGAAACAGAATCAATAGGAAGTATAATTATAAAATAAGGACTTATTATATTGCCTTACATGACCAGAAGCTGAATAGTCCACAATGGTCATCTGCAGGCTGGAGAGCTGGAAGAACCAGTACCTGTGCAGTCCAAGAGGCTAAAGCCCCAGAACAAGTGGGATTAATAGTGCTACACTAGTATGAGACTGAAGGCTTCTGGAAAATCACTGGCAGAGTCTGCTTTGGAAGAATGAAGAAGAGTCCACTATCCTCAGATGATCACACAGCAATCAAGAACCCATTCAAGAAGAATCAAACTTGTACCTGCTGCTGCTTCCTTGTTCTTCCAACATTTATTCCATCCAAGCCATCATCCTATTGGATAGAGCTGCCCACGCTTAGGGAGGGTCTCCATTTCAGTTGGCTATCCTATCTGCCAAACATTCCTAGACACACCCTCACTTCCACACCCATAAGACTCTGATTCTTTAGCATCTCTTAATCCAATCAAATTGACAATTCAGATTAACTGTTCAGATTAACACCTAAATCAATTCATTTGAGCTAGTATTATTTTTCTTATTTCATATTTGAAAGAATTAAAATTCAGAGTGATTTCTACTTACTATTATTTCCTAGCTAAGACTAAAATGTGGGCAGTTTGCATTCACTGTCAGTGATCTCTCCACTACAGTATATTGCATACACTAAATTGTGATACAGATAAAGAAAACTATGCAGCCTGAGAGAGTTGAAAGATGAATTTTGGATAAAGGCTTCAAGGAAATATTTTATTACTGAGATGGGATACTTGAAGTGTGGAATCTATGTATGTTAAGAACAATCAAACACATGATAGTTATTATTACTTTTAACCTCTTGATTATACACAAAGTTTCTGAAAATAAAAGGTTTCTGGTATTTTTTAAGTGGTATGTTTTGTAGACTCTGTGGGTGGAGTTCTATAAAATAAGGGCAGATATCTTTGGGAAATGCCGTAGATGATATTCTTCTATTGGTGACTCAGTGCACATAGTACATGAAAGTTTCTGAGAATTTCTGCAAAAGGGAAATCTGTTCAAGTTTGTTAAACTCAATCTTTCTTTCTTATTTAATCCAACACCTGTTAAAATTCTGAAATGGTAATATTTATGCAAAAATTTAATTTGCAAAATTAAAAGCAATCTTCCCATTACTCCTACTAACCACATCACTTCCTCTTCCATTATTATTCTGTAAGAGAAAAATAAAAGAACTCAAGATAAAATGATTCTGAATATGACCTTATTGTTGCTATTATAAGAGAGGAAACTCACAGAGGACAAGATATGTTTTCCCATGCTTACTAAAGAGCCTCATACATCATATGCTCTGTATATTCTAAAGATATGCCATCCTATTCATGTGTAAATTCCACTCTGAATATTTTACTCATGAGAAGAATAAACTATTCTTATAATTTTTAAGAAAAAATAAGTATCTATTCAGAAATATTAGACATTTATCTTTTTAAGAGCTGAAAGCTGGAACAGTTGGTCTTTTATTTCCTGTAATTCCATTAACAGAGGCATTTTTTATGATTTCTGTCCATTGCTCTTATTCAACTCTCTAGCTTAATCAAATTCTGGTTGTGAGGTAATGACTTCTTTGTAGCTGTTTGAATATAACTCTTTTTTGGCCTATTAGACTACATTAAATGTTATTTGTACTGATGTGCCTACCAGAATAAAGCCACAAACCCATGTGGTTTGTGGTAAGGTCTCGCTTGCAGTATGAGTTCATCTCTGGTACCCAAAACCATGGCAATGCAATTTAAGACCAAAAACAGAAACTGAGACAGTGAGGGGTGCTCCTAAGTGTGTAATAAATGGATATCTCTCTTCTTTTAATTGATCAAGGTATTAGGGAGTATTCCTCAATCATGGTGAGATTCTGCTATTTATATGAAGGGTTTATGGAAGATAGGAAATTTTAAAATCTAGGCAAGATGTTGATGAAGGTGTACAAGATTTTTGTGACTCAAGTACTGATTTTGTAAGTGTTTTGCAGTGTTTGGTCCTCAAACACTGGAAAAACAATACCTGACAGGATTCAAGTTTTGAGTGCTTACTTCTCCAGTTTCATACTTTATCTTTTACTATTTTCTCAGACTTCTGTGGTGCAAATATATTGACCATATTCCAAGTTGTGAAATGGGCGATTTCTGTCCTTTTGTTACTTTTCACATTCTTTTACATCTATCTTGAACATTCCCTCTAGACCCTACTTTCACTCTAATTTGATGAATTCCTAAACATTTCCTTAAAATGTTATTTTGGCTGAGACTGCATTCTGGGTCCTTGCACACATACTTTCCCTCATCTAGATTAAGAGTAGTATATCCCTCCTGTGTGATCTCATTTTTATCATAAGTGTATTCACAATACTATAATATAGTAAATTCTGTGGAGTCTCTGTGTCTGTTACTGAACTTTGAGCTCTTTTAAGACAAGGATTATGTCTTACTTGTTCACCATTTTATTCATAACAGTACTTAGTAGTTCTTGGGTAGGTTCTTAATAAATATTTGCTAAATGGATAAATATGACATGTTATTAATTTTCAACATGGTTTGCCATATTTTTGCTATAATTTTCATACTAGATTGCCAGAAGGAATGGAAAACGAAGAAAAGAGAATGGTTCTTAGGATTATGCCATTGTTTTAAGCATCTTGGAAATCCTTAGCAGAAGCCAGTCTGGCAAGGGGGAAAGATGAAGCATTGTACTACAAACTAAAATGTCAAGAATACCTCTGATTTGTTTTTGATGCAATAGGTATAAAGTTGATCTTATCTTCATAAGTTTCTTTCATTTTGGATTGTATGATTTTTCAACTTTATTTCCAGAAAAGAAAAAACAACAACCCATTTGTTGATCTTTTAAAAAAATAAATAGAAAGCGTTTGAAAAGGGCCAGCAGTTTAGAGCAGTATGAATGGTAATGTCTAGATTGCAATTCATTTACATAAGGTATTTTACAATGAATTTTTCACATGAATGCAGATAAAAGCCTCAACCTCTGCCCCTCATATGAAGATGCTATTTATTCAAAATGTAGGACCTGCTGTTTGCAGAGAAACCTCTTGTTACATTTCACTTTGCTGTCAGCTATCCATATCACTCTGTTTGCTGTTCTAACTATGGCCCTTCAACAAAAGTGATATAAAGGCAGAATAAACCCAGCTAAGCAGTTGAACAGTTGATGAAGTATCAGGAAGGAGAGGAGAGAGTAGGAACAGAAGAAATTGATTTGCATTTAGTTATCTTACTGAAACAAGGAGGTCATCTTTTTTTCTGTTTTGGTTTTGTTTTATTCATAACACTCTTGGCCTTTGTAGTTTGGATTCTCCAGTTTGGCCAACACAATGCTGAATTCCGCTGTTCTTCCATACACAAAAAGATAACATCTCCATAGTTTGCCATGTGTTTCTGCTAAAATTGTTTGACTAAATTTGTGGATTAAAGAAAAGGAACGGTTCCCTGGGAAATGCCATTTCAATAATGTAATAGGTTCACTATAAAAGGAAGAAAAGGAAACAACTTCAGAAGGTTAACAAGTGACATTTTTGGGGAATGGGGAGAGTGTGGTAATATTTTATCCCCGAACTTCAATTTTTAGCCTCAAATAGGATGAAATATACTATATCAGATTATTTGTTGAGTGAATCATGGAAAAATTAATCATCAGTCAGTTATTATGGAAGAGCTGTGAGTCTCCTTTAACATGCTTCATCCTCTGTTAGATGTTACAGAAGGTGTAACAATTTTTTTCAGACCTAAAAAAGCTCATAATCCTGTTTGGCAACAGTAAATCTCATAGTCAAAATTATGAGATTGTTTCACCAATTTCAAGTGCTACAAAATATGCTCTATGTGAAAGTTCAGAAAAAGTAGATGTCTTTGTAGGCTGGGGCTACTAGGAAAATCAGGCAAAACTTTTCCAAAATCAAGGTATCCTAGTCAGACATTGAAAAACAGTATTTTATTTTTACTTGTTAGAGATTGAATGAACATTTTCCATTTTGTTTAAGAAATGTGTGTTCAGTTAAATATTTTAAGTACTATGATGAAAGATGATGAATAGAGTAGAGGGGAAGATATAGGATATTTTTTGAAATGAAGGAGGCCAGTTTGATAAAAGGGACAGCCTGCCATTTTTACTGCTTTAATGCAAATTATGACAATAACCTACATTAAAATACAGGCTCTTCTCTTCACACTCTTTGTGTTCATTAATGAAGGAAGATAATACAGATTTAGACTGTCAGTTTTGAATAATTACATAGTACATGCCACATGTCAGAAACTATTCTTACCACTTTATAGAACTATTAATTTATTTCTTCCTAATAATTCTATAAGGTTTTATAAGTGATACAATTAAAGGACAGAGAAGTAAAGTAATTTGTCCAACCTCACAGAAAACAGTGACAGAGTGAAAATTTGAATCCAAGTAACATAGTTTTTAAATACTACACATTGTGGCTTGGGTTGCACTTGGTTATTTGCAGGGCCTCAACTGATTTCCAGTTGAATCTATATATGGCTAAATTTCTGTTCTTGGTAACTCTTTTTAGTTTGTTTATTGATGTTATTTACTTATACGTTTCTTGCTATATAATATATATGTTCTGAGAAAATATGTTGTTTTGACCCAGAGATCAGAGAGGAGGTTATATAGGAAAAGCAGAACATTTTTAATATTTCTGCAATTATGATATAGATAGGGCCGTATGTAGCAATGAGTTAGACTTTAGTGCATCTATCAGCTCATTACAGTCTGATTAAAACAGGGTAAAATTCTATGGCAGAAAATTGTCCAGGGAGGCTCTCTAACAATAATGTTACATTCTAAGGAGCTCCAGCCTCTATCTCCCATTATTCTGATTATCCTGTATCATGGAGACTTTCCAGCTAGGCTTATATTTTGAGTAACAATAATTTCTTACATTTTTCCCTCCAAAAATCTAAACTAACTACTGTAAGAGTATTTCCTAGATAATGGTGAATGGTAAAACTAACCCTGGTAGGTCTTTAACTTCACTCACCTTTACTTCCTTTAGTTTTTGAGCACCTATGTCCAAAGCATAAACATATCTGTAAGATCCTTCTTCTTTTTTTCTGAATTCACATCTGGAAGGAAGAAGCAGGCACATCTGCTAGAGGCATTTCCATCCAGCATACTATATAAGGTCTTTGCTCTTTCACCTTCCCCACTGGCTCAGATTAATGCTATTCTCATGCTTCCCTCACTGCCATCCTTAGTGCCCTCAACCTAAGAACAGACTCAAGGTGTATTAGAAATGGAAAATAGTTCATTATCATTAAATGCTTGGGTTCTGTATCAAAATATTGTTTTGCTTATTTTGCTTTTGTTTGGGACAGCAGAGGGGGGGGGGAATTCCACTATGCCTGTCACAGTGATTGACAGAAATGAAGCATGAAAGAGAGCAACTGTGTTTATGAGCCAGGGAGGTGAAAACTAGACAAGACCTGGATCATATATTTTTAACAACTCAATAAATTTCTTTCACCCATTTCCCAAATCTTCATGTTCCAGCCAGAAAAGAATGACATCAAGTTTCAGTTAGAAATGAATTTTTGTTTGTGAAGGTTGGAAAGTTATAAGACTATAAAACATATTTTTTAATGAAATTGCAATATCCTCCAGAGCCTCACTGAAACCTTGTCCTCAGGGCCATGCTATTCTTATAGGAAAGATAACCTTATAGCAATGTCTGTGTGTTACTTCAGCAACTAAATTTTTCTGGATGGTCAAATTGTTCTTTGTTAATTCTGAGTTCTATATTATTATCTCATTGTATTATAGTAAAATAAATCTGACTTACTTCATTGTCCCAAACCACTGATATTCATAGTGGAATTAGAAAATAATTTGTTATGGGAAGTGCATTTTGTGGATGAGGTTTGAGAAATTTAGAACTAACCAATGGGCAAACTATGCCAGGATAACAGGTGATTGCTGATGTCTCAACTCTGAGAAATTTTTAAAAGACATTTGTTTTAAAAAGTGAAACCCCATTTTCTTTTTAATTATACATTTCTCTACCTTAGAGATACTCAGCTATCTCTTATTGAAGTAATATAGTATAGTTGAAAGAGCATAGACTTTGAAGTCAGACAGATTGGAAACATGGCTGTGCTAATGAGTAGTTGTGGATGAAGTCTCAGAAAAAAATAGCTCAGACTCAATTTTCTCTTCTGCAAATAGAGAATAATCATGAACATTCTGGAGGATTGTTCAGAATAATGGAAATATTATTATTATTATTATTATTATTATTATTATTCTTTATTTTCCACTGGGGTAAATTTTCTTTTGAAACATGTTTCTAAGCAAATGCTGAATGAATTTAGTTGAAAGAATTGTCACAAGGGTTTCTTTTCCCAAAGTTTTGAGCTGATTGTTAGCCATGAAGTTATCAGTTCTCAAATCAGAGTGGGGTTTCCTGATTACAGGTTAGGGCTGCACTGGACAATGGATGATGTAGGCAAAATCATCTACAGAATACAATTTGAGAAAAGTTGGTAAAAGACTCACTTGACCTTAATTATCTCTGTATTAATCCCTGCCACCTGTCTCCTTTTCCTAATGTGGACCTATTTATGTGGTGGAAAATGTGAGAAAGTCCAAGCTTCCTCAGTTTTCCTTAGAGGTGAATAGTATCTTTATACCTGTCATGGGCATGATTTTAACTGATACCAACTCTGTAAGTTGTGACACATACATGGTTATGCTCTTTATTTTGTAAGAGTGTGGAAATTACAAAATATGCATGAATTTAAAAAAGGAAAAGAAATAAATGTGAGCAATTTTTAATATCTCAACTGAAAACACAATTTACAAAATATCTAACCAGGAGCTGTTATTCAGTCCAACCTAACCCTCATATATTTGTTAATTTATGTAGTACTTCCACATATATATTCAGTATATTTTATTCGATACCCCATATGTATGAGATACTCTTTTAAGTGCCAGGGATTGAACAAAAAACAAGACAAATGAAGACTCTGCTCTTATTGGCCTACATTGTAGTGTGTGTGGGGAGATCAGACAGTAAAAAGGTAACTAAATAAGGTAATTACAGATTGTGACAAGAGTTTTGATGAAACAAACAGTGATGAGGTAGATTGGAAGACCCTAATAAGTATTGAATGTCAAAGGCCTTTCTGACAGGGTAATGTTAAAACTAAGACCTAAATTGTAAAAATAAGTCAGTCAAGCAGAGAAATCTTTGTAGAAGTAGAGGAAATAGGGAAATCCTTTGCTATTGGAAATAGGCATGCTTAAGGAATCAAAGATAGAGTTGTGACTGGATTGTACTAAATAAGAGAAGGAGAAAGATGAAGCCATTTATAGTCATGTAGGTAAAAGTAAGTCATTTGAATTGTATTATAATATCAACAGAAAGCCATTGCAGCATTCTAGGTCAGAAAGTAATGTACAATTTGCCTTTTATAAAAAGAAATGTTTCTTCCATGTACCTAATAGACTAACGGAACAAGAAGAAAAACTAGAGAATCCCATGTGAAAGACCATGATAATAGAATTCTATTTGAACTATTAGAATAAGATTTTAACAATCAAAGCATATGTAAATTCAGGGTATATTTAGGAGTTAGGGATAGTAGAAATCTTGTTGGATTGGATGTGGTAGGTAAATAAAAAAGAGAAGCTAGATACAATTATTAGGCTTTCAGCCTGAGAAACAAGTAAAAGTCTATATTTACTCTGATGAGGAAATTGGGAGATGGGGAAATTATGTTTTGTTTCTGACATATTGTATGTCAGATGCCTATTACATACTCAAATAGAGGTAGGAGGAGGCAGTTTGACATACAAGTCAAAATAGGGGGACAGATCAGGGTTAGAGATATAGTATGTGAAATAATGTATCTAATATGAGATCACCTAGGAGCCAGTAGAGTCAGTAATGATATTTGACTATAGTGCCACAACATACTATATTCACATTTAATATGTTTATCTTTCCCTATTCTCCTCTTCCTCATCTTTCTTTTTCCCTTTTATTCTCTAACACTATTTCTTCTTCCATTACTAATATCTTGGGAAATTGAAACTATTACTACCCTGTTTGTTAGGGATTACATTTAGGCAGGGAGAATTTTTCCTCACTCTCCCTTGTTATTTAGCCAGGTTCTGCATATTTTAATGGGAGCAGAAAGCAGCTACAGGTGTAAATAAAAAAAACATACCTTTGCTAGGAAAATACAGTAAGAAATAATGGGCTATCACCTCATGCAGGAATGAGTGTATACACATATATATAGCAGCCACATGTTAGTGTCCAGATTATAATATGTCTTCAGAAGTCAGTGATCCTTGGAAAGAGACCTAATTCCACGCAAAGTACAAAGTTATATGGGAACATAACATTGCATGCTATAAAATAAGGAAGTACTAAAAAATCAAAGGGACAAAATGATGTAGAAACCAGTACCATGAGGTTGTCCAGGGCCAAATTTGGGGAACTTTGATCACTATGAAATGATTTATAATGCATTGAATAAAAATATATTACTCAATAATATTCACATTCATTCAAAAAAGGTAGCATATGATGAAGAGGGAAAATACTTTATAGAATAACAACTCGTGAATGTAAAAGAAAATTTCCATTTACAACCACCAATTTAATTAATCTGTTAGCAAGGATCATCAATGATGCTAAAACCCTAAAGTTAAAAAATTTCCAGGTGCAGGATATTACATTATTTCAAAGATTATTCTCAATGAAAATAATAAGGTTTTACATTGAATTGCTGAAATGATTTTAACTAAGTGAACATCATTATCAACATCAATATGGAAGAAGCTGATAAGATGTTCCTTAATAAGATGCTGAGAGGAACATAACATCACCTATGTAGTATTCTTGTCATGTTGTTTAACCTGAATTCACTCATGAAGAAACAATTAGGCAAACATAAATTTTTGGATATGCTACAAAACAACTGAACTTCAATCCTCAAATCTGTCAGTGTTCTCAAAGATAGACACACATGTTTGGAAAAATCTTATTCAAGGAAACTAAAGAAACATGACAACTAAAAGTAAAATTTAATTCTAAATTGTATCCTGAGGAAAAAGAATTATAAAAGAACATTATTGGGGTATTTAGGAACTTCTAATATGGACAGTGCATTAGATAATATTATTTTTGTTAAATTTCCAAGTAGGATAATGGCATTGTGATTATGTAGGATAATTTCCTTGTTCTTAGGAAATACATGTAGTATGTATGGAATGGAGGAGGATATGGCAAAATGGTATTAATTAGAAAATCCAGATGAAGGATATCCAGGTATTCATGATAATATTCTTCCAAATTATGCATAAGTTTGAATTTTTTAAAATGAAAGTTTGAAAAACTAATGATGAGGTGTAATATAGGAAATTTAAAGCCATTTAATATTCAGAGATACAGCTGAGCAGGCTGTCAACTTCAGGTTTATCTGTCAACTGGTATCAAGGCATCAGCTGCTTGGTCTATGCTTGTGGTCAACAGACCTTAAGGTGTCTCCCAGTGATATTCTGCCCCCTGGTGTCCATACTTTTGTGTAATAATATCCTGCTAGTGTGGGAGAGACCTGTGATTTGCTTCTATCAAAGGTGATGGGACAATCACTCCTTGACAATATTGCAGTATCATTACCTGATGCTTTATTATTTTATCATTTGAGATGTGGAAATTGAGGTTCAGACATAAGTACTTTGTCCAAGATCGTGTAGTAAATAAGTGAAAACCAAGATTTAAATCCAGGTTAGTCTGATTTCAGAGTCTCTTCCTGTAACCATTATTCTCTCCTTTGTAGAATAGGCATGCACAGCAAATTGAAGGAGAAATAAATTTTAGAAGGTTATCACAGACATTTAGAAGGGATGGCCATAACAAGGGTTTAGAAAATGTGGTCCTCAGACTGGCAACATCATCCTGGGATTGCATTAAAAATACACATCTCCTTGTCTCAACCCAGACTAATTGACTAAGAAACTTTGGTGGTGGGGCCCAGAAATCTGTTTTAACAATCTTTCCAGGAGTTCTGATCCTCACTAAAATTTTAGAACTACTGGAAACAAAGTAACAAGAAGATGAGAGAAAAAAATAGTATGACTTGGAGAAGACCTAGGGAATTTTAGATTTAAATATGTTCCCCATGTTTGAAGGATGAGCAATGGGAAAAATAATGGTGACAAACAAAAAACTGTTTTCTTCATCAATTTGATAGTAGGCAACTTTCAAAAGGCACATTCTGGTTACACAAAAACAACTTAATAGTGAGTGCTGATTTATTTTCATTATTGCCTCCCAACTATTCTAATAGTTGAAGCATAAGGATGTCTGTATTCTGCACTGAGGTAAGTGAGAGGGTGTAGTTGCCGTGAAAAGCATGTTTTCCAATTAAGCATGAAAGAAAAAAAAAGATTCAAGGCTCCTGTGAAAAGAAGGATTGCAGAAGTTAATTTTAAATACATGCACATGTGGCTAGTATGATAACATGAGTCAAGGAGATGTCTATATTAATAAAGGCAGTATTATAGCAAATGGAGTTAATCAAACACTGCTGCATTAACTGGGCTACATCAGAAGCCTTACTGCTCTTAGATGCTTGCCTTTCAACGTTATTGGAAATTAAAAACTAAACCCCTTGTGAGGAATATCTGTTCTACCTAAAACAGTATCCAAAGCCTTCATCTCAGTCAAATTTGTTGTACTAGTATTTGCAATGGCTGAAGAAAACACCAGGAGCTAATGATAAACAAACCCCTCTTATGAGTTCAGTTTCTGAGGAATTGCTTCTGATCAGCTAAACTAGTAAGACCAACATAGTTGGTTAGCAATTGGAAATTTTTAAAGCATTTTAAAACCTAGTATCTTAATCAAAACTCATAACATGGTGATTCTGGCAAGGAAGATGTTATTGTTTTCATTTTATGGTGAGGAGGATGGAGACTTATATGGCAAATGCCTTGTTTTAGTTTAAGTCATCATTCTAGGTCTAATTAGTTCTATGCAACTTCCTCTTTTTTAAAAATGAGTTCTGTTTAAGGGGGTTCCTCATTCTCTCATGTAATTATATGTTGGTAAGTTCATTCCACAGGTTGTCAGAGGGACTATTAAGTGTGATCTGTACGAGGTTTAAGATCAAGCTGGCTCCCTAATCCCCACACTAATATTACTTAAAAATAAATTGTGCATACCATCCTGTATCATTAAAATATTCTTCTATGGTATAATTGTTTTCAGTTTTGCATTATTATTGTTTACAGGAATATCCTTACACATCAATATTTGTGTCTATCTCTCAATTCCTCAGGATGAAGACATAGCAGTGTAATTATTGTATCCAAAGTTTATAATCATTTTGGAAACCTTTGGTACATATTACCACAATATCCTCAAGAAAGACCTCACCTATTTAACTTCCACTCAATACTAGTGGAGAGCACACCTTTCCCTGACCCTTTACCAATACTGCCATTTTGATAGGTGAGTCTGGTGTCCTATTTATGTTATTTGCATTTTTGATGACTAGGAGATTGAACAATTTGTAATTAGAAATAGATCAGTCATTTGTCTTTCCTTTTCTGTGAATTCACTATTCATCTCTTTGGTTCAAGAATCTGTATACTTTTGCTATAAAGGGCTGAATAATCAACATTTTAGTTTTCATAGCCATATGGTCTCTGTCACAACTAATCAACTCTGCTACTGTAGTGCAAAAACAGCAATAGACAATGTGAAAATGAATAGGCCTTGCTGTGCTCTAATAAAACTTTGCTTGCAAAAACAGGTGATGGACCAATTTAGGTCCATAGGCTATGGTTTGCCAATACTAGTGATGATATGTATCAATTTTGCATTGATTGTTAAAAATTCTGTGTACTACCCATTGTAATCTGTTAGAAATGCCTCCCAATTTGTTCTGAAATTTTATATTCAAATCTATAATTTTTCCCTTTTCATTTCTGCCTTTGCTTCTGTGTTTAGCAAAATTTTCTTCACTATGAAAACATAACTATTTACCCATGTTTTCTTCTAATTTTCCTATGGTTTCATTTTTATGAATTATTCTTAAATCTATCTGGAAATAATTCCAGGTTGAGGATTGGAGTACAAAACTGATCATATTTTCCAGCAAATAGTCAATCAATGACATCAGCACCTTTTATTGAATAAACCCTCTGCTCAGGGAAGCTTCTTTTGAAGCTAAGTCTTTTTTTTATACCTTTATTTATTTATTTTTATGTGGTGCTAAGAATTGAACCTAGTGCCTCACACATGCTAGGCAAGTGCTCTACCACTGAGCCACAACCCCAGCCCCTGAAGCTAAATCTTTACTAAACTAATTTCATCTCTGTTGTTCTTAGAGGTGTTCTATGCATCTAGCATCTAAAAGTAATGGCTCTGGAAGTGTGCTCACTAGAGGGGCCTTTCCAGTTCCCTTTGTACTTAAGGTCAGTCCAGTTAGAAATTCTGTCCTTACACTTTTATCTTTCATATATCTCTGTCTGATCGCATTTCTGTATAGTTTTTTACTGCTCAGTTGGAGACAATCCTTTCTATAAAGCCAGAAAAATTGTGACCCTCCTTTTTGTTGTAATTTGGCCTTGGTGTGCTATTCTTATTCATAATGGGCTAAGTTTCCACATTCTATTCTAACTACCTGGTTACCTTATACCCTATCTCCTCTCATGCTTCTATTTTTAAAAAATCAGTGCATGAGTTATCTTTTGTTTTTTTTTATTTTTTGTGTGTGTTCATTTGAAAGATAATGCTCAGAGTATTTTTAATACTTGTACACAAAATTTGGATTGGCTAGGCTTCTATCTTCCCAGAGATCCATGCATAGATCCTATTGACAAAGTTCTGAAACATTAATATTGCTAGATTTTTAAAATTTATTCTACTTAGATATACATGATAGCAGAATGCATTTTGATTCATTGTACACAGATGGAGCACAACTTTTCATTTCTCTGGTTGTACGTGATGTAGAATCACATCATATATGCAGTCATACATGAAGCTATGGCTATGATGCGCATCTCATTCCACCATCTTTACTGTCGCCATGCCCCTTCCCCCCTCCCTCCCCTTTGACCAAAGTTTCTCCATTTTTCCCATGTCCTCTCCTCCATTATGGGTTAGCATCCACTTGTCAGAGAGAACATTCAGCATTTGGTTTTTCTGAGATTGGCTTACTTTGCTTAGCATGATATTCTCCAACTCCATCCATTTACCTGCAAATGCCATAATTTTATTCTCTTTTATTGCTGAATAATAGTCCATTGTGTATATATACCACAGTTTCTTTATCCATTCATCTATTGAAGGGCATCTAGGTTGGTTCCACAGTTTAGCTATTGTGAATTGAGCAGCTATAAACATTGAAGTGGCTGCATCACTGTAGTATGCTATTTTTAAGTCTTTTGGGTATAGATCAAGGACTGGGATAGCTGAGTCAAACGGAAGTTCCATTCCAAGTTTTCTAAGGAATCTCCATACTGCTTTCCAGATTGGTTGTACCAATTTGCAGTCCCACCAGCAATATCTTAGCATGCCTTCCCACCCCCAACCTCACCAACAATTACTGTTGTTTGTATTCTTGATAATTGCCATTCTGACTGGCATGAGCTGAAATCTTAGTTTTGATTTGCTTTTCTAAAATTGCTAGAGTTGTTGAACATTTTTTTCATGTCTGTTGATCAATTGTATATCCTCTTCTGAGAAGTGTCTGTTCAACTCCTGAGCCCATTTATTGATTGGGTTGTTTGCTTTTTTGGTGTTGAATTTTTTGAGTTCTTTATATATCCTGGAGATGAGTGCTCTATCAGATGTGCGTGTGGCAAAGATTTGTTCCCAGAATGTCAGCTCTCTATTCACTTCATTGATTCTTTCTTTTGTTGAGAATAAGCTTTTTAGTTTGAATCCATCCCATTTATTGATTCTTGCTTTTATTTCTTGCACTATAGGAGTCTTATTAAGGAAATAAGGTCCTAAGCCAACATGATGAAGATTTGGGCCTACTTTTTCTTCTATTAGGCATAGGGTCTCTGATATAATTCCTAGGTCCTTGATCCACTTTGAGTTGAATTTTGTGCATAGTGAGAGATAAGGGTTTAGTTTCATTTTGCTGCATATGGATTTCCAGTTTTCCCAGCACCATCTGTTGAAGAGGTTATTTTTCTCCAAAGTGCGTGTTTGACACCTTTGTCTAGTATAGGATAACTCTATTTAAGTGGGTTTGTCTCTGTGTCTTGTATTATGTACCATTGGTCTACATGTCTATTTTGGTGCAAGTACCATGCTGTTTTTGTTACTATATCTTTGTAGTATAGTTGAAGGTCTGGTATTGTGATGTCTCCTGCTTTACTCTTCTTGCCAAGGATTGCTTTGGCTATTCTGGGTCTCTTATTCTTCCAAATGAATTTTATAATTGCCCTTTCTATTTCTATAAGGAATGACATTGAGATTTTAATTGGAATCACATAGAATATATATAGTGCTTTGGGTAGTATGTCCATTTTGACAATATTGATTCTGCCTATCGAAGAGCATGGGACATTTTTCCGTTTTCTAAGGTCTTGTACAATTTCTTTCTTTAGTGTCCTGTAGTTTTCATTGTAGAGGTCTTTCAGCTCTTTTGTTAAATTGATTCCCAAGTATTTCTTTTTTTGAGGCTATTGTGAATGGGGTAGTTTTCCTAATTTCTCTTTCAGAGGATTTATCACTGATGTATAGAAATGCAATTGATTTATGGGTGTTGATTTTATATCCTGCTACTTTGCTGAATTCAATTATTAATTCTAGAAGTTTTCTGGTGGAATTTTTTGGATCCTTTAAGTATAGAATCATGTTGTCTGCAAATAATGATAGTTTGAGTTCTTCTTTTCCTATTCATATCCCTTTAATTTCTTTCATCTGTCTACTTGCTCTGGATAGTATTTCAAGGTCTATGTTGAACAGCAGTGGTGAAAGAGGGCATCCCTTTCTTGTTCCTGTTTTTAGAGGGAATGCTTCTAATCCTGGTCATTTTGTTTTGTTTTTGGTTTTTACCCTGACTTGGTTTCTCCTTTGATTGGCCTTTCCTTTAGTGTAGTTCCTCTCTGTATATTTTCATTGTTGGTTATCATTTCCTCCTCATGGAATATTTTGCCAAGAATGCTGTGTACTGCAGGCTTTCTTACTGTAAATTATTTTACTTTTGCTTATGATGGAAGGCTTTTATTTCATCATCAAATCTGAGGCTTAGATTTGCTGGATATAAGATTCTTGGTAGGCATCCATTTTCTTTCAGAGCTTGGTATATGTCATTCCATGATATCTTGGCTTTTAGGGTCTGGGTTGAAAAATCTGCTGAGATCCAAATTGGTCTCTTCCTGTATGTAATATGATTCCTCTCTCTTGTGGCCTTTAAAATTCTATTCTTATTCTGTTTGCTGGGCATTTTCATTATAATGTCCTTGGTGTAGATCTGTTGTAATTTTATCCATTTGATGTCCCCTCAGCATCTTGCATTTGATTTTCCAATTCATTTTTCATGTTTGGGAATTTTTCTGATATTATTTCATAGAAGAGATTGTGAATTCCTTTGGTTTGAAATTCTGTGCCTTCTTCTATCCTGAAAAATCTTAGATTTGGTCTTTTGATGCTATCCCATAATTCTTGTATGTTCCGCTAATGATTTCTTACCATCTTCACTGTATTGTCAGCTCTCTTTTCAGGATTGTATATATTGTCTTCATTTTCTGACATTCTGTCTTCCAAGTGACCTAGTTTGCTAGTGATGCTTTCTACCAAGCTTTTTAATTTTGGTTTACTGTTCCTTCATTTCAAGAATTTCTGATTTTTTTTTTTCACAATATGTAGCTCTTCCTTAAAGTAACCTTTTGCTACCTGTATTTGCTCGCTTATCTCTTTGTTGGTGTGATCATTGGTTGCCTTTATTTGCTCTGTTATCTTTTTGATGTAGTGATCAATTGTTGCCTTTATTTGCTCTCTTATTTCTTTGTTGGAGTGATCAATTTTTGTCTGTATTTGCTCACTTAAGTCATTCTTTAATTTGCAGATCATTTTAATTATGTACATTCTGAACACCTTTTCTGATATTTCATCAACTGCATTGTCAACAGATTCCATTTTATTATTTTGGTTTGTTTGGGGCAGTTCCCTTGTTTTTTCATGTTGATTATGTGTCTTCCTTTCTTGCAGTGCAGATCTGAGGTATTGCAGTTTCTACCCTATAATCTCGCAGTGACCCTGCAGGTTACCTATGCCTCACCTTGGTGTTCACTCCTAGTCCCCAGGAGGTGTCCCCAGATGTACACTACTGCAACTAAAGATTTTGGCAGCAGGTAGCAGAGGTCACTCAATATACTATTGGGGGTGACCCAAGATGGATGCAGCCATTTTCAGAGATGGGGTTGAAAGGATGGGATTTACAATGGCTTTGGGCTCCCTGTTCAGAGATACAGTGCTGTGGTGTGCTGTACTGTGCTGTGGTGGACAGCTGCCTCCAGGCCCTATCTGGTGTCCTAAGGTAGAGGCTACTACATGGGGAGGGCCATGGCAATGGCTGTAGTATCCCAAGATGGATGCAGGCTGAGGAGTGACAACATGGACCTTCACTCTGCCCAGGGTCAATACTGGGTTTAGGCTCTCACATAGGTCAGTGGAGGTGGTCCTGGACCTGGGCCTGGGCTCCAGTGTGAGTTAGTGGATTGGCGGGTCTGGTCCTGGGCCTGACATGGGCCTGGGCTCCTGCAGGTCCTATATTTTGTTTTTGATCATCTAACTTTAAGGATAATTTTGGACTTCTTGAACTGCTGAAGAAACCTACTGGTCACAACTAAAAAAAAGTATATACTTAATGTCCTGCAATGGCATTTTGAATTAAAAGGTAGATTGATTAAAAAATTTCAAAAGAAAGTTTCATCTATATAATTACAGTGTCAAATGTAACTTTGGTTCAAACTATTTCAAGTACCTTGTAAGAATTTACTACTTGTAATCATGGCAGTACCCTTATAAGGTTCATTAAATAAGATGAACTTGTCAGGCACTACAAAGAAACCAAGACATGGAAGTAAACTGCCTAACCTCATATTCTTGTGGGGGACTTTGTGTATGTAAAATTCTTTCCCATTATCACCATGAGACCTCAACTGAGAAAAATGGATCTACCTTTTCTAGAAAGTATTCCTTCCTCTACCTTGGCTCTGATCACAGCCTTCTTTCATTTATTTCTGTACTTGTGAACACATAAACTTGGCTTATTCAGAAATATTATAAAATGATCCAAACCTAAGGATTTTCTTTGTTTCAAGTTTTATTAAAAACACCTTGGCAATGGAAATAACATAATCTTTGTTTGCTCTACCTCCGTAGGTCCTAGTTCAGGGTTGCAAGACTGTATAGAGTGGGAGTCTGATACTGAATTAACCTAAGGAACATATACTTAATCCAGAAGAGTATAGTGGAAGCAGCAATTGACTAGGAGTAATTTATCCTTAGCCAAATCACCCTATCCCTTTGGCTAGTGGTTCTTTCTATTAAAAAACAGGGAGAACTAATGTAGTTGACCTCTAATGTTTCTTCCAGCTTTAAAACTATAGAAGTCTCAAGAATTACTTCTTATGATTTTTCCATAATTGTTATGTACATGTATTTTGGAGTCAGATTAAAGGAACTATTCTATTACTTCATAATTACATAATTTTGGGCAAATCATTTTGGCCTCCACAAATTTCTGTTGTCTTTATTTGTAAACTGGGTGTAATAATACTCTTTTCATAGAGTCATTGTGAGATAATATATATAAAGCATTTTGTAGAGTTTATAGCACCTAGAAACAATTCAATAAATCTGAACTGCTAATATAAGCTATATTTAGGGTCAGCTCTTGGAAAAAACTTTGTGATAAACAAAGTTAGTTTGGCACCTCCTTTCTCTCTTTTTTGGTTCTCCTTGATTCTATGTTCTCTGTGGTCATTCTCTTCCCCTACCATATATAGGTAGGAGGTATTGAGGGAAGGCTTTTGTTGAGAGCTTAATGATTATACAATAATGCAGTCACCTTGTCTCTGACTAAACTGGTAATGTATATACAATTCTAATAATTTTAGATCTTTGAGTCTGTAATTTTCTATTTCCCGCTTAAGAAAACTTCCCTGGTAATTAATACTGAATATCTGATTCCAGGAACCATGCCTCAAGAGGATTTTCCTGCATGTGATGTGCATTAGTTATCAGGGACTGCCTGGCATTCATTTGTAAAACTGAAAACAGGCTTGTTTTCTATCGCTTCCAGAAAGTTCATAATAATTGCACGAGCTCAGGCAGTCTATCTCTCCATGAAGTTATACATTTTCAGAGACAGAAATCTTTATCTTTATTACATGACAGCTCACGTGCTCACATCCATCACTTTTTTGAGTGTAGCTTATTTGCAGCCTGGTGAGAGTTATATAATCTGCCACTAAAATTTTAACAAAGAAATAAAACAGGAATTAAGAGAGAGGCATGCTGCTCACCTTTCCTAAAATTCTGTTGTTAATAGAAGTGAGATCTCAGATCAGTGGCAAACTCTTCTAACTATTCTAAGTACTATTATAATATTCTGTTTAAATTATTAATAATCTCTTCTCTCTCTTCCCATCCCTTCCTCTTCCCAGAGCACCCTGCCTCCTTTCTTCAGCACACACACACACACACACACACACACACACACACACAATGAGTTATGGTAAGTGTATAATTAACATTATAATTGTCCCTAAAGTTAAGCCTATTACCTCTATTTGGATTAGTGGCACAGCTGCCAGAGTTTTTGAGGATTTGGGTGTGGTTTGAATTTGGGATGTTTTAAAAGTCTTTCTATGATTCTAATATACACTTAAGTTGGTGAATCACTATTCAAGATGTTCCTCTTTAACAGATGGGCTTTGAATAATTAATTATGACAAAAGCATAGCAACATGCAAGACAGGGGAACCTGTCCTACTTGTGTGGCAGTGGATTTTCAAATAATAGATATGAACTGAATAATAGCTATTGTTGCTAACTGATGAGGGAGGGTCTCTGTTAGAGATTACTTTAGATCACACTGTATATTCTGGAGAAACACTTTCCTTATCCCCTGCCACCTTCCCCTATACATGCAAATAAGTACATAAAATGTCATTTTAAAATAGGAAGAATTATTTTTAGATGGACTTTATTAATGGGGAAACTATATTTTTATTAACACCAAAACAGTCTGGGCAGGAAATAGATTCATCAAAGGGCCAGATCCTTCAGAACAGGATATGATTTAGAAGAGAAAATGGATTTTGCTTAGTTTTAGGAGAAGTTAAGAAAATCTGTGGGTTAATTTTTTGCAAATGAGCAACAACTGGCAAAAGCAACTCTGTCCTCATATGGCTGCTTCCCTGGTTCACAGCCCAGCTACCAGACACAGAGCAGAATTGAGTCCACAGGGAAGTCTGCTGGGTACAGAACAGAAAGCTCTGGTGTGCACACAAAGGAATCAATGTGGATGAACAGAAGACACACTGAATATTTTACCATTAACTTAGATCTGTGCTATGTCCATGCCACAAGCAATCATTTCTGCCAGAGTGATTAGGTACCTGTAGAATTCCTCCACTTTCTTGCAACAGTCCATTGTGTATTAATCTGTCATTCTCTAGATGTGGCTAAATCAGTCTTTCAATACTCTTCATTTTCAGCTAGTCTCTTATGGGAATAATAATTTCAATCTTTTTCATTTATTCTAAAAGTGCCTATAATTATTAAATCCCAGGGTTGCAAGGCAACCTAATTACAGGCTGCAGAGACAATTGATTCTCAAACTTTATTGTGCATATGAATCACCTGGACATTCCTTAAATGCTTCTCAACATGTGGTCCAGGGATTAACAGTATCAGCATCACTTAGAAGATTTTTAGAGCTGGGAAATAAAAGGCCCAGTCGCAGAACTATTTAATCAGAATCTGCATTTTTATTCTTTTTCTCATTTGCTCTTTTTTGTTATACATGACAGTAGAATGTACTTTAACATATTATACATATATGGAGTACAACTTCCCTTTCTTCTAGTTGTACATGATGTGGAATTACCTTGGTCATGTGTTCATATATGAACATAAAACATATGTTTGATTTATTCTACTATCTTTCCTATTTCCATTCCCCTTCCCTTCATTCCCTTTTGTCTCATTCAAAGTAATTCTATTCTTCCCTATCCCCCATTATTGTGAGCAAGTATCTGCATATTAGAGAAAACATTCAGCCTTTGATTTTTGGGGATTGGCTTATTTCATTTAGCATGATAGTCTCCAGTTCCATCCATTTACTGGCAAATGCCATAATTTCATTTCTCTCTGTGGCTGAGAAATATTCCATTGTGTATATGTACCACATTTTCTTTATCTATCCACCTTTTTTTTTTTTTTGGTACCAGGGATTGAACTCAGGGGCACTCAACCACTGAGCCACATCCCCAGCCCTATTTTGTGTTTTATGTGGAGACAGGGTCTCACTGAGTTGCTTAGCACTTCGCTGTTGCAGAGGCTGGCTTTGAACTCACGATCCTCCTGTCTCAGCCTCCCAAAGTGCTGGGATTACAGGCATGTGCCATCGTGCCTGGCTTCTATCCATCTTTTAAAGGGTATCCAGGTTGGTTCCATAGTTTAGCTATTGTGAATTGAGCTGCTATAAATATTGAAGTGGTTGCTTCACTATAGTATTTTAAGTCCTTTGGGCATAGACCGAGGAGTGGGATAGCTGGGTGAAACAGTGGTTCCATTCCAAGTTTTCTGAGGGATCTCCATACTGCTTTCCAGAGTGGTTGCATCAATGTGCAGTCCCACCAGCAATATATTGCACTTTAACAAGATCCACAGGTTATTTGCATGTACATGAAAATTTGGGAAACATGTAGTAGAACAATTTTTAAGATTTAGTGTGGTGTGGGGGAATCCCTCTAGCTGTTCTGTTTCAGAGTCTGGTGAACAATCATGCATACTTCCTCTCCAGGCTTATTCAGTTCATGAAACTATCACTATCTGCTATGCTAAAAGCACTGGGGATATAACAATTAAAAATACAACTTCTGTTCTTAAACCTTTGTCTTTCTCCTCAATGCTCAGGTTTACTGAAGTCCCCAATTTTTAACCTCTTCAAATGCTAAGATATGAAGTGACCAAAGTCCTATATACATGTGCTTTTGGTTGAGAGTAAGAGAAATTCTAACCTGAATTACACAAATGTTTTCATAACTTGATCTCACTCCTAAACTTGTTCTTTCCAATCATGTATCCATATAACAACCTGATAATCTTTTGACACTTCCCCATTACCTCCTTGCTTTCTAGGATCTAGTCTTCCTGGCCTTATTTCAATTCCTTAAAAAAGAGAAAGTTCTATCATGTCATAATAATGGTTTCACTTATGCTTTCACCTTACTGTTGAATGTTCTTCCTATCATCTGCTTAACATTCATTAACACATCTGGATTGATCTAGAGTAGAACTTCAGAGAAGCTTTCCCATTTACTTCCTTACCATCTAAATCAGCTTCTCTCATCACCATATCTAATGCCACTCCTTTGTTTTCTTTGTCATACTTATAAATTTATAAACAATGTATACTTATATGTTTATTTTTATAATTATTAACTGTCTCTCCTACCATAGTCTAAGATCCATGAGGATAGGAACTCTCTCCATTCCTTCTTCATGGATCTCTTAGGCTTAGACTAGTATTTGGTGCATTGTACATGCTTCATAAATATTTATTAAATGCAATACATGTATTTTCTCACTGGTTTATCTAATATTAATTTTTGTACCACTCTTTAATCCATTGTCCTGTTTTATTCTCTTTATAGCAGTTATCTTTGGCTGAGACTATCTTGTTTCCTAATGCATTTATTTAAATATTACCATAATCTATCTTCTCCAACTAGAATATAAATTCCATGACAATGTGGACTGACTGCTTTTGAGTCTCAGCTTTACCACTGACTGAATATTTACCTCTAAGAAAGTCACTTAAGCTAAGTCTGATACCTCATTAATCAAATGGTGGTAGTAATGGTCTCCACTTCATAGGGCTGTTGTGAGAACTAATTAAACAAAACCACCTAACAGAGTGACTACACACAGTAAGCATTATGAGTGCTAACTATTGTGATGATGGTGACTATTACCATTATTATTCATCTCTGTTTCATTGGCAAATAGCACCAGGCATATAGTAGATGATCCATAAATACATTTTGAATATATTAGTGAAGGTGTTATGCTTTATTATCCACCAAAGTGATCCTTTATTTGATTTATAATTGGCTATTGATAAATAGTTCCCATTTACTGAGTATGCTAGAAGTTACCTGTATGAATTTCCTATTAGATCTCTGGATGGTAGGATAGTATGTTAGTCTTTGCTTCTCTATCTCTGATTATGGAAAAATCTGTGGTGATATCCTAAGATCTGCTCTGATCCCTTAATCTGTGTTACTCTGGACAGTCTTTTAAGACAGGTATGCAATTAAACTCTTCAGTACACACCCCACCCCCATACCCATTGCCCCATGCCAAATATAAAGTGTAAATTGATTTTAGTTTCACTGTGACAATAATTTCTGCCTGAGCAAGAAAAAAGGGTAGAGCTGAATGCTAATCTAAATTCTTGTTTTTTCTACAAATGTTGAAACATTGAGACAAGTTTGGGCAGAGAGATTCAAGCACTTAATTCAACTCTCTCCACATATATGAAATAGAGAAGCATGGTGATTTATCATACTCTGTATTTTATTGTACTGTCATTTTTAGTATATTTAAGTTTGGTTAATATAATCTTGACAGCAGGGTGGAATGTAATTTAAATTTTAATATTTTCAACTTCAGAAATGGTGATGTATTATTTCTGCATATGGAAAGATACACAGTCTCTGATTGACTGATGTACTATATGGGACAAAATATATCCTCAGGTTATTTTTTCTTAAAAATAGAAGTGAAAAGTCACTTCCTTAACACTAATGTCATGACATAATAGACATTTGGAATTATTCACTAAATTTCTTGATATCAAATATCCCATCAAGTTCTGAATTATATATTTAAGAAATGTAAAAGGGATCACAAAGAGAATTATTTAATTTTCAAAGTAGTTTTTTTTTTAATATTGCAGCCCTATTATGTGTTGGGCATATTCAATACTAAACCTCAAAATCTGAAGTACTCCAAATTCCAAAAATTTGAATGTCAACATGATGGCACAAGGGGAAAATTCCACACCTGACATCATGTGATATTCATATGCAAAAATGCATATGAATGAAAAATATTGTACAAAATTTCATTCAGGCTAGGTGTATAAGTTGCACGTAAAATGTATATGAATTTCATTTATATTGGCAGCCCATCACCAGAAACCTCATTATGCATATGCAAATATTACAACTGCCCCCAATCCTAAATTCAAAACACTTCTGGTCTCAAGCATTTCAGATAAGGAATACTCAACCTGTGTAAGAAAATAAGTCAATAATGCTGTAACAGGCTAAATCGTATCTTTCCACATGTAAAATCTTGGATATGAATAGCTTACAGGGCCTATATATGTACTGATTCCTAATGCTAGCCCTATTTTTTATTTTGTAAAAATGTTTTTAGTTGTGGATAGACACAATGACTTTATTTTATTTGTGTATTTTTATGTGGTGCTGAGGATCGAACACAGTTCCTCCACATGCTAGGCTATCATTAAAATAGAGACCCAGCCCCTAATGCTGGCCTTATTAAAGGACCCTATTAAATTGGTTTTGCACTACAAAGGTGAAAAATTCAGTAATGTCAATTAAAGGCAAGTGAACTTTACAAAACCAGAAACTCTTTTCCTTGGATACCAACATATATGAGGACTAGTCCAGGGTATTGAGCAATAAGTAGTCTACTTCCAGGCCTATGAATCAAATATCTAATTATCTAAACTCTATAGTATAAATATGTCCCTAAATTAACACACCATTTGATGGAACAGGAGCTCCATTTCAGAACTCTAAAAAATAAAAATAAAAACATTTTAATTAGTTTGTAATAATTACAGTGGATTAATGACTAAGTCCTTGTTGATTTTAATATTGTCTCTGTAGTTTTATCTGGAACATAGTAGGTGTACAATATATATTTATTGACTTAATAAATGAATTTCTATTACTTTAAACCACAGAACATCTTTTTCTGGTATGAGTTGAAACTCTGGGATATCATTGGAACAAAATTTGACAACCACTGGAGCAAGTAGCAAGAAAAAAAATGAGATGAATCAATGAGCAAGCAAGCAATAGTTCTAGTCCTCAACTTCTCTTAATCCTCCATCATCTTCTTGCCTCCACTCTCCTGATTTTTTATTCTCTATGTCCTAGAGATGTTAGAAGAAATACTAATGAAGGAGACAAGATGGAACAAAAGGTGGAAAGAGGTGTGAAATCTATGTGAACTGAATTTCACACTATTCAAAAATGTGAAATGAGATGAAATCTCATGATAAGAAAAATAGTGCCATTCCCTTATATTTTTTGGTACCTATTTCCATGAATGAAATTTACTGATATAACAGTTTCTTGAATACTGTAGATTAGTTTAGGTCAAAATGCTCATGTCATCTATCTGGAAAGGGGAAACTAGAAGCTAAAAAAACAACCATAGAATATGGCAACCACATTTTTTTACCTACTGGAAAAAACATTTTAGATAACCAAGAAAAGAGAATTGGCATGTATGTTTGAACTTCTTTTCTGAGTGTGAATATAGGTCTAATATCCAAGTTTTCAGTGTAGCCAGAGGCTAATGTCTGACAGCATTAGACTACAGAGCTTCTTCTATATTCTGAATTGAAACATGTAGCTCTACTTAGAAAAGAATCTGACATGACAATTTTTCCCCATAATATTGTTTAAACCCAAGTAACTGTATGCATTATTTAGTTAGGACACAGTTTTAGTAGGAAATGTACTTATAAGGCTAGCCTGAAGCAAAATTGAGAATAAAAGTATTTTTTTTCTGTGTGATCAATTTCTTGCAACCTCAGGTACCCCACTATCCTGGTACATTGTCCCTGGTTTATAACTCAAATTCCAGCTATTTTCTCCCTGAGATGATCCTTCAGGACTTTCTGCTAAATGCTATGACCAAAATATGTTGCCCATGCAAGATAGTGTAGTATGTACCCTAAGTATAGAAAAGTACATTAAGAAAGTCAAGGAAAAGACATGTCTGCTTCCATTTCCTGCAACTAGAAAAGAGATACTTCATAGTGAGACAAACTTCTCAAAGTTATGAGTATAAATAGTAGAAATTATTCAAATGAAGAAGAAAAGGATAAATGATCAGAGAAGCATATAAAGAGTGACATGAGATAAAACAGTGGTAGAAACTGAAATTCCTAGTAAATGTGGGTTTAAACAGAAGGCTAAGATTAATAAGAGAGCTTTGAAAGATATACTTCAAATTAGAGCAAGAGCAAAAAGGGCCTGATTCCTGAAGCTCATAGAGAATGTAGAAATGACTTATTTGCTCCTTTTGTATTTCATTTTCTCTGAGACTGAGCTTTAAACCAGAATGCATAATAGGCACTAGTTAAAGGAAAAATAAATTTCCTTTCTTCAGCTTTATTAAGTATAATCAACAAATAAAAACTATATATAATTAAGGTACACAGTATGATATTTTGATATGTGTGTGCATTTTGAAATGATTGCAATAATCAAGCTAATTAATATATCCATCACCTCACATACATAACTATTTTCACATGGTGAGAATATGTATAATCAATTCTCTGAACAAATTGAAGTATACGATAACTATACTCACCGTGTGGTACAATAGATCTCCAGAACTGTTTTGTCTTGCTTAACTGGAACTTTGTAACTTTTGATCAACATGTCCCCATTCCCCCAATCCCTAGCTTTTGCAATCACCATTCTATTCTCTGCTTCTGTGAGATAGACTTATTTTGATTTCAAATAGTGAGATCATGGAATATTTATCTTTTGTGCCTGGCTTATCTTACTTAGCATGTCCTCTAATTTCATCCATGTCATATCAGTGACAGGATTTTCTTATTTTTAAAGAATGAATTATATACATATATGTACATACACACATTACTCATCTGCAAATGGAACTTTAACTTGATACCATATCTCCACTATTTGTGCATAATGGTACAATATTTAAAAGAGTGAAGATGGCTGTTGTCAATTCATTTGCACATATACCCAGAAACGGGATTACTGGATCATATACTAATCCTATTTTTTAACTTTTTGAGAAACTTTTGTATGTACTATAAGAGGTTACATTCCTGCCAAAATTGGATAAGGGCTCCTTTTTTTCTCTGCGTCCATCACCAGTTCTTTCTGTCTTTTGTAGTTTTGATAGTAGCCCTCCTAACAAGTGTGAGGTTTTTTTTTAAATTTTTTAATTTTTTTATTTTTTAAAATTTATTCTTAAAACAGAAGAATGCATTTTAAGTCATAGTGCATATATGGAGCACAATTTTCCATCTCTCTGGTTGCAAAAAGATAGAGTCATATAATTTGTGTCTTCATACATGTACCCAGGGTAGTGATATCTATCTCATTCCACCATTTTTGCTACTCTCATTCCCTCTCCTCTCCCCCACTACCCATCCCATCCACAGTTTCTCCATTTCTCCCATGCTTCCCCCCCACCCCCATTATGTATCAGCATCCACTAATCAGAGAGAACATTCAGCCTTTGTTTCTTTGGGGTTGGCTTACTTCACTTAGCATGATATTCTCCAAATCCATCCATTTACCTGCAAATACTATAATTTTATTCTCTTTTATTGCTGAGCAACATTCCATTGTGTATATATACTACAGTTTCTTTATCCATTCATCTAATGAAGGGCATGTAGGTTGCTTCCACAGTTTAGCAATTGTGAGTTGTGCTGCTATAAATATTGAAGTGGCTGCATTACTGTAGTATGCTGTTTTTAGTCATTATAGGTCGAGTAGTTGGATAGTTGGGTCAAATGGTGGTTCCATTCCAAGTTTTTTAAGGAATATCCATACTGCTTTTCAGATTCCTTGTACCCATTTGCAGTCTCACCAGCAATGTTGGCACCAAAATAGACATGTAGATCAATGGTATAGAATAGAAGACAGAGACAAACCTACATACATACAGTTATCTCATACTAGACAAGGGTTCCAAAAACATACAGTGGAGAAAAGATAGTTTCTTCAACAAATGGTGCTGGGAAAATTGGAAATCCATATGCAGCAAAATGAAACTAAACCCCTATCCCTCACCATACACAAAACTCAACTCAAAGTGTATCAAAGACCTAGGAATTAAACCAGAGATGCTGTGCCTAATTGAGGAGAAAGAAGGCCTAAATCTTCATCATGTTAGATTAGGCCTGACTTCCTTAATAAGACTCCTAAAGCACAAGAAATAAAAACAAGAATCAATGAATGGGATGGATTCAAACTAAAATGCTGCCTCTCAGCAAAAGAAACAATCAATGAGGTGAACAGAAAGCCTGCATTCTGGGAGCAAATTTTTGCCACACACACATCAGATAGAGCACTAATCTGCAGGATATATAAAGAACTCAAAAAACTTAACATCAAAAAAAAAAAAAAAACAACCTCCCAATCAATAAATGGGCTAAGGAGCTGAATAGAAACCTCTCAGAAGAAGATATACAATTGATCAGCAAATATATGAAGAAATGTTTAACATCTCTAGCAATTAGAGAAATGCAAGTCAAAACTACTCTAAGACTTTATCTCACTCTAGTCAGAATGGCAGTTATCAAGAATACAAACAACAATGAGTGCCGGTGTGGGTGTGAGGTGTTTTTGTCATAGTGTTTTTGATTTGCATTCCCCTGACCTATAGTTATGTTGAATACCTTTTCATATACCTTGTAGCTATTTGTATATCTTTTTTGAGAACTCTGTTCACATCTTTTGTCCATTTTAAATTAGATTGTCTGTTTTCTTGCAAATGGACTCATTGGGTTCTTTATATATTTGGAATATTAATGCCTTATCAGATGGAGGTTTGTGAGTATTTGTAGCCTTTTCATAAGTTGTCTCTATTCAATTCACTGTTTCCTTTGCTATACAGATGTTTTTCAGTATTATACTATTGCTTTTGTTACCTATGTTTTTCAGATCATATACAGAAAGAATAATTGATGATATGAAATTTAATGTTTCCTTGTGTTTTCTTCTAATAATTTGAGAACTTTTGTTCTTACATTTAAGTCATTAATCCATTTGACTTGATATTTTATATAGTGTGGGGTCTTGTTATTTTGCATGTGAGCATTCAGTTTTCTAAGCATGATTAGTTTAATAGAGAATTATTTCTCCATTGTTGTTTCAGGTAACTCTCTCAAAAACCAATTGACTGTAAATGGGTGGGTTACTTCTGGACACTTTATTCTCATCCATTTGGTCATATTCTTGTTTTTATGCTAGTACCATACTGTTTTAGTACTATTTTTTTCCATATATTTTGAAATCAGGTAATGTGGGTGCTTCCACTTTGTTCTTGTTTGAAATTACTTTAGCTAAAGCTAGGAATATAGCTCAGTGATAAATCAGTTGCCTAGTATGCACAAAGCTCCATGTTTGATTCTCAGACTGAAAAAAACAAATGCATTGACATTCTTTAGTGGTCCCATACAAACTTTTAGATTTTTAAAAATATTTCTGAAAAAAATTACCATTGGAATTGTGACAAAGATAATAGTAAATCTGTAGAGCATTTTGAAAAGTACAGATACTTTAACAATATGAATTCTTTCAACTCACATATGGGATACCTTCCCATTTGTTTGTATATTATTTAATTTCTTTCATCAATGGTTTAAAATTTTCATTGTATATGTCTTTCTCCTTCTTGGTTAAACTCATTCCTGAGTATTTTGTTCTTCCTGATGTATTATAAATGGGATTGTTTTCTAAATATTTTTGCATAGTTCATTTCAGGCAACTAAATATATAATTTTTGTACATTGATTTTGTATTCTAAACATTTAATGAATTAATTGGTTCTAACATTTTTTGGGGGAAAAATTAGTGATTTTATATATAAGACCTTATCTATAGACACAATTTTATACTTCCATTATGCCATGGATGATTTTTATTTTTTTCTTAGCTACTTGCTTTGGCTAGGACTTACATTGTTATGTTAAAAAGAAGTGCTAAGAGTGTACATCTTCATCTTGTTTCTGATCTTGGAAGAAATGCTTTCAGCTTCTCACTTTGAGTATGACATTAACTATAGGATGGTCGTCTATAATCTTGATTATGTTGAGGTATGTTCTTCTATGTCTATTTTGTTGACAATTTTTATCATGAAAGAATGTTAAATTCTGTTATATGCTTTTTATGTGTCTATTGAGATAATCATGTGATTATCTTTTATTCTGTTAATATGGTATATTATATTTATTGATTTGCATAAATTGGACTATCTTGAGATCCAAGATGGCAGGCTAGAAGGAGGCTACATTCCTCCTCACTCCATAACCTGGGATAAAAGCAGTGAGAATATTGTTTCTCTGTAAGTCATTAGAGTACCACTGAAAGCTGTTCTCATACAGGAATCCCAGCCATGTCTCCTCACGGGTCCCCTGGCCTCAGTGTTTGCACAGGACCTCAGCCACTAACCTACACAGGACCCCTGGTTATCGCTTCCAGGCAGGACCCCCGACATCAGCACTCACACACCATGAAAGACCCCTAGTTGCCATTCTCATGCAGCACCCTGGCTGCTGCTCCTGTGTGGACCCTCATCTACCAGTGTGGGGCTCCCCAGGGAACCTTTATCTTGGAACACTGCAACCATCGCCATAGTCCCCTTCATGCAGTAGCCTCAACCTGGGGACACGGAACAGGGTCCAGAGAAAGCTGCCAACCACAACACTGCACACCACAGTGCTGTATCTCCAAAAACATCGGCCAATGCCACTACTCATCCCGTCTTGCCATCCCATCTCTGAAAGCAGCCACATCCATCTTAGGTGTAACTTTGGATTATCCATCTTTGTTGCCACCTTGGATTATCCTTACTATTGCCATCACCATCTTGAGTTGGGGCAACTCCCAGCCTGGGATACCATCTGGGGCATAGAAGCAATAGCAAGCTACCTATAGTCTTGCAGTCCCCCTCTTCCCTGCAGCAACTAATTTGGCATAGGACTTGCAGCTACATGGCTGGTCCATAGCTTGTAAAGCTTGGTCCTGATCTGATCAACAAAAAACAGCCTTCCATGACAGGTGCACAGGCCTCAGAGTGCAGCCCTCAAGACCTCAGGAGAAAGAGGTTCCTGATTGAGAATTAGAAAGGGAAGGGGTGAGAAAGATATTGTTTAGAAACTAAACTAGACACCAGGAATTGTGAGGTCTATAGGTGATATAAGGAGATAAAGCCAGGCACCCACATCACACAAGCAGGTCCTGAAGGAGATTGTTGGGGTGTAGTCTTCCAAAGGGAACTGGCAAGTGCTTGACCCCACTTCCAGAAATTCTGTCTCCAAACCAACCCTACCACCTTAATAGCCTTCACCATCCTGAGGGTGGAGTTACTAGCAAAAAACAGACAAACTCACCCACTGGATGAGAAGGGAAGCAGGAAAGATATTGAACTCCAACAGAAAAATCCTTTAATTTACCTTCAAGATTTTTTTCTATCATCTTTTTTTCTTCTTTTCTATCTCTCTCTTTTCCTGCCCTCATATCACCAACATTTGTGAAACCAAGTATTTTTCATGCATTTGGCTACCGAGGACTGGGATGTCTGAATAGTATATTATAGTTGTGTTATGTATTCTTCTATATTTATTTTTTTTTATTTTTCTTAATTTGTGTTTGTTATACTCTATTTACTTCCCTGTTACTTGTCTTCCCCAGTCTCTTTCTTTCTTTTCTCCTAGCCAACTTCTTTCTACTAGCCAACTTCTTTTGATTCTTCTTTTATGCTCTCTAAGATCTAATAACTCTATATCCTGAATTTCTACCTCCTTAACATCTCATCCTACACTCCACTCCCAGTTCTCTTTTTGTCCACCATCAGAAACTGTAGAACCTTTTGCAAACCTGCTATTTATATTGTGGATAATAATTGAATGCACCATTTCTGTATATTGTGAAAAACCATAACCATCTTAATAAGAGATATTTGGCTTAAGACTGTATATTGTTTGTATTGGGATCTGTTAATATCGATTTCCCCCTTAAAGGAGAGGTATTGGAACCCTACCTCTCCTTTAGGGAAACAATAAGCCTATAGGATAAAAGCTGTAACACCTCTGATCTGCAGTGCTAGAAGGGAAGACACACAAACAACATGAAAAAACAAGGGAAGAAAGTGCCTCAAACCAAGATATTACATTATTAGAATTCATGATCAGCATAGCAGAAGAAAAGTCAGAGAAGGAGTTCAGTATGTACATATTTAAAATGTTCTTTCAATTAAAGGGTGATATAAGAGAGCAAACACAGGCAGCAAAAGATCATTTTGATAAAGTACTACATAGGCAAATACAGGAAGGACAAGATTACTTAATAAGGAGATAGAAACTCTGAAAAAAAACCCAGAAATCTTTACAATGAAAGGAAAAATAAACCAAATTAAAAACTCAATAAAGCCAAGTGTGGTGGCACATGCCTGTAATCCTAGCACTTTGGGAGGCTGAGACAAGAGAATTGTGAGTTCGATGCCAGCCTCAGCAATGGTGAGGCACTAAGCAACTCAATGAGACCCTATCTCTACATAAAAAAAAAAAAAACATGAAATAGGGCTGGGGATATGGCTCAGTGGTTGAGTACCCCTGAGTTCAATCCCTGGTGCCACAAAAAAATAATTCAATAGAAAGCATCCCAACAAATTAGATCACTTGGAAGACAGAACCTCAGACAATGAAGACAGAATATATAATCTTGAAAATAGAGTTGACCACATAGTGAAGATGATAAGAAACCATGAGCAGAACATCCAAGAATTATAGGATAACATTAAAAGATCAAATTTAAGAATTACTGGGATAGAGGAAGGCATAGAGTTACAAACCAAAGGAATGAACAATCAATTCAATGAGATAATATGAGAAAATTGTACAAACATGAAGAATAAATTGGAGAATCAGATACAGGAAGCTTACAGGACACCAAATGTACAAAATCACAACAGACCTACACCAACACACATCATAATGAAAATGCCCAGCATACAGAATAAGGAGAGAATTTTAAAAGCCATAAGAGAAAGGAATCAGATTACATATAGGGGGAAGCCAATTAGGATTTCTGCAGACTTCTCAACCCAGACCCTGAAAGCTAGAAGATCTTGTAATAACATATACCAAACACTGAAAGAAAATGCACACAAACCAAGAATCCTATATCCAGCAAAATTAAGCTTCAGATTTGATGATAAAATAATAAATTTCCATGATAAACAAAAGTTAAAAGAATTTACGAAGAGAAAGCTTGCACTACAGAATACCCTTTGCAAAATATTCCATGGGGAGGAAATGAAAATCAGCAAAGGGAGGTATTACACTAAAGGAAAAAACAATCAAAGAGAAACCAAGGATAAATTTTAAAAAATAAACAAAACTGACTGGGAATACAAACTATGTCTCAATAATAACCCTGAATGTTAATGGCCTAAACTCATCAATCAAAAGACACAGATTGGCAGATTGGATTAAAAAAAATAAAAGACCCAACAATATGTAGTTTATAAAAGACTCATCTCATAGGAAAAGACATCGACAGAATGAAGGTGAATGGTTGGGAAAAAACATACCATTCACATGGACTGCATAAACAAGCAGGAGTTTCCATGCTAATATCAAATAAAGTAGACTTCAAGCCATGTTAGTCAAAAGGGATAAAGAGGGTCATTTCATACTGCTCAAGGGAACCATATATCAACAAGTCATAACAATTATAAATATATATGCCCCAAACAATGGAACACCTAAATTCATCAGATACACTCTTCTCAGTTTCAATTGTCAAATAGACCACAACACAATAATACTGGGTAATTTAACACACCTCTTCACCACTGGATATATCTTCCAAACAAAAGCTAAATAAGGAAACTATTGAACTCAATAAAACAATCAGTGTTTAGACTTAATAGACATATATATTTCATCCATCAAGAAGTGAATACACTTTCTTCTCAGCAGCACATGGATCCTTCTCCAAAATAGATCATATGTTATGCCACAAAGCAACTCTTAGCAAATACAAAAAATAGAGATACTACATGGCATTCTATCAAACCATAATGAATGAAATTAGAAATCAATGATAAAATAAAAAATAAAAGATACTCCAACACCTGAACACAAAATGGCATGCAATTGAAGTAGAAGTGGATTGCAGAAGACATAAGAGGGGAGATTAAAAAATGTTTGTAGGTGAATGAGAACACTGATACAATGTATCAAGATCTTTGGGATACTATGTAGGCAGTACTAAGAGGAAAGTTCTTTGCATGGAGTTAATTCCTTAAAAGAAGAAAAAGTCAACAAATGACCTAACATTACATCACAAAGCCCTAGAAAAAGAAGAACAAATCAATACCAAAAGTAGTAGAGAACAGGAAATAAATTAAATCAGAGCTGAAATCAATGAAATTGAAATAAAGGAAACAATTGAAAAAATTGACAAAATGAGAAGTTGGTTCATGGAAAACAAATAAAATTGAAAACCCCTTAGCCATGCTAACAAAGAGGAGAGAGAAAACTCAAATTACTAAAATCCATGATGAAAAAGGAAATATCATGACAGGTACTACAGAAATACAGAAGATAATTAGAAACTATTTTGAAAATTTGTACTCCAATAAAATAGAAATATTGAAGACATCAACAAGTCTCTAGGGTCATATGATTTACCCAAACTGAATCAAGATGATATACACAAGTTAAGCAGATCAATTTCAAGCAATAACAAGACACTGTCAAAAGACCACCAACCAAGAAAAGCCCAGGGCCAGAAGGAATCACAGCTGAGTTCTACAAGTCCTTCAAAGAAGATCTAATACCAATACTCTTCAAATTATTCCATAAAATTGAAAAAAAGGAACATTTCTAAACTCATTCTATGAGGCAAATATAACCCTGATTCCAAAACCAGAAAAAGTCACATCAAGGAATCAAACTTCAGGCTGGGATTGTAGCTCAGCGGTAGAGCCCTTGCCTTGCATGCGTGAGGCCCTGGGTTTGATCCTTAGCACCACGTACAAAGCAATAAAATAAAGACATTGTGTCCATCTACAACTAAAAAAAAAAAGGAATAAAACTTCAGACCAATATTTCTAATGAACATAGATGCAAAAATTCTCAATAAAATTCTGGCAAATCAAATACAAAAACATATTCAAAAGATAGTGCATCACATCAAATGAGGTTTATCCCAGGGATGCAAGTTTGGTTCAACATATGGAAATCAAAAAGTATAATTCATCACATCAATAAACTTAAAGTTAAGAATCATATGATCCTCTCAATAGATGCAGAAAAAGCATTTGACAAAGTACAGCACCCCCTCATGTTCAAAACACTGGACAAACTAGGGATAATAAAAACATATCTCAACATTGTAAAAGCTATCTATACTAAGCCCAAGGCCAATTGCATTCTAAATGGAAAAAAATTGGAAGCATTTCATCTAAAAATGGGAACAAGACAGAAATGCCCTCTTCCACCACTTCTAATTAACATAGTCCCTGAAACTCTAGCCAGAGCAATTAGAGAAACCAAAGAAATTAAAAGTATGTGGATAAGAAAAGAGGCACTCGAACTATCACTATTTGCCAATGACATGATTCTATACTTAGAGGATCTAAAAAATTCCACTAGAAAACTTCTAGAAGTAATAAATTAATTCAGCAAACTAGAAGAATGTAAAATCAACACCCATAAATGAAATGCATTTCTGTACATCAATGACAAATCCTCTGAAAGAGAAACTAGGAAAACTCCCCCATTTACAATAGCTTCAAAAAATGTGGGAATCAACTTAACAAAAGAAGTGAAAGACCTCTACAAGGAAAACTACAGAGCACTAAAGAAAGAAAGTAAAGAAAACTTTAAAAGATGGAAAGATGAATGAAAGTTTTGAGACATCTTTCTTTTTAGTCTTATTATAGATGAAAATTTGTCAATTTTGTTATCTTTTCAAAAAATACCTCTTAATGCTATTGATTTCCCTCTCATTCTCTTAGTCTCTATTTCATTTCTTTCTGCTCAAGTTGATATTATTTCCATCCATGTCATAATTTTGGTCTTACCATGTTCTTCATTAGTTCCTTGAGGTACAAAGTTAGGGTTTTTATTTTGTTCTGTCTCTTTTCATTAACACTGGCATTTTTTGCTATGAACTTGCCTGTTAGAATTACTTTTGTTGCATCTGTAAGTTTTGATATATTGTATTCCAATTTTCTGCTTTTAATTTTTTTCCCTATTTTTCTTCTCTTTGAGCTATTTGGCTGTTCGAGAGTGTATTTTTTAATTTCCACATATTTGTGATTTTCACAATTTCTTTCTTTTATTAATTTCTAGTTGTATAATATTTTGATCAGAAAAGACTGTATGTTTTTAAACTTCTGAATTTTGATATGAGTTGTTTTGCATCTAACATATGACTTATCCTAAAGAATATGTTATGCATGCTAGAGAAAGTGTATTCTGCTGCTGCTGCATGGAATATTCTGTCTATGACTGTTAGGTTCATTTGGTATGTGGTTTTGTATGAGTCTGCTGTCTTCTTAATGATTTTCTGTCTGGGTGATTTATCCTTTGTTGAAAGTGGGGTATTGAAGTTCCCTACTATTATTGTACTATTGTGTATATCTCTCCTTTAAACTATATTTGGTTTATGATTAGGTGCTCTGATGTTGTGCATGTGTATATTTATAATTGTTTGTTCCACTAATGAATTGATCCATTTATCATTATATAATTACCTTCTTTTTCTCTTGTGACTTTTTGCAAGTGAATGTCTATTTGATTTAATTATAGTAATCTCAGCTCTCCTTTGATTGACATTTGCATAGAAAATATACCATCTTTTTACTTTTGGCCTAATGTGTGTCCTTAAGTATATGCTAAATTTACTGTAAATAGCCTAATGAAGTTTGTATTTCATCCTTTATATCACTATATATTTTATTGTATAATTTTATCAATTTATGTTTAAAGTGATAATTGACAGTTAAGGTATTAACCTTATGATTTTGCTAATTGTTTTCTTACTGTTTTGTAGTTCCTTTGTTACTGTCTTCTTCTCTTGAGATCTTTGTGATTTCATGACTTTTTTGTAGTGATATGTTTCAATTCTTTTCCTTTATTTTTTCCATGTGTATTATGGGTTCTTTGTTGTGGTTACCTTGTGGCTTACAGAAAACATAATAGTCTATTTTAAGTTGGTAACAACTTCTTTCTCATATAAAAACTCTGGAATTTATCTTTTCCTACTCTTAAATTTTATGTTAATGATGTCAAAATTTATATCATTATACACCACATATCCATGAACACAGTATTGTAGCAATAGCTATTTTTAATACTTTTTCTGTTTAACTTCTATACTAGTTTAAAATGATTTATGCACATTAATTACAATATTAGAGCACTTGGAATTTGACTACATTCTTCATATAACAATGATTTTATACTTTGTTTTCATGTTGTTAGATCACATTCTTTAATTTCACCTTGTGGAACTCAATTTAGCATTTCTTATAAGGTAGATCAAGTGGTGATGGACTCTCTTGGTCTTTATCTTGAAAGTCCTTATCTGTTCTTTATTTCAGAAGGACAGACTTAGCAGGAATAGTATTTGTAGTTTGCAATTTCTTTCTCTTTGAATATGCCATCCAACTCTCTCTTATCATGCAGGGTTTCTGCTGATAAATATGTTTATGTCTTATGGTATTCCCTTTTATGTACTGAGTCATTTTTCTCTTGCTGCTTTTAAGTTTCTCTTTGTTTTTTACTACTGATAACTTGATTGTAGCATTTCTCAGTGAAGACCTATTTATATTTAATCTATTTGAGGTCTTTTGGGCCCCAGAGATCTTGACATTCATTTCTCTTCCCAGATTTTGGATTTCAATATTTGTTATTTATATAAATATGCTTTCCACCTTTTTATCTTTTTCCATTCCATCTGGAATTATTTTGCTAGATGGTGTCCTCTAAATCTCATAGGATTTCTTCCCTTGTTTTTATTCATTTTTCTTTTTGCCCCTCTGACTATAATTTTAAGTAATCTGTTTTGAGGCTCACTAATTCTTTTTCTGTTTCATCAATTCTGCTGTTGAAAATGTATAGTGATATTTTCAGTTCAGTCATTATGTTCTTCAACACCAGAAGTTGGTTCTTTTTAATGGTTTTTATATTCTTATTGACCTTCACATATTGTTTGCTTATTGTTTTTCTGATTTAGTTTGGTTGTCTTCTGTCTTCTTTTGTAGCTCACTAAAGTCCTTTATGATGATTATGTTGAAGTATTTTGCAGACAATTTGTAGTTCTCCATTTCTTTCAGGTCAGTTTTGGGTGCTTTATTTTGTTTCTTTGGTGTGTCATGTTTTCCTATTTATTTCTGATCCTAGTGAGATTACACTGGTGTTTGGATATTTGAAGAATTAGGCATTTATGTTTTTCACATTTTGGCTTTGATAGGGAACTCTCTTTATTAGGGAGGTCATCTAGATACACTGAAAGAGCTAGCTTGCAGAGTCCATAGGTAGACTTTCTTTTGAATTCCTTAAATAGACTGTCTTTTTATCTAAGTCAGTGTGTAAGTAGACCTAGTACTAGGTTCCAGGCACAGGACTAGAGCCTATATCCACAAAGCCTATTGTAGGATACAGGCTGATTCTGGGATAGATTCTGGGATAGTCTGTGAGGTTGAGTCCATTGGGTAAACCCTGATAATTGCATGAATCAAGTACCTGGGTCTCTAAGTATGGGTATGGTTATGAATACCTGGGAGCTGAACTGGTACTGAGAAAGAGAGTCAGGTCTATTGCCTGGGACTATGGAGGTGAGCCTGGAGCCTGGATTATGGGGGAAGTCCTGAAGCCTATGTCTGTGGAGACTGGATTGGTAATACATTGGCCTATTGTCTATGTAAGCTAGGATGGGTCTTGGTCCTTGGTCTTCGAGGGTCAGTCTGGTGCTTGCAGCCATGGGGGGAGATGCTCTCCTAGTGTTAGGGTTGACATGGAGCCTGGGTGTGTTGGGGCTGACTCATGTAGTGAACCTTGTTAGTAATCTGTGACACAATCAGGTACTTACTCCACTCTTCTTCCACCACGGGGGATCTCTCTCCTCTTTACCATGTAGGCTGGACTTGGGGGAGGGGTAACACTACATGAAACTGTTCTTCGTATACACTTCATTGCAACATTTCCTATTTTTGTGCCCTATCAAGGTGCTATAATTCTCTTTTCTTTCTTCCTTAGCTTTTGTAAAAATGTTTGTGCATTGATGGTTGTTCAAATTAATATTTTTGTAAGGAGATAAGCACTATAAACACCTTTTCTGCTATCTTGTTAATGTCACAGTCAAAAAAGAATTAAATTTTAAGGGAGTTAAGCAAAGCACCTAGCCTAGATGTTTTAAATAAGAACATTAAAATATACAAAATAGCTAGCATATTATAATGTTAATCATTTTATGAGTGTTTTTGATTAATTTATAGATGTAAGCTATACAATTAGGACCTTTAGGCTCAAAGTAAAATGAAATTTAATTCTCTACACTGAATGAGTAATTTGATATGAAATCTGGGTAAAAATCATAAACTAAGTAAAGGGTAATCATTGAGTCTTTATCTAATTATTTGATCATTTTTATGGTGAAAATATATGGAAAAATATACCATATTCTTGAGTGTAAAGATTAATTTTGTAAAAATGTCAAGCAGATTCCTAATAATCTTTTGTAGCTTTAGTGTCATCCTAGCCAAAAATGGTAACAAAATTTTCAGGAACCTGATAAACAGATTTTAAAAGATATATGAAAGAACAAAATTCTAATAATAGCAAAAACTCTTTTAAAGAAAAAATGTAGAGGAAACAGTATACCAATATATTATAAATATATATTCATAGAGACAAAGTGGTATTTTCTCTGATACGAAAATGTTTAGAACAGAATATATATGTTTATGACTGTTAATCAGTGGGTAAATGAAATAGTTTTGGTCATCCATGTGGTGGGAAAATATTAAAAAAAATATTTATCATACATATTATACAAAAATTAAATGTGAAATGCAAAATTAAAAATTATTTCAGTGATATAGAAAAAAGTCTGAAGACCTCATTTTAGGAACTTCTTTAGACATTGAAAGCTCAATCCATAAAGAAAACACAGATAACTTTGATTAAACTAAAAATCAATAATTTCTTTTCATCAAAATAAAACACAGAGAATGTAAAATACATGCACTCACAGAAAAATAGTTTCCTGGAAAATGCATTTGCAACACATGCAATTGAAAAAGGAGAGATATCTTCAAATGGATAATATATTCCAAGAAATGATTAAGAAAAATTAAATTAATCCTTTTTTGAGGGGGTACCAGAGATTGAAGTCAGGGGAACTTGACCAATGAGCCACATTGCCAGTCCTATTTTATACTGTTTTATTTAGAGACAGGGTCTCACTGAGTTGCTTAGCACCTCACATTTGCTGAGGCTGGCTTTGACCTTGCAATTCTTCTGCCTCAGCCTCCCAAAGTGCTGGGATTACAGGCATGAACCACCGTTCCAAAGCAATTAAGCCTTTATTTATTTTTATTTTTTAATTTTTTTAGTTATCAATGGACTTTATTTATTTATATGTGGTGCTGAGAATTGAACTCAGTGCTTCAGTGCTTCACATGTGCTAGGCAAGCGCTCTAACCCTGAGCCACAACCCCAACCCCAATTAAGCCTTTATTAATTGAGTAAAATACATAGCTATTTCAGAAAGTGAAGTGCTAATGATCCATAAAGATAAGATTTTCAGCCTCATTGTTAATAAAATAACTGCAAATTAAACATGGACTACCACTTCATACCTTCTAGATTAGCAACAATTAAAAAGGCAGACAGTTTCAAGTGCCACAATAAGGACTATGGGAACATTAATCCATTCTTGTGGAGTAAAGTGGTAAAAAACACTTTGGAAAACAATTTTTCATTTCCTAGTAAAATAGTAATAGTGGCTGATACACTTACTGCTATTTAAATATACATATGTTCTTCAACATTCCCTAGATAGTTTTCTATTAGGTAGTACAATAAAACCAGTTTTGGATAATGCCATGTGAGGAAAAACCTTATGTCACTTCTGAATTGAGGCATTTAAAATAAGCATAAATGCTAAAATTGTTCCTTTCTGAGGCTTCAGTGACTATGAAACTGTATCAATGACTAGAAAACTATATTTTGTGGCTGTGAAACCACAAAAAGGAAACAGTCACAGTCACTGATTCAATAAATGAAATGAAAGTTTTTGGCACTGAACCTTGTGTCAGTGAAAATAAAACATGTAAGTGGAAAATGAGAACAAAGTTCTAATGTAATAGTATTTACAATAAATGTAAGTGGGCTAAACTTGTCAATATAAAGATGGATTCTGAAACTGATTTGGAAAAAGCCAACTATATATTACATATAAGAGATAAACTTAAAACAACAAAGATTGATAAAAACTGTGGAAAAGATAGACCAGGTAAATAAGATCTAAAAGAAAGGTATAGTCATGTATTAGTCAAGGTTCACTAGACTGAAATGGAACTGATAGGATGTATGTCTGATTGTATACATACATATACACACACAAATATAATGAAAGAGAAAGAGAGTGAGTGTGCAAGATATTTTAAAGAATTGACTTGCATGATTGTGGGAGCTGACAAGTCCAATTTGCAGGGTAGCCCTGAAGGCTGGAGGTACAAAAAAGAGTTGTTGTAGCTCAAGTCTAAAGACAGTCAATAGACAGAATTCCCCCTTCCTCAGAGTGATTCATTTTACTTTTAAGGCCTTTATCTGATTGGATAAGGCTGATCCACATTAGAGGATAATCTGACTTACTCAAAGTTTAATGATGTAAATGTTATCCTCATCTAAAAAATACTTTCACAATGACATTTAGGCTTGTGTTTAGCCAAATGTCTTGGTCTACCCAGGTTGACACAAGTAATTAACTATTACAGGTAGCAACTTCATATCCATCACAGTAAATTGCAAGGCATGAAATTTCACAAGAATACTGTGAAAGAAATAGCAAGAAATTATAGCCATGATAAAGGTATCAATACTTAAAATGTAGTTTCAAAATTAAACAAGTGATGAAACTTCAGAGAGAAATTGATAAATTAACAATCACAGAAATTTTAGCACATTCCTCTCAGAAATTAATATGTCAAGCAGAGAAATATAAACAGAAAAAATGTTATCTGAAATATATTGTTTGTAAGCTTATATTTTACATCAAATAAAATAATTTATATTCTTGAGTACTCAGGGATCATTTATAAAAATTGACCTGGTAATGAATCATGAAGGAAATTTCATTAAATCAAAGAATTGATGCCATATAAAATGATGTTCTCTGATTATAATGCAGTAAATTGACAAAATAGTAAGAAAATTATGGCTAAAATAGCCCATGTATTTCCAAACCACATAACATCTCACTAAACAACCATTAGAGTCAAAAGAAAGCAAATTATGTTGGAGAAAATGTAAGAAAACCATAATAGCTTGAGTCCATGGAGAGGGGTACAAAAATGAGGCAGGGAAGCAGGCAATGATAACATACAGGACCATGCATACCTGGGTAATGACTTAATGCAAAAGGCTTGACTTTTGTTCTCCTTCTACTGAATAATGCAAACTTTTCTTCATTTGTGTTTTCAAAGTTCCTCCTTGTTTTTCCTCTTCCCTCTTCTACATGTTTCATTTTGTTCCCTTTCTATAACCTTTCCATTGTGTTCTTTCCTTTCTATTTCTTCTACTCCTCTAAGTTCCTTCCACTCTTCTCTTCTGATTTCTTGGTTCTTCTTATCTCTTACTCATTCTCCATAGTTCAGTATGATAAGTATATGAGGGAGCTCTTTTAGTGGATAACTAGTCATCATTGGTCTGGGGATAGGAAACATCCTAGCTTTCTTCTTTTTCTCTTTAAGTCCTGGATTAGACATCATTACTTTTCTTGGGAAGGTTAGATATCCAGTTTCACTTTTTAGTCTCTCATTAGAAGTCTGGAGATAACTCATCGGCAGCTTGTGTTTCTCAAACAACCAAACTACCTCACGTCCTTTTTATCAATTGTGTTCACTCCACAGGCATAACTAATGAGACACATATAAGCAACTCAGTTCACTACACCTGTCTGTATAGCAATTGAGGTCCTGAATCTGTTTCACTTTAGTGTGATTGTATTAAACCAGGAAAATCTAGGTTGAATACCTACCTGATTTCTGTTTCTGTAAAACACAGCTTTAACTTGCTCCAGAACTTGGCTAACAAAGAAACTTCTCATGTTCTTGACTGTCTTATTTTCTTTAACATCTTCTGAAAATTTGCTATGACTGATGGAAGGAGAGAGAGAGAGAATGAGAGAAGGAAAGGCAGAGGTAGATAAAGAAGGAGAGGGATGGGCTGGGGTTGAAGTTCAGTGGTAGAGCACTTGCCTAGCATGTGTGAGGCACTGGCTTCAATCCTCAACAATGTGTATAAATAAATAAAATAAAGGTCCATTGACAATTAAAAAATGCTAAAAATAAAAAAAGGGGGAGGGAGGGACAGGAGAGGGAAAAAAAATTAAAATTTCATATCATGATGCTTTAACATAGTCCCCAAGGATTATATTAACTTTGGACCCTGAGCCATGCTTAAAACCAGGTTTCCATTGTTGTGTTATAGTGGTTCAAGTCATGTAAGCATGATTGTTTCCAACACCACTGTACCATTCAGAATTGTTTTCATGGGCTTTTAACCTCTTTGCCTGCATTTTCTGGGTGTTTACTGGAAATCCAGAAGTCATCTTTCTTTACTTGGCATGATCTAATCATCATTTCTCTTAGAGCTTGACTTGAGAAGCAATTAGTTATTTGAAGTTGTTTTCTTCAAGGCAGTGTTTTATACCTTATCATATCTTATTGTCTTTAAACCCTGACTTCTTAGAAAAGCAAAACAGTGAGCCAAGCAGATGTTTTCTTATCAAGAATTCATAGCAGACCTATTTATCCCAAATTAGCATATCTCATTAACTGTCTCAAGGACGCAGACTGAATTGTCTTTGAAAAGGGTCTTAGAAAAACCTCATCTTTGGTAGAAGAAGTGAATTCCCAAGAAACTGCTTTCTTAACTCTCTGTCTCAATGGAAAATGAACAAAAACAAAATCTGAGTTGTTGCTATCCATTTGAGCATTCTGCTTGGTCTGAATTCCTGCAATGATTACTAATATAAGGTAAGGAGAATGATAAGAACAGAGAGGGATACTCTCATAGTTCATATCTAGATCTAACAATTTAAGCATGTCCTATGCTAAGGAATTTATGTTCATTTCTTACTTATTAATCATAAAAGCCCATACTAAAGCCCATGTGTTTTCCTCCATGAGAGTAACACACACACAGACACTCCACTCTTTTTAGTGATCTACAGTGCAATTAACCCTATTTGGGATGACATTCTCTTTTGTGTTGCTTTTTACTTGTAGATGTCAAAATTTTATCACTGCACTTAGAATGTGTAAAAGCCACATTTATACATTTATGATTTTAAAATAAAATTTAATCCATTTTGAGCAAATACTTTTCAAGGTTGATGGAATGTTCAAAGTAGCTCATTTGGTATTTTGGATGAGAGATCTTTCTTCTTCCTATGGTTGTATTAGTACCATCTGGCCTAGTCCTTGAATATATACAATCTTGCATATTGTAATTTTTTTTGGTACTGGGGATTGAACTCAGGGGCACTCGACCACTGAGCCACATCCCCAGCCCTATTTTGTGCTTTATGTAGAGACAGGGTCTCACTGAGTTGCTTAGTGCCTCGTCGTTGCTGAGGCTGGCTTTGAACTCTCAATTCTCCTGTCTCATCCTCCCAAAGGGCTGGTATTAACAGGTGTGTACCACTGTGCCTGGCTTGCTTTGTAATCTTGATGAACTTGTGCCATTTCATCAAGTAGATGAGGAACTCTTAGAGGCTAGAGATCTTACAGGTAATTTATACTTCTAATATGAGAACTGGCCATACAATTGGCATTCTGGTTTCAATTAGCTTAGTGATAGTAGATCTTACAGAGATTCTAATAACACCTGTTTTCTTTTTAATTCATGTATGGTCTGACTTTTATACTTCCCATAGAAAAATGTGAAGACATGGTGCTCTGCCCCCTTTGTCATCAAAGATGTTATATTGAGTTTTTAATGAGTTCAATGGGTTTCAGAAAGGAGAAACCTAGAACACTAACAGTATTTAGTGTTAAGGCTTCATATTTTGAACTTCACAAAGATCATTCAAGCTGATTATTCCATAAGTTGTGCAAATATATTTAATTATTTACATTCAGACTATTAAATTGCTATATTCCATATTATATGTAGAGCTAAACTAGGAATATCTACTTATTCCATTTATGAGTGCATAAGGTAAAGTATGGCACTCTTCAACCTCTGAAGCTTTATGGAAGTTATTTATTGCACACCAGAAATTTTCCAATAAACATGGATGATAGAAAATTCTGGATTTTTATATCTTACTTAGAAAGAAAACAGGTACTATTATAGCCATTGACTGCAAGATGCAATATCACTTAAACTAATTGAAACCAGAAATCTTGAGTACCTAGAAATCTGCTGCATATAGGTCTGCTCTGAGCTGTGTGTAATTCTGACACATCCAGAAGGACTTATTGCTAAAGAACTTAGAAATTCAGTGGGTCATTTTCTATCCTTATACTTAATGGTGCTATTCATTATAACCTCTCTTCCTATCCTCACCTAGCTCTTTGTAGCCTCTGTTTCTACCATGATCTGGGAATGACTATCTTCTATTTTCTACCAATAATCTGCCTATGACTTTCTTCAAGAGATAGTACACAAATTATTTTCTTGGATAAATAGTAATAATAATTAGCATTTATTCTTTGTCACATTCTATCCTAAATAATTTAATATATTAGACTCAATCCTTTCAATAATCTCATAGTACTGTGATTATTATTAATTTTTATAGATGAAGAAACTACTCATAGGGAAAATAAGTGGTCCCTGTCATAGCTCTAGTGTTTTGGTCATCTTTTTGTTACTGTGACCAAAAGACTTGACAAGAATAATCAAATGCAAAAAAGTTTATTTGGGGTTCACAGTTTCAGAGGTCTCAGTCCATAGATGGCTGACTCCATAGCTCTGAGCCCAAGATGAAGCAGATCACCATGGTGGAAGAACATGGTGAATGAAAGCAACTCAGGTCATGGCAACAAGGAAGCAGAGAGAGATATCTCCTCACCAGGGACAAAATATAAACTCTAAAAAGCATGTTTCAGCAACCTACGTCCTACAACCATACCCTACCTGCCTAAAGTCACCATCCAGTTAATCCATATCAAGCAGATTAGATTAGATTGCATCTCATAATCTGATCATTTTACCTCTAAAGATTCTTGTAGTGACTTATACTTGATTTTCTGGAGGATACCTCATGTCTAAACAGTAGCAGTTAGTATGTAAAAGGAAGCTATGAACCCAGGGAGTCTGTTCCTAGACTTCATGTCTTTATTATATCGTGAGACAATAATGAGTCTATTATGTGTTTTGTTTATATACACATATATATTTCAGACATTTTGAATGTTTATTATGTGACAGGCACTGTTATGTACTCATAAATGTATTGTCTGTTAGTTTTCAATATACCTTTGTGATAGGAACAGAGGTATTGCATAATTGGTTATTTGTATTTCACAGAAATATGTGAAGATTGTAAGAATTAAAATTATTCATCAAAATAATTTAAATTGTTTATAAATAAAAGCATGCCTAATTTTGTATATATAACACTGCATGATAATTCTCATGCACACTAAATTTTGACAGTCTTTGAGCTAAATAAAGGGAGGGAAAAAAAGAAAACACCATATGTGAAAGCCAAATATCAAACCCTGGTGCTTGACAGATAACTTATGAAATCCCTAGAAGTGAATAGAGAATGAGTATAGAATTCTAAAACTTTTCTGGTGGTCTGTGAAGTTTACTCCAAACATTTTATATTAGGTCTTTATAACATTAATATATACAATGAAATTTGTTAGTATGAGAATTATACAAGTAGTATAATTATAACTCAATGTCATTGTGGCATTAGGTGATTACACTTAGCCTCTAAGTTAAGTGCACAAATATAATGTGACTATACTATACTATCATTATACTCATTTTACAGATGAGAAAATAGCAACTATGAGAATTTAGGTAACTTGCCTAAGATCACTTAATTTAGAAGTGATGGAAGCCTGGTGTGGTGGTGCACACCTGTAATCCCAGAAGCTCAGGAGTCTGAGAAGGAGCAGAAGTTCAATGCCAGCCTCAGAAAATTAGGGAGGTTCTGAGCAACTTAGTGAGCCCATGTCTCAAATTAAAAATAAATAATTTTAAGAAAGGACTGAGGATGAAGATCAGTGGTTAAGTGCCCCTGGGTTCAATCCCTAGCAGCATCTCCCCCCAAAAAATAAAAGTGATGGAAGTAGGCTACACCCTGATTCGAAACACATTCTATTCCTCATCTAATGGACTTCCCTGGGAGGAAGTATGCATAGTGCCCAATAGCTCTGTCTGTGATCCTAGATTGCTTGGATTTGAAGTCTGGTCTGTCATTGATTGTGAACAAATTAACCTCTGTGTTTCCTCACCTGTAAAATGATCATGGAGAAGATCATAATGATACTAGTTGTGAGAATGAAATTAAAATGTATACATGCAATCCTTCCAAAATGCATGAAAACTGATCATTATAGTCTACTATTAACTAGCTTGCATCTGATGGCTGAAATTCAGGAGAGTGTCTGGGCGGGGATTAAGTAAATAGAAATTCTATGCTGATTGTACATTATGAACTCTTACTTTGTTGCTCATGATCAGCCTCATAAACAATGACAGGAAAACAGAGCTTTGATTACAGTGCTCTACTGCCCAATAAATACCAAACCTGCTGTGTTCCCAGTTAAAGAGACCTAATAGAAACATCTACTTCTATAACAGCCTCCCCAAATATGTGAATGCAGATGTACTTGTTTTATAAATAGCATACCTAAATATAACAGGCAACGAGGCAGATGGAGACTGTACATAATTGTGCTAACATTTATGTTGTCAATATAGTCTCCTGAGCCATCATTACAAGATTCTTGGGGGTCTCTTCTCCTTTCTTTGGAAGACTACAACTCCCATCAACAGTGACACGAATTATATATTTGTATCAGGGGATGCGTAAACTTCAAACACACTATCAGAATGTGTATGCCTGGGCTGCAGTCCCATAATCAAATGCATTGCAGTGAACATTAAAGTAAACCCCTTCCTCTCACTTCTTGTAGAATGATGAAAACAGTTATAAATTGTAAACAATGAATATCCTTAAGTTATGTATCAGTGAGTCTGATTTTTTCCCTTGGAGTTGTGGAGGTAAGGATGATACCTAGGGAGCCAGTGCCTTCTGGAAACTGATTAGCTGTAAAAGTATGAAGGGAAGATTTGGATTCTCTGGAGGGAATGTGTATCTTTGGGAGAATGACAACAGGGGTCTTGAGAATTAGATTCTGTTTAAAGAGCAGTCTTACTAGGATTGAGCAGCAGAACTACTTCAGGAACTGTTACTAATCATCAAATTTTTATCCTCAACTTACTGAATAAGAATGTCCCTAGAAAAATAGTTTGATTAAAAAATTATAAGCTAGCTGGGCATGGTGGTATATAAATGTAATCCCAGTGACTCAGTAGGATGAGGTAGGAAGATCACAAGTTTGAGGTCAGCCTGGGCAACATAGTGAAACCCTGGCCTAAAATAAAATAAACAGGCCTGGAGATATAGTTCAGTGGTAAATACCCTTGGGTTCAGTCCCCAGTTCTCCCCCCCAAAGTATATACATGTATATATGCTCTTCAGATGGTTCTTTTCTGCACCCCGCATTAACAACCACTATCTTACTCACTTTAGTGTAAATATGAATTACCAAAGGGGCTTGTTAAAATTACAGAAATATCCTTATCCACCTTCGAAAACTAATTTTATAGATCTTGTGGTGGATTTGGGAATCTGCACATCCAGGTGCCAATTTGGCTAGTATTGTGCAGAAATAAAAGGGTTAGAGTATGATGACAATAAGGCTTTTGATCCCTGAAAGAGCCCGATATTTTTTTCAGAGTTTGGTCCCTAGGTATTCCAAAAGTATCTGTCACGTATATAATTTTGAAATAGACTTTTCTGAACTTGGGAACAAGAGTGGAAATGAACTACAAAATATGGGTCCTGTGTAAGAGAAGCTATCTATATTCTTGAGAAGACATATATTTTTTTGCCCATAGGGCCAGTCAGATAAGTATATTCCAGGCCACATCCCTAACCCAGCTAGCATTTTCATAGAGCAAGGCTTTTGTATTAGAGAGGTGGGTGGCAATTGTGATTAAAGGGATGGTAGTCCAATTGCAGGCCTTCCCATGATTTCCTTAGCTCATTTCCCTTATCCCAAATACTCTGTCAACCATCTCAAGTTGCAGCTGGCACTCTGGGAAGTACACACTTTCAAACCTCTGTAACTAGAGAATTTATTCTGAGGGAAATGGGTTGGCTTTTCAAATCTAGCTTCTTCATTTCTTTCCTTCATCTAGCTTTTATCCCTTTCATTCAAGTAAAGACGTTGTCTCTTATTGCTCTAAAAAGAAACATAAATTGCTCTCCCTAGGATACTTGAATGAATTTATCAAAGAAAGGAGCAACACCTTTTCCTTCCAGAAGTGTAATTGCACTTTGTAGGAGGGAATGTGCACTGTGGTTCTCTCACTTATCTTACCCAAATGTAATGTCTATGCCCTTTTCAATTGTGGCCTGAGGCTAAGGCAGATGCTGTATTTTAGCCTTTTGGAGTAATTTTGTCCTGTCAAATTAGTTACTACTTTGCATTTGCTGAATTTTACCAGTGCTCATGACCATCCATTTTATGCTGCAAAGCCTACCATCACTGTCACAAACCAGTATGTTGTTGTGAAATCAAGTGGCACAGTGCTCCTTTTCTTCTGAGTTATAGCTCTACAATGACAAGCTACCCTCTTAACTTTTTCTCTGCCTCACAGCTTGCATCAGTTTTCATAGATCTTCAGTTTATCCATCTTCTTTCCTGAAATGTATGTTGACTTACAGACTCTGAGATACTTTCTACTGTATACTAATAACCTAAAGAGGAAAATGCATTTTCTTCTAATCATACGCTTGCTTTGTCTTTTATACACTTTGGCATAAGTATCACAGCATTTCTCAGGTACAGTTCAAAGAGAGGTAGTTAACCTAGCATATATGGAAATTAAAGCAAAATGATTAAATGATATTATCCTGATCATATAGCACAATATTAAAAATGAGAAACCAAAACCAAACAAGAAAAAAAGACAAAACATTCTAGATGAGAATGCAGGTCGTTTCAATTCTTTTATAGGTCCTTTCTCACAATTTTAACTCTATATTGTCCCCTGAAAATTTAAAAAAGATAACAGATTGTTAGTTACCTGTCCTACATCCAGTTTTACAACCTTTTTTACCAATAAAACTCGTTTATTGTTTGGTGTCATCGTATATTCATTTATAAGATTATAATTTTGAGGCTGGTGTCGTGGCTCAGTGGTAGAGTATTTGCCTAGCATGTGTGACACACTGGGTTCAGTTCTCAGCACCACATATAAATAAATTTAAAAAAATAAAAGTCCATTGACAACTACAAAATATTTTTAAAAAGATTATAATTTCTGTTTTGTAAGAGATGTTCCTACAAAAAATCTATGTCCTTGGCACATAGTTGGTCTACATCTTTCAGCCTCCTTTGTTATTAGCTGTGATCATGTTGATTAAGTTACAGCCAAAGTAATCAGAAGGAATGCCTGCTAATTCTAGGCTGAGGCTTTTAATGAAAGCATGTCTTCATTCACGTTGAATGTCTATTTCTACCTGCTAATATAATATTGTTGATGAGTCTTTGTGGAGTGACAGAACAATATGAAAGGAACCTGAATCCTTGAACCATCATGTGTAAGAGCTGCCCACTAATCATCAATATTTACTTTAGACAGTTAGGTGGTGAAGATAAACTTCATTGTGTTTGTCATATATTTTTGGTCTATTTGTTGGAATATCCTGATCTATTCTATTACATTTGGACTATTTTGTGGATGGATGTGACTGTGCACTAAAGTTCTGAAAAGTGATTATGGACATATAATTTATTGTAAGAGATTTCTAGGATGTCTTCTGAAACAGGTTAAACACATGGGGGAATTACTCCTCCCCAAGATATTTTAAAAATAATGTTCTACATATTTGAATATTGATGCAATGCCTAGAACTCCAGCAGTCATGCCAGTACATTAAGTGACCTCGGGAATAAAACCACAGATGAAGTTTGGTGGAACAGAATTATATAAGAATCTCAGTCATCAATTGCCTCACTGTGCCACCATATTTGCTTTAGTCTACCTATCAGACTCTCTTATGCAAAAGAATAAATTCTTGTACATTTGAACTAGTATTATTTTGGGTTCACAAGATAAGCAGCTAAACATAATCTAGACGGATATTCCAGCTATACATTTTCTGGCATAGGATTAATTGAAAGGCCTACATAGGTTCAAGTCTAATTTTCTTTGCCAAATATCCTCTGTTGGCTTGCCATAAAACTTAAAAGTTGATATCACAAGATTTAGGTCTTTGGTGTATGTCTGTGGTTCTCAAAGTATTTTTCTATGGCATCACCTATGAGCTTGTTAGAAATGCAGATTTAAGGGCTTTATTCTAACTCACTATGGAACCTAGGAAACTGCTTCAACAAAGCCTGTATGTGATTCTAATACCCTGTAAAATGTGAATGAAGTATTTCCCCAAAAGTACCTGTAGGTCTTCAGTTGTTATGTGAATTATTTAATCATTAACATACTGACACGGATTTAGAGATTCTCAGCACAATCTTCCCATTAAAATTGCTTGAGAAATTAATAAAAAAATGTGCTTGGGCAAAAGTTATCAGATAAGCTTATGGAAGAGTCATGGGTGAAATATTCTGATTGGGGTTACTGGTCATCAGGAGGCAGAAAGAGACTCAAAGTAATATAAAGTTTCTTGTCTGAGCTAGCTTTTATGGGATCTGTACAAAGTGATGAATTTTAAATTTCTTGGTAAATTGTTTTATTTTCTAAATATATTTGTGTTCTGAACTTTATCCAGAAACTAGAAAAGATGCTATTACTACTACTATTGCTGGTAGTAATAACAATGATAATAATGATATCAAATTATTGAACATTTTATTTTATAAAACTGGAAGACTTACTGACATTCTAGGGATTATTTGGCTCTCTGGTTTTATCCAAAGTAGTATAGGCATACTAAAGGAAACAGTGACTACTATTTTTAGATACCCCTGAAGGTGAAAATTTCAGCTAAGTCTTTTTCTTTGTACTGTAAGGAAACTGATTTCTTAAAATGACCATTTACCTGATATATTAATCTGTTAATGATTATCTTTCTCCATGAAGCTAAAAGAATACTAAATATGAAATAAGAGTCCAAAGTGAATAGTTTTATTTTTTGGAATTATTTCATATATATATATATATATATATATATATATATATATATATTACACACACACACATATATATATAATCACTTCTAAATAAAGTCTGATGAGTTTTCATGTGTGCATATGTATACCCTTTGAATTAGTGAGCACCTTAGTATCTTTAGCCACATTAGATACTTGTTTATTTCTTTAGTATCTAAGTTTTTCTTGGTTTCCTATAAATGACTCAGATCACTGGAGAGAAATCTTGAAATATGGAAGTCTGATACTGCATATCTATCTTCTTATAACTGAAAGAAAGGAAATTAAAAAAGAGTCAAAAAAAAGAACAAGTAGATGACAGTTTAGAAATGATAAACCAAAATCCAACTGGTGGAACAGAGCAACCTGTATTGACATTCATAATTCTAAAAATATGCTTTAATTTGTAAAAATTGTTTCTGATTTCTTTTGCCAAGGGACTTCCAAAAGGTATATAATGTTTCTATTCTCTTATTGAACAGAAAGACTGAGTGAAAGAGGACAGCAGACTGCAAAAGAATGAATAAATGAGAATGGGGCAGAGTCACAAGTAACACTGTCAAAACCCTTCAGTTTTCTTATGCTTGAAATGCTTTAAGTGTTCTGAAGCAATTGAATAGGTCACACCCCTTCATATAATCTCAGACAAGAAGTAGCTTTGAAAATTCTAGGAGGGAGAACAGTTATAAAATACAGTTTAGCTTAATCCTTTCAGATTTAATTAACTATTCATTAGAAAAAAGAGAAGGAAGAGAATTGAGGAGTGGAAAGGCAAAGGAAGAATAGATGCTAACTATGATGGTAATTTAATCACCCAGGTAACCATACTACTACTGAAATAAAAGCAGTTGTCAGGAGCTATGACTATTAAATAGGAGGGAGAGAAAGGGCAGCCTGATCTTTTTCCATATCACATATATATTCATTTATTGCTTATGACTTAGGGGAGGAACACTCAAGGAATAGGAGCATACAAAATCTATCAAGTTGATGCCTTATACTTATCCAGTGGAACTACTTAATGAGAGATCAACTGTAGCTAACAAGAGGAAATACTATGTCAATAATGGCTCAGTTGGAGCCAAGCTGCACTGATTGACACCAAGCTTTGTGCTGGGGCAATGTATAAGAGAAAAGTCCAGGGCAGCCTTTAATAAGCAGGGCGATGTTAATGCTGGGTATAGCTGTAGCAAGGAAGGAAATGTTTGTCAAAGTGACAAGTTTCTTTCCTATTCTATCCAATCAGTATAAAGAGTTTGTTCCATCAATGAGACCAGCCCAGGAGGTCCTCTTGGCTCTGGGACATGATTCAATATAGGGTCATAGCTTTGATTTCCTCAAGACAGCCAATAGTAATGCCAATGAGAATTGAGTTTGGACATGAATATCCAAATGAAAGTGGTTTAAATAAAATAGAATTAATTTTTCTCCTAAAAAAATCTGAAAGTAATAGTCTGGGGGTCATATATCAGCTCCATGATCATGAACGACTAAGGGCTTCTACATTTTGGTTCAGCTCTCTTAATATGAGTCTTACAACACATGACCCAAGTTGGTTGTTCAACTCAGTAGGATAGGAATGATAAATCTGTTTCCTTTAAGAACACTTCTCACAAATTTCACATGAAACTCAATTTTATGGTTCTGCAGCCAAAACATGGTCATATAACCACATTTAAATTAAAGGGAAACTAAAATTATAGTCTTCATTTTAAGCAACCACATCCTTGGCTAAATATCAGTAGTTAAAACTAAGAAAAAGGAGTGGATAGATGATAGGAAAACTAGAACCCTTTGCTCTCTGTGATGCTAATGTACAGGATTAAGAGATATTGTTAAAATTTATATTGCAAATTTTAAAATACAATTAAGAATATATTTCCTTACTTCTTGGGTTTGTTTAATTCAGAAATAGCTTATTTACCATCTAAAATGAATAAAGGGATTTTCAATACAGAGGTTAGGAAGGAAAGAAAAGCAAAACTATAAGGCAGAATGTAAGAAATATTGGTAGGAAAGCCTAATCAAAGTTTTGTGCATCCCAAAATGATGGGCAAAGGGCAGATGGGCAAAGAGAAAGGGCAGATTCGTTCTAGTTAAAGCATTAGAGAAGGAATTATCCAAAACTAGATTTAGGGAGCCAAAGGTAGCCTACTGCTTACTTTTGTAAATAAGGTTTAATTGGAACACAGCCATGCTCACTCATTTATATATTGTCTCTGGTAGCTTTCCTGCTATGACAGGAGAGCTGAGTAGCTGTAAAATTTGCTGTCTGACCTTTTACAGAAAAATGATATTTCAGACTGGCCTGAAAGAATTCTAACAAAGAAAAGAGCATTATAAGAAAGAGAAAGTATGAGCAAAAGCAGTGATGTGAGAAAGTCCTTTGTGTTCATGGAAAAGAAATTTTAGTAAAATTCACAATATGCGAAGGGTATTGTCCCTAAGAAACTAACTTCATAAAATGGGATGTTACATTTTTAAGAGGTGAGTGGAAGGACTGAGGCTGACCTATATAGCTAGGTTGCCTGCTAAGGATGCCAGGGAGCTGGTTGAAAAATTCAGATTTGTCCATATCTTAGCTATGGTTACACAACACCTTATGGTAACTTGCTAGAATATTGCAGGACTGGGGCAGCCATTATAGTAATATCCCAACACTTGGTTCATGTTTCATTGGTCAGTTTCAGGGATCTTGGATAAGGCTGACAACTTGGGACACAGCATTCCTCCCTCTGCTTTCCAAAATTGCATTACTTGCTTGTTCTCAAGCTGGACTCCATGCCTTCCCCCTTCAAATCTTGCCTCTTACCTCCCTGGACCAAGATAAGAACTTTAACATCATTATATTGGCAACTGGGCCTGCAAAAAGATGGAACCAGTTGCCAGTCAAGTTAGATCCGAGTTTAATGTATTATATAAAGCCAGGAGACCAAAAGCTGGTAAATAAAACCGCTGGGTAAGGCTTTATTGGGAAATACGCTTCCAGGCGAATTCCCCCAGCCCAACAGAGCAGGAGGAGAGAATTGTGCACGTGTTCCGCAGTACAGAAAATTGAAAGGGCCTGGGCAGGAAGGGGAGGGATTGGGGCAGGAAGAGGAGGCATCTGGAGTCCCTTGTTCCCCTGTGGTTGGTCAGGGGATCCTGCTGAGGTCAGAGTCTGTCCGGGATGAGTCAGGAGAAGTCCGCTGATTGGTAGGAGATACCATCACTGCTTATGTGTCAGCATCTGGCTGGTTGCTCCTTTGCCCATGCGGGCTGCTTGATACTTCCTTCCCTGCGGCCACAGCAAAAGTACAGAGGCCACCATGTTGTACGTTCTGTTCCCCCATGCAAGAACTCCAGCCAACCTAACATATTACAGAGCAAATTATCAGAGTTTTATACTTATCTCCTTTGGTTGTACCATAAAGTACTTGTGAGAATATCTGGCAAATGAAGACTGGAAACAGATGTGGAGGATATTCAGTGACATGGGAAGGAGTCTGGACTTCATTCTATAGGTAAGGGAAGAACAATTAGATGAAGTCTTTTTATTTTTTATAACTAGGGGTTGATACACTCACTTGCAGACAAAAATAGCAAAAAAAACCCCCTGATTTTTAAATTTAAAAATTGTTATTTAATAATAATAAACTTTATTATTTTAAGCAATTAGTCATATGCAAGAATAAAAGCTTGAATTACATGACAACACCTAGAAAAAATACTGCCTTGAACCTAAGAATGACAATTTTAGACTTTTCTTGTACTTTCAAACCTGTTTGAATGACATGAGACATCTAGGGACCAAAGACACATTTATCAGAGCTAATGGCAGAAATAAAAGATAGAGATCACGAGTCTGCTAGATGATAATCTATCTGAAGGCAGACTCTATCATGTTGGTTCCTCAGCACCTAGCAGCATGCCCAGAATGTCCTGTTAATATATGAGGACATATGCAAGGTGTAGAAGATTGGATTAATTTCATTTGATCCTGTCTTGTTTGTTTCATCCAAACAGGAGGGAAATACAAGCACAAATAATCAATGAGGCTCACTATTTTTCTGAATACTAATTACTGAACCTAGATATCAGCCATTATACACTCGGATTGTGTAACTCTAAAACCTTTTAGTGACAAAAGCATCTCTTGAGTGTGTGTATGTGTGTGCATGTGTGTAAGTGTGTGTGTTTTAATTGGCAAGATACCATTCCTACATTCACCTACTGCTCTCAGCTCTGGGAGTTTAATTGTTTTAACTGTTTTTTTTTAAACTAATACCATACCAGATGTGCTAAAGTATATTTGACAAGTTCTTCCCTCTAAATGTGCATGGAGGAAATTTGTGAAACTCAGGTTTGTTACCTTGTATACTTACAGATTGAAAATACACTCTCTCTGCATCAATGAGAATTGCTGTTGAGATTTAAAAGAGGCCTTTGGCCAGTTGTCTGCCAAAAGTATGTGATTTTTATCACTCAGTATTCAGCAAGTAAATAGCCCTACTTCCTTCAGTTTTCTAATGCCTCTCCAGGGTAACATGAGATATTTTCTACACTCTACTTTTTAAAGTACCACTGAAAGGCAAAGTAAGATACTTCCACTAGCTTAAGATTTCTAATTCCATGAGTACTTCAGTAGTAAACTTGAATCTTTGTAAAATTGCAAAAAGATGAAGCTTGACTTCAGTGCCATTTAATTGCCTCATATAATTTTCTTCAACTGCTTTTTGTTTTTATTGGCTCTTATATCACACTGGTTTGTGTAGTAGTGTTTTTGCCTCTGGAGAATCTGGACCCTGACCCATGTAGCAACCATCTTGAGGTCCTGAGGGGAAACACTAGAAAATTTTCAGTAACAATGCCCTTGGCATCACTGAACTGTCAAACCAATATCAGTCACTATGCTAATAAGAGCCTATTTCAAGACCATTTATTTTATAAGAAAAAGAAGCTCCTATGTGTTTAAGAAACTGAGCTCTAGGTTTCTGTTACCTGCTGATGAAACTAGTGTCAAGGGGTTGGGGTTGTTGCTAAGTAGTAGAATGCTTGTCTACCATGTGTGAAGTACTGGGTTTGATTTTTAGCACCACATAAAAATAAATAGACAATAGAGATCCAAGATGGCCTAGATGAATGTGGTATTTCTAGTCTCTCCAGGACCTGGGTATAAAGTAGTGGAAACACTGTTTCTCAGTGAGTTATTAGAGGACACTCTATAACCGCCTCCATGCAGGAATTCCACTCACATGCCCACAGGGTCGCCAGGCCCCAGTGTTTGCATAGGACCCCAGCTGCACACTCCAGCGCGGGACACTGACTGATTGCCTGTGCAAATCCTGCTCCCACATAAGATCCTAGGCTCCAGTGCCCACACACCCCACAGTACCTTGGATTACCAACCTGTGCAGGACCCCTGGCTGCTGCTCTTGTGTGGATCTCCATCTACCAGGGTAGAACTTCCCTGTTCACCTACTCCTGGGGACACAGGACAGGATCTGGAGACAAGCTTTCACCTCTGCATAGCACACTACAGACCTGCATCTCCAAACACTCCATCAAACACCACCACCTGGCCTGGCCCTTCACCCTATCTCTGAAGCAAACACCTTCATTGTGAGACTCCTGCTTCATCATCTTTGACCTTAGCAGGCAGATATGAATAAGCAACAGACACTCCACCAACTGGAAGAGAAGGGAAGAAATCCTGTTTATTTACATTGATACTTTTAATTTTTTCCTTCTATTATTCCTTTTCCCCCTTTCTTTCTTTCTTTTTCTTATTTTCTCTCTCTTACTCTTTTCCCACTCTTACATCTCCAACATTTGTAAAACCAAGTATTTTATATGCATTAGGCTACTATAGACTGGGATTTCTGATGACTATACTACAGTTGTATTACATAGTCTAATAACTTCCATCTTTACATGTTTTATTTTTCTTAATTTTTATGTCTCCTTGTTAGTTGTACTGTATTTTCTTCCTACTTACTGGTATTGCCAAAATCTCTTTCTTTCTTTTCTACTATGAGTCAACTTCATTTGGATTCCTCTTTCATGCTTTCTAAGATCTAATAACTATATCCTCACTTCCTATTTCCCTAACGTCTCATCCTATACCCCACGCCCGGTTCTCCCTAGTCCACCAGCAGAAACTGTAGACCCATGTGAAAACCTATTGTTTATACCGTAGATGCTGATCGAACTCATAAGTTCTGTATAGTGTGAGAAAGCCAAAAATGTATTTAGGATCTATTAGGTACAATTTGATTTAAACTTATATATCGTTTGTATTGAGATCTCTCAATATTGGTCTCCCCCTTAAAGGAGAGTTATTGGAACCCTGTAGGGAATCTATAAGCCTATAGGATAAAAACTACCACTCAGATCTGTAGTGCTAGAAGGTAAGACACACCAACAACATAAAAAAACAAGGGAAGAAAGTGCCTCAAACAAACCAAAATATTACATTATTAGAATCCGTAGTCAGCACAGCAAAATAAATGTCAGAGAAGGAGTTCAGGATGTACATAATTAAAATGTTCTGCAAATTAAAGAATGATATAAGAGAGCAAACACAGGCAGCAAAAGATCATTCTGATAAAGAGCTACATAGACAAATACAGGAAGCAAAAGATTACTTCAATAAGGAGATAGAGATTCTGAAAAAGAACCAAACAGAAATCCTCAAAATGAAAGAAACAATAAACCAAATTAAAAACTCAATAGAAAGCATCACCAACAGATTAGATCACTTGGAAGACAGAATCTCAGACAATGAAGCCAAAATATTTAATCTTGAAAATAGAGTTGACCACACAGTGAAGATGGTAAGAAACCATGAACAGAACATTCAAGAATTATGGGATAACATCAAAAGACAAAATGTAAGAATTATTGGGATAGAGGAAGGCACAGAATTCCAAACCAAAGGAATAAACAATCTATTCAATGACATATAGAAAATTTTCCAAACATGAAGAATGAATTGGATAATCAAATACAAGAGGCTTACAGGACACCAAATGTACAAAATAGCAACAGATCTACACCAAGGCATATCATAATGAAAATGCCTAGTATTCAAAATAAGGAGAGAGTCTTAAAAGCCACAAGAGAAATAAATCAGATTACATATAGGGGGAAATCAATTAGGATCTCTGCTGACTTCTCAATCCAGACCCTTAAAAGTAGAAGAGCTAGGAACAACATTACCAAGCTCTGAAAGATAATGGATGCCAACCAAGAATTTTATATCCAGCAAAATTAAGTTTTAGATTTGATGATGAAATAAAAACCTTCCAAGATAAACAGAAAATAAAAGAATTTACAGCAAGAAAGCCTGCACTACAGAATATTCTTGGCAAAATATTCCATGAAAAGGAAATGAAAAACAACAATGAAAACCTGCAAAGGGAGGAACTACACTAAAGAAAGGCCAATCAAAGAAGAAACTCAGTCAAGTTAAAAACCCAAAATAAACCAAAATGACCATAATAATAAACCATAATAATCTTAAATATCTATGCCCCAAACAATGGGGAAGCCATGTATGTCAAACATCCTTCTCAACTTCAATAATCAAATAGACCACAACACAATACTACTGGGTGACTTTAACACACCTTTCTCACCACTGGATAGATCTTCCAAACAAAAACTAAACAAAGAATCTACAAAACTCAATAGATCAATCAAAAATCTAGACTTGACAGTTATATATAGAATATTCCATCCTTCAACAAGCAAATACACTTTTTCTCAGCAGAGCATAGATCCTTCTTCAAATTGCCACAAAGCTAATCTTAGCAAATACAAAAAATTAGAGATACTACCCTGCATTCTATCTGACCATAATGGAATAAAATTAGAAATTAATGACAGTTTTAAAAAAAGAAGCTACTCCAACACCTGGAGACTCAATAATATGCTATTGAATGATGCATTGGGAACAGAAGACATCAGGGTAGAGATAAAAAAAATTCTTAGAGATAAATGAGAATTCTGATACAACATATCAAAATCTCTGGGAGACTTATGAAGGAAAGTTCATAAAGTGCTAAGAGGAAAGTTCATTGCATTAAGCTCATTTATTCAAAGAAGAAAAAGTCAACAAATAAATGACTTGACATTACATCTCAAAGCCCTAGAAAAAGAGGAACAAACCAACACCAAAAGAAGTAGAATATAGGAAAAAATTAAAATCAGGGCTGAAATCAATGAAATTGAAACAAAGTAAACAATTCAATAAATTTACAAGACAAAAAGCTAGTTCTTTGAAAAAATAAATGAAATCAACAAACCCCTAGCCACCCTAACAAAAAGGAAGAAGAAAACCCAAATTACTAAAGTTTGTGATGAAAAAGTTAACATTATGAGGGACTCTGCTGAAATACAGAGGACAATTAGATACTATTTTGAAAATTTATACTGCAGTAAAATAGAAAACCCCAAAGACAACAACAAATTTCTAGAGACATATGACTTACTCAAACTGAACCAGGAGGATATTCGCAACTTAAACAGATCAATTATAAGCAAGGAAATAGAAGATGCCATCAAGAGTCTGCCAACCAACAAAAGCCCTGGACCAGACAAATTCTCAGCCAAGTTCTACAAAACCTACAAGAAAGAAATAACTCCAATACTCCTCAAATGATTTCATGAAATATAAATGAAGGGAACCCTTCCAAACTCATTCTACAAGTCTAGTATTACCCTGACATCAAAACCAGACAGAGACATATCAAACAAAGAAATTTCAGACCAATATCCCTGATGATTATAGTTGCAAAAATTGTCAATAAAATTTTGGCAAATTGCATAAAAAAGCATATTAAAAAATAGTGCACCATGAGCAAATGGAGTTCATTCCAGGGATGCAAGGTTGGTTCAACATACGGAAATCAAATAATATAATCCATCACATCAATAGACTTAAAGATACAAATCATATGATTTTATCAATTGATGCAGGGAAAGCACTTGATGAAATATAGCACCATTTCATCTTCGAAACACTAGAAAATCTAGGAATAGTAGGAATATACCTCAACATTGTTAAAGCAATCTATGCTAAACCCAAGGCCAACATCAGCCTAAATGGAGAAAAATTTGAAGCATTCCCTTTAAAAACTGGAACAAGAGAGGGATGCCCTCTTTCACCACTCTTATTCAACGTAGACTTTGAAACACTAGCCAGAGCAATTAGACAGACAAAAGAAATTAAAGTGATAAATGTAGGAAAAGAAGAACTCAAACTATCATTATTTGCAGATGAAATAATATAATACTTAGAGGATCCAAAAAATTGCACCAAAAAACTTGTAGAATTGATAAATGAATTCAGCAAAATTGCAAGGTATAGAATCAACCCCCATAAATCAAATGCATTTCTATACATCAGCAATGAATCTTCTGAAAGAGAAATCAAGACAACTACTCCATTCACAATAGCCTTAAAAAACAAATACTTGGGAATCAATCTAACAAGAGTGGTGAAAGACCTCTACAATGAAAACTACAGGACACTAAAGAAAGAAATTGAAGAAGATCTTAGAAGATGGAAATATCTCCCATGCTCTTGGATAGGCAGAATCAATATTGTCAAAATGGCCATACTACCCAAAGTGTTATAAAGTTTCAGTGCAATCCCAATTAAAATCCCAAAGTCATTTCTTATAGAAATGGAAAAGGCAATCATGAAATTTGTCTGGAAAAATAAGAGACCCAGAATAGCCAAGGCAATCCTCATTAAGAAGAATGAAGCAGGAGGCATCACAATACCAGACTTTCAACTATAGTAGAAAGCTATTGTAACAACAATGGCATGGTACTGGCACCAAACTAGACATGTAGACCAAAGGTTCAGAATAGAAGACACAGAGACTAACCCACATAAATACAGTTATCTCACAGTAGGCAAAGGTGCCAAATACATACACTGGAGAAAAGATAGCCTATTCAACAAATGGTGCTGGAAATACTGGAAGTCCATATGCAGCAAAATGCATATGGACTTCCAGTATTTCTCATCATGCAGAAAAATCAACTCAAAGTGGATCAAGGACCTAGGAATTAGACCAGAGACTCTATGCCTAACAGAGGAAAAAGTAGGCCCAAATCTACATCATGTTGGATTAGGCCTCAACTTCCTTAACAAGACTCTTAAAGCATAAGAAATAAAAACAAGAATCAATGAATGGGATGGATTCAAACTAAAAAGCTTCTTCTCAGCAAAAGAAAGAATCAATGAGGTATACAGAAAGCCTACATTCTGGGAGCAAATTTTTGCCACACGCACATAAGATAGAGCACTAATCTCCAGGATACATGAAGAACTCAAAAAACTTAACACCAAAAAAACAAACAACCCAATCAATAAATGAGTTAAGGAGCTGAATAGAAACTTCTCAGAAGAACATATACAATCGATCAACAAATATATGAAGAAATGTTCCACATCTCTAGCAATTAGAGAAATACAAATCCAAAACTACTATAAGATTTCATCTCACCCCAGTCAGAATGGCAGTTATCTAAAATATAAGCAACAATAAATGCTAGCAAGGATGTGGTGAAAAAGGCACACTCAAACATTGCTGGTAGGACTACAAATTGGTGCAACTAATCTGGAAAGCAGTTTGGAGATTCCTTAGAACTTGGAATGGAACCACCATTTGACCCAGCTATCCCACTCCTCGGCCTATACCCTAAAGACTTAAAAACAGCATACTATAGTTATACAGCCACTTCAATGTTTATCACAGTACAATTCCCAATTGCTGAACTGTGGAAGCAACCTAGATGCCCTTTAATAGATGAATGGGTAAAGAAACTGTGGTATATATACACAGTGGAATATTACTCAGCAATTAAAGAGAATAAAATTATGGCATTTGCAGATTAATGGATGGTATTAGAGAACTTCATGCTAAGTGAAGTAAGCCAATCCCCAAAAAACAAAGACCAAATGTTTTCTCTGATTAGTGGATGCTGATACATAGTGGGGGTTTGGGTGGGGAGCATGAGAGAAATGGAGGAATTTTGGATGGGACAGGGGGGAGGTGGGGGAGGGGGGAATGAGAGTAGCAAAAATGGTGGAATAAGAGGGACATCACTACCCTAGATACATGTATGAAGTCACGAATAATGTGACTCTATCTTGTTTGCAACCAGAGAGATGGAAAATTGAGCTCTACATACGTACTATGACTTGAAATGCATTCTTCTGTTTTACAAATAAATTTTAAAAAAATTTTTAAAAATTAAAAAAATCTGCTCATGACAACAAAAATAAACAAATAAATAAATAAAATAGAGATATTGTGTCCATCTAAAACTAAAAAATTCTTAAAACATAAAATCCCAGTGTCAAACAGTACAATCTTTTTTTAAAAATATTTTTAGTTGTTAATGGATCTTTATTTTATTCATTTATTATTCATATGTGGTGCTGAGGATGGAACCCAGTGCCTCAGGCATGCCATGCAAGTGCTCTACCACTGAGCTACAGCCCCAGCCCCAAACAGTACAATCTTATAGGTATCAGTGTAGTACAATGAAGTGCTATAGTTGGTATCACTGAAGGTGGTAAAAAGGTTTATCTGCCGGGCGCGGTGGCTCAAGCCTGTAATCCCAGCACTTAGGGAGGCTGAGACAGGAGAATCGCAAGTTCAAAGCCAGCCTCAGCAATGGCGAGGCACTAAGCAACTCAGTGATACCCTGTCTCTACATAAAACACAAAAATAAGGCTGGGGATGTGGCTCAGTGGTTGAGTGCCTCTGAGTTCAATTCCCAGTACCAAAAAAAAAAAAAAAAAAAGGTTTATCTGCTTTTACCTATGGGCTTCTGCTCTCACTTTCGTGAAAATGCCAGTCCAAGTGATATGACTTAACAACTCAAGGCTAATAAAAATGTCTAGGTCCTGGCAGATGAGGAATTAGACTTGAATCCTAATTTTTCCACCCACCATTATGTTGCTTTACATTAATGTCAAGATTGTTTTTGAGGTTTGAAATAGTCAATAGCCCTATTGGTTGCTTGGGGTGCATAGTATATTCAGTGTTTTCAAGGCTAAATGTCCATATTCTGTTTCTGGAATCCTAATTATATCCCAGATTGCATTTTACCTCATATCTTCTTCAGACCCATTTGCCAGTTTCTTGTCTGAGATTCATTTCTCCAACATTTTGACATCTGATGTCAATCACAGAAGAAAAACATCAAATTATTTCTTGAAACTAAATGGTATAGGTTTCTCTGGTGCAGGAGAGTTAAATCATAAATGTTCTAATAAAACCCAGAGTTTATTTGAACCTGTCATTCCAGGAATAGTAAGAAAATGTCCTTAGAGTACAACTTGAGATTGAAAGACATCCTAACAAGCGCACTTAAAAGTGAACAAGTGGCAAATGAAGTGTGATTACTGATTCCATCCTGTCAGTAATTGTCACTAATCTTTAGCTGTGTGTATATTCTTTGTTCATGTGATTCCCACATCCCTTGCTGTCATAAATATTAAATAATATATTCAAAGCCAGTCCACAACCAAGTAATTACAAATGTCAGATGACACATTAGGAAGATGCATGGAGATTTTAAACATAAATTCTATAGCAAAATTTGATTCACATTTTCTGGTCATTCTAAAGAAATAACATTTACAGAGAAGCATGAGGCTGCAATTAGCTACTCTCTAAGTAGCAGCTTATGCTCAATGGAAAAGAAAGAGAGCAGCAGCTCCAGTTCTTTCCAGGCTTTCTGCATTCTCTCTACTCTCATGAGGCATTTCCCAAATTAAAAAAAAAAAACTTCAACCACTGTAGGGACTTAATTATTGTCCTTTGGGTAACAGAATTTGTGTTATTATTCACAGTGCTAGTCCTCAGTATAATTTTCAAATTGCAAATTCAGTTATAATAAAAATACTGTTTATGCCTTTGAATTCCTATTCTCTCCTTTGGCCCCACTCCTCTTTTTTAATTTAATTTTTTTTCTTTTTAGTTATATATGACAGTAGAGTATATTTTGACATATTTAGACAAACCTGGAGTATATATTATTCTAATTAGGATCTCAGTCTTGTGGTTGTACATAATCTGGAGATTAACTGTTATGTATTCATATATGAACATAGGAAAGTTATGTTAGATTGATTCCACTTTCTTATTCCACTCTCCCTGCCCTTCATTCCCCTTTGTCTAATCCAATGAGCTTCTATTCTTCCTTCCCCCCTGCCTGATTGCATGTTAGCACCCACATATCAGAGAGAACATTATACCTTTGGATTTTTGTGACTGGCTTATTTTACTTAGCATGATAGTCCCCAGTTCCATCCATTTACTGGCAAATGCCATAATTTCATTCTTCTTAATGGCTGATGAATATTCTTTTGTGTATACATACCATATTTTATATATCCATTCATCTGATGAAGGGTGCCTAGATGGGTTCCATAGCTTAGCTATTGTGAATTGAGCTACTATAAACATTGATGTGGCTGTGTCACTGTAGTATGCTGATTTTAACTCCTTTGGGTATATACTAAGGAGTGGGATAGTTGGGTCATATGTTGATTCCATTCCTAGTTTTCTGAAGAACCTCCATATTGCTTTCCACAGTAGTTGCACCAATTTGTAGTCCCACAAGCAATGTATGAGTGTACGGATTTCCTCAAATCCTCACCAACATTTATTGTATTTGTATTCTTCCTCTTTAAGTGAGAAGACTCATAGAGTTCCCACTGATGTCTCTACTTCACAATCATGCTTCTCCTTCATTTACCTTTAGTCTGATTCTATTAATCAGAGCCCAGTTCTCCTGGGCCTTATCTCTGAATTACTGGGTGAAAATTTCCCAAAAGAAACTAAAAGATCTCCAAATGTCAATGATTGACCTCAGTTTCAGTTATTTACTCTCCTATATAGCACATGTGTATACTAGCTTGGGCTTTTCACTCAAGGTAGTGGTTACTATGGAAATTTTACATCCCAAGTACCATGAAAGGTCAATGGGAAGACGTTTTGTAATTAAACTTATTTTAAATGATACATAAAAAGATGAACATTGTACATATCAGTGAGGCAGCTTGTGATGTTTCAAGACGTGTGCATTGATGCTTAAATAAGGCTAAACATAATCTCTATTCAAACATTTTTGAAGTGATTCAGAATATTATTTATTTATAAGTATTTCATCAAAGATGAAATGACAATGATATATTTCTTTTTTAAAATATTTTTTAGATATTAGTTGACCTTTATTTTATTCATTTATTTATATGCAGTGCTATTGAACCTAGTGCCTCACACATGCTAGGCAAGTGCTCTACCACTGAGCCACAATTCCAGCCCTTATATTTCTTTAAAACATATTTTTATTAGTGCATAATAGTTATATGAAATACTCTGGTTCATTTTGACATAATCATGTATGCATGAAATATAATTTACTCCACCTCAGTCCCCAGTACTTCTCTCCCCTCTACCCTCCCCTTGCTCCACTTGCTCTACTCTACTGGTCTTCATTTTGTTTATTTATAGTTCTTTTTAATTGGTGCTTTATAGATATGCATAAAGGTGAGATTCACTATGGTATATTCATATGTGTACATAGCATAATTTGGTCAGTTTCATTCTGTAGTTCTTCCCTTTTTCAATCGCTCCTCCCAGCCCTCTATCTCCTTTTTCTATTTCATCTTCCTTCTATTTTTTTCATGGCTTCCTCCTCATTTATCTTTTCTTTATGGTGAGAATACTCAAAATTCTTTCTTCTGGGTTTTTGAATTGTATGATATATTATTGTTATCTATAGTCAGTACTGTACAGTAATATACCAGAACTTCTTGCTCCTGTCTAACTGGAAATTAGTACCCATTGATCTACCTGTCTCCATCCTTTCTTACCCCTACATTGGGGAGAGGTTTCTGGTCAAAAATGCCTTTTCTAGCATCCCTGAAAGTATATCCTCTAGATAGTGCTTAACTTATCTATACATAAGGTTCACTCAACTCAGCAATGATATTCTTGAAGTAAGGAAGAAGCTGAAATGTTCAGAGAAAATGTTAAGAGGTTACCTTTTTTTACCTTGTTTAGTTGTATTTATTACTCTGGTTATTTTCATAATTTTCTCACTTTACTTACAAAACAGGAGTTGGAGAGATCACTTTTTCTGTGGGATACTACCATTGGACAACTATCTTAATTCTAATATTCCTCATTTATTTACATAAAAATTATTGAATTATACAATAATTAATGGCTAACTAATTACATTTCATTTTTTCTCTTGAACTTTTCCAGCACTTATTCATTTATTCACAAAACAAACATTTTTAAGCACCTCCTGGTATGTGTTTGAAACTATAAAAGTCTACATTCAAAGAGATGGCTAAGATATGGCTGCTAGTCTTGGGGCATTCTGTATAATGAGGGAGACTGCCAGGTAATAAATGCCTGATGGAATAGAGTGTAATAACTTTTCTCATGTGATAAATTCTCTGATAAGACATTGCTGTGGAAGGTAAGTGGCAGTTAGTTTAGCTTCTGGTAGCTGGCATATAAGAGGGGAAAGTGTAGAGTTCTTTGAAAGGACATGTAGTTGGGAACATTTAGGTATTACAGAAGGGTACAATGGTTTGGAATTAAGATAGTGCTATGGTTGACATAATTATCTCCCAGTGGCCCATGCATTAAAGGCTTGTTCACTAGTCTGTGGCACTGTTAGGGGATGGGGGAAATTTTAAATAAGAGATGAGGCCTAGTTGGAGAAAGTTAGGTCACTGAGAACATGCCTGTATGCCCTTAAAAGGGATATTAGGACACTGGCCCCTCTTCTTTGCGTTTTGGTTACCACCCACCATGAGGTAAGCAGCTTCTTCTACCATGTATTCTTGCCACTATGTCATACCTTACCACAAGTTCAAAAGCAATGGGGCCAATACCTCCAAATTAGTGAACCAAATAAACCTTTCTTCATTTTAATTTGATTGTCTATAATGTTTTTTCATAGTGACAGAAAGCTGACTAACCTAGATAGACTTTCATAACCTCTTTGAGTCCTTAATCTCCCCATTTGTACAGTAGAGATACTAAATTTTATATAACAGAGTTTTAAATGAGGTTTTCAGCTAATTATAAAAGGTGTTATTAAAATAGATTTTTTCATTCTTTTGAAAACATATCTGAAAATCAAGTCTTAATTTTTGTTCATAGAAACCTTTTAGGGAATTATATATGTGTGTATGTTATGTGGTATATATTATTTGTTTATATATATACTGTATGATATTAATTTTGTAATGGAAAAACATTAACAAAAATGTACTAAGGTTATATTAGGACTGACATAATTTCTAAAGGGAAATTATCAGTAATACTAACAATCAGAGGCTTAGAATACTGAGAAGCCAGGCAGGAAATCTCTAGGGGGAAAATAAGGAGATATAGGTCTTCTCCTGGGAAGATGTTCAATAATTGGAAAATCATATTCTGTCTTTGTGTACAACTAATTTAGTAGATAAAAGTTTCTACCAAACCGCTTAGATGGAACAGCTTTAAGGACTGTGTTTACCTTGTAGTTCCACCTGCCTATATATCCAGAAGCTACTTAGACATTTTCTGCTTTCTGTAGGAGTTTTTATCTTCAACCTTAAGGAAGCCAGTAGAAGGCTGATCAGAAAACCTTAGGCTTCTTTCCCATCTGCCCGTTATTCTCTGGGTGAAAAAGTTGAAAGAGTGAGAGCTAGAGTGAGTGAGAGAGAGAGAGAGAGAATATGATGTACTTCCTTAGTGTCCTAATAGGTTCTGTGCTGCTATAAGAGAGGACCACAGACTGAGTAATTTATAGTGAACACAAATTTATTTCTCACATATATGGAGACTTGTAAGTCCATAAGCAAGGTGCTATTATTTTTGGGGGGCCTCCTTACTATATGCTCACATAGTGAAAAGGGGAAGAACAAAACATAGAGGAAGGGGGACAAACTCTCTCCTCCTTTTTTTAAACAAAACCACTTTCATGGTGAGGGCATTAATCTATTCATGAAGGTTGAGCCTTCATGAACTAATCACCTCTTTTTTTTTTTTGGTACTGAAGATTGAACTCAGGGGCACTCGACCACTGAGCCACATCCCCAGTCCTATTTTGTGTTTTATGTAGAGACAGGGTCTCACTGAGTTGCTTAGCACCTCACCATTGCTGAGGCTGGCTTTGAACTCGTGATTCTCCTGTCTCAGCCTCCCTAAGTGCTGGGATTACAGGCTAATCACCTCTTAATGGTCTCATTTCTTCATATTGTTATAATGCCAATTAAATTTCAACATGATATTTCAAGGGAAAAATCATTTCAACTATAACACTTGGACAAGCCACACACTTCAAGTTTTGTCATATATTACTATTTATAGCTTTAGGGTAAAAGTTTCACCATAAGTTTATATTAAGAAACCTTCAATAGGGTATTGAAATTTAAATTCAGTGCAGTACTAGGTCAAACTGGGATTTTGTGTTCTGTTGCTGGTGGTCAGGGGAAGGGGACAACAGAGGAAGAAACCTACCAACTAAGTGCAATTGCCACTATAATATACATTAGGTCCTACAAAGGAAAATTTAAATATCAAATAATGTTCTATAAATGTATTAGAGACTACATCTACAACAGACATATATATCAGACAAGTGGGAACCATATCACTTCAAACAGCTTTGGGCATTGTTAGTAAAACATCAAATATGGTAAATTTATATTTTCTAACTCATTGATAATATAGAGACCTCCCAAATGTCAAAGATGACAAAATAACATCAATACAGAACCCAAACCCTTTTGCACAATGAGTATGTGCTCTGCCACCCAAAGTGGAATGGGAGAGCTGTCTTTGAAAAATTATCTGTAGTACTGTCTTTCTAGAGCTACTACAAGGTTTCTTACAACACAGCTCAAAATACAATTTCAAGGCAATAAATTTGTACTAGAATTATGGAATTGGAAGAATCTTAAGGTTCACTAGCTCAAACTCTACTCAGTTGAGTCCTGAGATCATCCCTTACACAATATTTTACCAAAGAAGTTACCATATTGATTTTTAACACAATACATTCTTTCTATGACAGCTGAATAATGAGATGTTTAAAATTTATGTTAAAACATCTCAGACAGTCGACAGTCATATATATATATTTGTGTGTGTATGTATCTACATATATATATATATCATATATATATGAATGACTAAAGTTAAACTTCAATTTTATGGACATTTCAGATTAAAATCACTATTAATGATCATTAATATTAAGATAAGGGTAATCTACACTCCAAAGATTGCCTACTAGCTTCTTTCAGAAATGCCAACTTCAGAGCCAGATTTTTCAAGCACTTCTGTTATTCTATTTCTATCAACACCTGAAGCTTTTGATAATTAGCATAGAGAATGTCAGAAATAGGTATTATTGGTAGAATTTGCTACTTGTTAATTAGCATGATGGATTGTTACAAATGGGGTCTTGCTGGAGAAATGAGACACTCAAGATAGAGATATGAGTACTGGCTAAATTATTCTAGATATGATGAAAGGGCTTTACAATCCAATGAGGCATTCCTGTCAGGATGATCCAAAACAGTTTGAAGAGCCACTGGTCTAGGATATAGAGGATTTCTAGTTAACATACTGTCCACTATAAACACAATATGATTATACCTCTAGAAAACTATTGTGTCTGCCTCGAATTTCCTTTCATGTAAGGTAGTGGTATTATTACCTAAAAGGCAGATAGCTAAGCTTTTGTTGAGCTTACAAAATAAGTTTGTAAGCATCAGATTAGCACCTGCTCAATAAGAAGTGTTTAATTAATATATGTGTAACTTGAATTTGGTCCTACATTTGCTGTATTATAACATGACAGTGTGGTTTATGAAAATTACCTAAACCTGGCTCATCTCAAATGTTCTTTCTATGGGGGAAGTTACTGGAGATTGAACTCAGGGATGATTTGCTACTAAGATACAGTCCTAGCCAATTTAATTTTTGTTTTGGTAAGACAGTCTACCTAAGTTGCCAAATCTGGCCTCAAATTTGTGATCCTCTTGCCACAGCCCCACAAGATGCCGAGGTATACCACCATATCTGACCTCAAACTTTCTTAGAACTTTTATTTACTGAAAAGAACCTAGAGGTCACATATGATCAACTTGGCTTGGAATAGTGTGCAAAAATATTTTCTCTATAACTGTATTCAGTAATAACTACAAAGCAGAAGCAGCATTACAAAGAAAGGAGAGATGAGAACAAGGTAGGTATTTTATTTCTCACCTCAGTCTCCTTTTTGGCATTTGTAGAGTTAGTGCCTTTGAGGCAGTCCTGTTAGTAGAAGATCGAAGTACAGACTCTTTTTTTTCCTCTCTCTCTTTTTTAAATTTGTTTTATTTAGGCTTACATGTTAACAGTGCAATTTGATTCATTGTACATAGATAGAGGATAACATATCAATTCTCTAGTTGTAAGTTGTATAGAATCACAACATATATGCAGTCACACATAAAGTTAGGGCTATGGTGACCATCATATTCCACCACCTTTGCCATCCCCATGCCCCCTCCCCCCTTACACCCCTGTGAACAGAGATTCACCATTGTTCCCATGTCCTTCTCCACATTGTGGATCAGCATCCATTTATCAATGAGTACATTCGGCATTTGGATTTCTGAGATTGGCTTACTTTACTTAGCATGATATTCTCCAACTCCATCCATTTACCTGCAAATGCCATAATTTTATTCTCTCTTATTACGGAGTAATATTCCATTGTGTATATATACCACAGTTTCTTTATCCAGTCATCTATCGAAGGGCATCTTGGTTGGTTCCACAGTTTAGCTATTGTGAATTGAGCTGCTATAAACATTGAAGTGGCTGCAGGACTGTAGTTTGCTGTTTTT
>CM053417.1:22021007-22051278 GCA_028644305.1 Xerus rutilus
AGAGTCCCAGCCGGGTCAATTTCTAGTTCTCTGATGAAGCTGTCCGTAGAAGTTTGTACAGAGCTGCTTTCCGATGACCCACCTCGATTATACTCCCAGAGGCTCGCGGTAGCTGTCTCCAAACTCCTGTTGATTGTGTCCCCGTGGAAGTTTCCTTTAGCAGATCCGCTCCCTCCGTTGCTTTGTCCGCCCTGGGCTCTGGAGCAGAACTGGTGCGGTCCCGATCTTCCTTTGCAGCGCCGCACTCGCTGGCGCACTCCCCAGTGGCTAACGGCTGGGGTCGTGGGACCATGCGAACTTGCCCAGAGCCTGTGTGTTTGATTGGACCTTGGATCCAATTTTCTCGAGTAGACGCAGTTCCTACCCGTGGCGAGTTCTGCGGGGCCGTTCGCGGCCGCCGCCGCCGCCACCTCTGCCGCTCTCACCGCTCTCGGCTGCCACTGCCGCTGGAGACGTGCTCCGGTGAAGACCGCCTGCTCTGCTTCCACTCGAAAGTGAAATTTTCTGTGCCGATGACTGTAATCCACTGCTGAAAAGTTGGGTGGAAGAAGTTTTTGTAGCAAAATTTTGGTCTGTAGTTTAGCGAGACTGGAAGGTGCCTCTCTCTACGCCGCCATCTTGCCCCGCCTCCTGCTCTTCAGATTTGATAGTCAAAAAATTGCCATAAGTCTACATCCTGTCCTTATCTTCTCCTGACTTTTCTCAAATACTCTTCATTTGACAATTTTTCCAAACTCCTCACCATCCTTGTTGTTCTCCTTTGGCTAACACTGTGACAATCCAGCCTGATTAACTGTTCTCCACATGTTGGGATTATAACTCCATCTGGCTCATATTGAACCTATTCTCAACTAAAACCCAGATAGGAGCAGAATGGAGAGATTTGATCTAAGTTGCTGTCAAATCAGTTATTTGTTCTTTCTTTCCTTAAGGAACTGCATAACCCAGAGAACCAGTCTTTACATTTAAAAAAATTATTTAGAAAATGTGCATATATGAAAAGACACTATATAAAACATCTATAATATTAGGAAACATGGACAAACATTTTCCACAAAACTTATCTTCTCATGAAATGACCGCTACTATTTTTGCCTGTTATATTTTATTAACCCCAAACATTAAGATTATAGTTTCATAAAAATGCATCATGAGAATGGTGACGAAGACTACTTAGTATCACAAATCTACTTCTTATCCTCTCTACCAGTAATAAACCCTGTGTGTTGGATCAAGTTAATTGGCTGGGATAGCAGCCATGGTGTTGCAATTTTAGGAAATTTAAAGTAACTTACTGTTTTCTGACTTTATCAATTTAAATTAATAATTTAAGCAATAAATGTGGAAGATTTATTTTGATTTATACTGAAGATTTCCTAAGTACCATCTACTATGCTAGATTCCAGACATAGGATCATGACAGAAATGTATGTGATACAGTCTGTGCCCTTCAGGATATAAAAACCAGCTGTAATTAAATATTTCCAATATGATGTCATACATTCTATTTTACAGATATTTATTAATGCTAGGGTATCATAGAAGAGAAAACAACGAACTCTGACTGTATGGTGGGGTTGAAATAGAAGAGGTAGCTTTTCTTAAGACAAGAGCAATAAATAGAAATGTTAAAAATTAACCAGGCTTTGAGGATTTAAATGTCTTTGGTGAATGTGTGTTTGTCCATGTATGCCTATGTATGTGTGTGTACACACAGAAGTCTTGTATGTGGGTTGTGTGTATGTATACATATATATACATGCATATTATACATAATTTATTTTATCTGTTATTTAACAAAATGAATACCGCAATGTGGATTTTTGAGAGATTAATACCTACCTGCTTTTTAAAAAAAATATCTTTCAGTATTTATAAATTATTTATTTTTATTTATTTAACACAAAAATGTTTATCACTCTCACCTTAATAATTCAGAATGGCCTTTATTTGACAAAACTTCCTGACTACATTTCTTAAAAGTTGTTTTACACATATGTTCTCTTTAAGCCAAGTTAAATTAAAACCAATGTTTAAAATGTTTTTTTTTTCTAGATTTCACTAATATAGACGTAACTCCCTTCAATTCATTTGAGTTTGAAAAGGCAGAATATATCTAGATATATGAGTAACAAATTCAGCCAACCTAATGGATCTTAGTCAATTCTTTGCTGTGAAGAAAACCATTTTTAACCTGGGAAATCGATTGGAAATGTGGGAAACTCAGACAGCAGGAAACCAGTGACTAAGGCCACTTAAATTGGATTAGAAATGGAATTTCAGACTACAAAATGATTGAAAATCTAGAGGAACTAAGCAATCTAGTGATTCTGGTTTGCTTGGAAGAAGTGTTAAACTTCTTGACTATGGAAGAATAGCATATCCTAAGGGAAATTATAATTAAAGCACAACAGATTGTATTTTTCTTTTTCAGAGAAATTGTAAAGAGTAAGATGAATTCAGTGTAGCCTCCCAAAGGACTGTTCAAAGATATCCAGGTAAAGAAAAATCTGTTCTGAAAACCAAGGGAAAAAAGGAAAATGGAATAAAATAAGAGTCTGCTGCATTAGTTAAGAATTTTAGGAAAGAGACAAAGGCAGCAGGAAAGTAAAATGAATTCAAGCTAACAAAAGCAGTCAGAGATTAAAAAGGGCTAATGGGAAAGCTTTATGATTATATCATAGAGAGATCAGAAATAAAATGAATTGGCTAATAATTTGAAGAAACTACAATTAAAACTGACTATTAGCTATGTGATTTCTCAAGTCTATATTTAACAATAACAATGCATTTCTTTTCTAAGAGCTATTTGGACAAGTTGAAACTAATGGAAACTAAGCAAAAAAAAAGTGAACAGCCAGGAGCTAGTAATTAAATGAGAAAAGAATTACATTAGGGAATAGGAAACTTCTAGGTTGAATTCACATGTCCCTTCTTTGAGCTCTGTTTTTACCTCTATATATCAAACTCCATTCTGTTTATAGGCATATAAATAAAGTAAGAAAATATCAGTGGAAATCTGGTATATGTGTATATAGAGTCATAGTAAGTTGAATGGAGTTTTGCCACAGAATGGAGATTTTAGAAATTTTTGAGAATTCGTAGTATTATAAAAGAGAACATAAGAAAACCATTGCAAGTTATATTTGAAGGCATAATCAGTGGCTTGTCTCTAACAGGCTGTTAAGAAATACTTCTGGTGGAACAGACACTATTACCTCCCAAATTACAGTACTCCAGAGAGAGCTGTTTGCATTAGGCACACATGTGTCTCTGATGTATTTTAAAATAGCTCAAAGCATGAAGATGAAAAATGATAAAACTGTGTACTTTTTATCTTCCTGATCCCTGTTCTCAGAATATGTTCAACCAAGATTGCCAAGCAAACTTTCCTAAAACTCTTCTTTATCAAAATCTGATGTATTCATGCCCTATCATCTCAGAAACCCATTCTCTGCTAGTCAACTATACAATTAAATCATGATACCATGATCTTGTGATGTTATGTACTTCTGGGTTATCTATCCTAAGAAATAAGAATTTGAAAAAGGATCTTCTGGAGACATGCAACCTGAATTTATCAAAAATGGTATAGTAAGAATTTTAGGGAGATGTGGCAGGGAACCAAACATATTATTTAGACAGAAGAACCTTTCAAAGATCCCTTTAATCCTACTGCACAGACCCATTTTTGTATTTCAACTAAAATTAATTAATTATTTCCTTTGACTGTCTGCTGTAATTTGTCTTCTAGGTGCTTTGCAGTTTCCCATATTTAAGTCTCTCAAAATTACTCTGGGTTAGGTATTATGATTATACTCTGCTTTACATATGAAAAAATGGAAGCTCTAAGATCAACTTGCCTCATGTCACACAGCTAGTAAATTTTACAGCTGGGACTCATACTCTCCTGCGTCTGGTTCCAGAGCCTGAGTTTTAAACCACTACTTGAACTGATTTAATATATTGCATCACTTTTTCGTGGAATGAGGTTTGCTTAAATGTATATATGACAGGGGGTGGGGTAGGACTGAAATCTCTTTGATGTTTGATATTATGGTAAAACATCTTTTTTACCATAATTGTCTTTATGAACAGAAACATCAATCAGAGAACTAGTGACTTTTCTATGCTCCCCCATAAGCAATCTCTTCCTCAGAGAAGGAGGAGTTAATTATCCAATTGGTCAATTCAAGAGAAATATTTGGGCAAGCAGAACTCAGCATCATCTTCCTTTTTCTCAGCCTTTCTGCAGAGATTATTTTTCTCAGCTACTTTGTGCCTAGAGACTTTCAAGGCCAAGCTATTCCTCTCCAGGAAAAGGCCAACAGTTTGCTATATGCTATCTATGACTGAGGTTCAGCAGTAAGAATTCCACCTTTGACACACACCTAATCTAATTTCTTCAATAACTCCATCAATAATAATGCTGATATTTAGTTTTCTAGCTGCCTTGCTGCTTCTTCAGCCCTCAATTTATTCAGAACTCAGTAGTGGAAAAAGAGTATTAATTATTGATCACATCAAACCACTAGACTTATATATGTTTAAGATATAGAAATGATCTTTTTTGAATGGCTAAGAAAATAGGAACTAGAATTTGTTGATATGGTGATAGTAATTTGGACAGCTATTCGTATCTAAATTATACTACCTCTTTTCCTCTCCAAAAATGTTTCTGATGTTGTATTATATGTAATACAAATTCTTCTCTTGGTTCAATTGTTGTTGACTTATTTTAAAGTTTTCTTGGTGAATTATTTCAAGTGTGCTTAACTTAAAATCTTCATTAGGTATTAAATACCAATAAAAATATAAAGTAGCTAATGTAAGGAAAATCCTTGTTTTGAAATACTTTGAAAGTTTAACCAGCACAGTGGCACATGCCAGTAATCTCAGTGGCTTGGGAGGCTGAAGCAGGACGATTGCAAATTCAACATAGTAAAGGCCCTGAGCAACTTAGCAAGATCTTGTCTCAAAATAAAAAATTAAAATTAAAAAGGGCTGGGGGTGTGGGTCATTGGTTAGGTGCCTGTGCTTCAATCCCTAGTACAAAAAAGAAATAGAAAGTAAGTTCACAGAAAGTTTAAATTATCTATGGAGAATGTGTTTATGGAGCCTGGTAGTGAAAAAATGGTTAATTATCTGTAGCATTCAATCTGGCACTTACATCTATATTATGTTCTTTTGTTTTCTAAGTGTTTGATGTACTTCATCTCCCAAATGAGATTAGAAACTCTTCTTGGCCAAGGCCAACATAAAATATATCGTTTTCACATTTCAATCTAATTTTTTGGCATTTGCAATAATGATCAAGGGTTGTGAGTAAAATAAAATTTTGTTCACTTGAAAAGACAAAAAATGTAGTGAGATTAGTTATTGCAAATCACCAACTTTTCTACCACAGATGTAATTTTAAACCAGTTGTTCAAATTTTGTAGATATATGATATATGCTCCCTTTCATACTCTGCCTCTTTGGAGTAATGTGCTGGCAAAATCTTTTGCCAGTATCTATATATTCACACAGCTTCTAGTTGAACTCACAAAAATGGGTTAGAATTTCAAGATTTCTTAAACTATCATAGGACTGAGTAAGGTGGGGAGATGTTATGAGAGGAGGCTGCTTTGATATGAGAAACACTTACTCTCTGTCACTGTCAGTCAGTACATAAATCATCTGCCAATGTCCCTGGAGAAGTAGTGCCATTCATGCCAAATCATATCTTAAGTTTTCAGTGCATTTCCAAGATAGGTAATAAATAGAGGTGGGCTATATGACTGATGGCAACTAGTAAGTTTTGGCCAATATTAGATGTACAACTTACTATAAGGAAGAGCATGCCATGTTTTTGTCCAAAATCTCAGTGCTGCCTCAGCAGTGCTGTTCTATGTGCATATTTACTCTTTTTTTGGGGGGGCGGGTACTGCAGATTGAACTCAGGGGCACTTGACCACTGAGCCACATCCCCAGCCCTATTTTGTGTTTTATGTAGAGACAGGGTCTCACTGAGTTGCTTAGCACCTCGCCCTTGCTGAGGCTGGCTTTGAATTCACGATTCTCCTGTCTCAGCCTCCTAAAGTGCTGGGATTACAGGCATGCACCACCATGTCCGGCAACATATTTACTCTTTGATATTGTCTTCTGAATAACGAGCATATAAAAATATCACTTTTATAGGATATATATTCTTTTTTAATGTCAAGTTTGCATAGTTTGATGCAAGTGCCAGGAATCAGGTTTGTACCTGCAATTCTTATTTTCTCATCTGAAGGATTAGTTACTTGAAGATTCCAATAAAATCTAATCCAGCCTTGAAAAAGCAGAGAGCTGTAGAACAGGTTTAGAGTACTGTGGCTCCTTAGATGGTTGTGCAAATATTTTCCAACTGATATCAGGCCTATTTCAGGAGTTCAAATGCCAGTTAGGTTTGTAACTTCCTCTAATTCTATTAAACAGTTTGTATTCCAATTGTTTCATTTGAATATGAATAATGGTGTCTGAAATTTAACACCTTGCACAAGCCAAAGCAACCTGTGAACTTTCAATAAATATATTTTATGATGTTATTAAGGATAATAAAAACTATGTTGGTAATGTCTGAGGGATTGTCATTTAGTGATGCCAATTAACAATTAACATCAAATGTCTAATTGGTATGTATTAATTATAGTGAGTCAAAAATGATTACACATTAATATGAAGTAGTGTTATTCTTTGCCAACACTTGATAGATCTTAATTCAAAACTGCATTATTTATTGAAGAAAATGGGCCTTTATTTTCTACTTTTTCATTCAAGTGTTACAAAATAAAACAAAAGGAATTACAGATATTTACTATCCCCTGAGATACATTTTTACTCGTTTTTCTTCTTGCCAGTCTTGTAAAGCACTGTTTACATTTAAAATTCACTTTTAAGTGAAAATGGTTGTATGGAATCCAACATTAAAGTCCTTACTGTCTTAAAGCTATACAGAATAAATTGGGGATTTTAGGGTTTGCAACATCCATGAAGTGTTTTTTCCCTATTAAATTCAGTATAATATAATATAATATAATATAATATAGTATAATATAATATAATATAATATAATATAATATAATATAATATAATATATTTAAGTATCCAAACCTAAATTTGAGGTAAATTTGAGAGAAAGAGGAGGGGAAAAGAGATAACTATCTTTCATAAATCACCTGTTCATTCTGTTGTTAATTATTATTCTCCACCAAAGTGTGATTGGGTCATTGAAGACAAAGTGTGTTATAAAACACATGAAGACAAGAGAGAGAAAAATGGTATCATTCTCTATACTAGTTACTTCATGTATGTCATCATTGACAGCAACACCTTTTGGACTGAGACCAAAATGACATCAGAATTTCCAGAAAGGCAGACAAAAGTATTTGAAATCCTATAGGAGATTAATATATAAACTGATGGAAGAATACAATCACCACCTCTAGGTCTCTGGAGAAATAGAGAGACCAAGGTAATTATATTAAGGACACCTTGAGTTAGGAAATTCATGGAACCTGTCTGTTTTTCAAATATCTCTATGGCATTTATTGTCATTATTCTTCTTTCAAATACCAATGTGATTTGTTAGGATTCTAAAAGTAAATAGCACAGTTGATTTTCTCTCTGACATGACTCACCACACTTCATAACAATCTGATGTATGGTAGTTGCTGTCTTGCACTTTGATTTGCAACCAAGCATAGCCATCTCAGTATGTTTCTAAATGCTTTTGTATATTACTAAGAAACAGTGAAAACTTAAGCCTAAGTAAATCATGCAAATGGCAACTATCTCATTAAAATAGGCTTTTAAGAATATTTTTTAGATGTTGATGTGCCTTAATTTAATTTATTTATATACAGCGCTGAGAATCAAATCCAGTACCCCACACATGCTAGGCAAACCCTTTACCACTGACCCACAACCAGAGCCCTCACTAAAATAGACTTTTAAAAAATTTTAGCCATGTTCCTCAATGAATAGATGGTATATCATATGTATGTTTCCAGTAGGATATTCACCCAAAGAAAAAATTTTGAAATGGCTTTATTTTCTCTGCTTTCTACCATTTTAGCCTTATGTGCTTAAGATGAAACACTATAGAAATGATATATTTATTCCTAGAGCTAAGAGACACAGAAGAATGATAATGATAATTGAAACAGTCTGAGTGAGGGTGGAGGAAATGATTAAAGAAAAAGTAAAGCATTCTGAATGAGCTTAAAGTAAGACCAAGTGTTGATGGCAGACTAGATGAGAATTTGGAAAATATCTATTTAGACACAGGATGGCTGTAAACAAAGTGCTCAATTCAAACACATCATTTAGTATGCATTTAGATACAGGGTAATTGATAATATTTGATATTAAGGCATTAATTTTTAAAATGAGACTCAAAATGTAGGCAATGATTCTGTTTCTTGTTTGGGTGAAATGTTTTATTTCTGATACATCGTGAGACAAACTCTGTGTTGTTCTTCCTCTAGTGAGGATGGGTTTGCAGTGCACATCCCATACTTTATTACCAACATGTTTTGTAACAATAACACCTCTGTGGTGGGCATACTAGGAAAAATTGAGAACATCGGAGTTAGAGTGCTGTGTTTGGAGTAGATTACAACAATTCAAATCAATTGAAAAAAATAAAATTAAGCTAAAAGGAATGTAAAGACTTTATGTGCTTTCAAAAATTGATGTCTTGTATAGCTCCACAAGAATCAAAGTTACAAAGGAAGGAATATAGATCCATTGTATGAGTTTGTGAAACTTTGTTGAAGTTAGTGCTTTCCCCAGGAGGAAAAATAAGTCGAACTTTTCCTTTTGATTGGTGAGTAAGTTGTAAATCTAATGTTAATAAGTATCTATCAAGGGAATCTCATGTTCTGAGATTTGCAACCATTCAATAAGTAGAACTGACTTTTAATAGCAAGACATCTTGTAAATATCAGCAGGGTATTTTTTCCACGCAAGAGTATTGGTTGTGTGGCCTATGTTAAAAGGAAATGCAAAGTAAAAATGAATTTTCTTGGTTGTCTGGTACTTTTTGACAACTGTTTGCTAATCATAGTAAATAATCATACCTGTAGAAACTTTTCTGACATTTGCATTTTATTTTCAAATTCTAGTATGTATCAAGAGTCAACAAGCTGTCAGAAGACTTGATTCGCTATTCATGACAGCAATATACTTGAATATTTAGGACATTTTATTCATTCTTATAAGTGTCCAAATATCTGCTTATAACCTAAATAATAGAGTGAATATTTAAATTAAAGTAAACTATACATTTGGAAAATTGTTTAGTTAAAAACAACCTTGAAATATTTAAATTATGCCTAATGGCAGGAAAATCATATAGAATTTGTGGCAGTGCCTTGGAATTGGGATGACATTTCCTAGGACTGATAAACCAAAACATGCCCTTGAGACAATTACTATGGAATTCTCTGTGGAGGTGGATTTTGGGCCATCTTTCTAGGTTCTGGGGGTAACTCTTCACACATGAAGATGTCTTTAAATCTCTATGTTCTTTTCCCTCTTGGATTGTAATTTTAAGCATTATTTCTTCTTTTGTGATATTTCGTCTCTCATAATATCTGATAACAAAGACCAATAGGAGAACTATTTGTTATAGACAATAAATCTTTGCAAACTCTTGTAATCACATTTCCTCTACACACAAAGCTATACTATATAGAATAACCTATGGCTGGACATATAGTTAAATAACTTACTGGATTTAGTAAAAAATGTGGGTGGGACAGGCTGTGTGCTACACTAACCAAATTGAATAAAAATATCAGGTTGTACAATTGATGTCATATAGACAAGAAAAATCTAATTATATAATTACATTTTCCACTTCTTACCTGGATCTTTTGGTATGTTCTAAAAGAAGCCAAATTCAAAGCCTGCAGTCTTTTCAAGGCCTAGTGTATGATTTATTTCCAAAATATTACTAAATATCCTGCATGTTCTGATCTTCCTCATGTTTCTCATGCTTAGACTTATAGAAACACACACATGTACACATGAGCATATGTGGACATACATACACACACACACACCAACCCTACATCACACATTTTGTAGCATACTGAGTTCATTTCTCTGGAGGTAGTGGACTATTCTTTTATATACGTGGAATATAATTGTGTGCTTAGTAGAGTTTTGCACAAAATTTGTGCTACTTATTGAATGGATTAATTAATGAAATGCCACAACAGTTGGCTACCTGAGTAAAATAGTTGATGTTCTTAAATGTAGTAAATTCATAGATAGAAAAGTACTTGCAACTCTGTGCTCTAAGTATGATCTTCATACTCCTTTTCAGAAATTCAGTGGGGTTTCAGGAAAAGTATACAAAAGTAGTGTGGATGAGAGTGATTATCTTTTTTTCTTAATGGGAACTAATCTCAGAGGACATTTGTTAAATACTCATCAACATTGATTCACCCCCTTCACTCTTTGAGCCATAGTGAAGTGCCTCTTGAGTGGATTAATTGTTTTGTTTGTGCATTCACTCCTGTAAATGCAAGGAGGCTCCAGGTGATATGCCTAATTGCCTTTTTCACTACCAGACTGCTGCACACTTTTCAATGGCTTTATCTTTAAAGGGAGCACTTCAATCTATTTCTCTAATTGAGAGTGAATCCCATATTCTAATGAAGAGATTTGTCAATGCAAGCAATGGGTTTCTGATGTGTATTTTAGGGGAGGCAGAAATTGAACATAAGTGTGCATTGCTTTTCATCCCTTCAGCATTGGGTCAAGCAGTTGTTTATGGTGACTTTTTTTTTGCTTTTAATTCATGCATTCACATGAGATAGATATTTGGTCCTAATAAATGAAGGCTAATCCCTGTAATTAGTTCTCTTCTAACCACAAGTAGGCACAGTAGACTGAATTTGTTTCTGAAAACTTTTTCAGAAGAGGCAAACAAGTCCTGGGCACACAACCCCAAAGAGGCCAGGGCAAGGGATGTAGAAGCTAGAGAAAAGTCATATATTATTTTCTTTAGTGTTTATTATATCCAATTCAAGATGATTTTACCTACCAAGAAAGAACTCACTATGATGATGGGAAAATGACTTATATAGTTCTGGACATGTATAGTTTTCTTGTCTTTATCCTTCCTCCCCTCCCCTACTCTCCCACAGATATTTTGTGCCATGACCTCTCTCTCTCTGAATTCAAACAATATGCTAGCTTTTCTTGACTTCACATGTTGCACTGCTGATGAGAAACATGTGGTTTCTCATACTACCCTAATACTATTTATATCTTTTTAAGATCTGTCTTTAATGATGTTAATATCAATGGAAATGTTAATATCAATAACATTATTATTAGTAGGAGTAGTAATATTATAACATGATGATAATGATGCCCACTGTGAGCTTTTCTGTAGAGTGTGAATTTTTAATGGCAGGAAATATATCTCTCTTCTTCATGATTTTACACTATAAGCCTATCAGAGTCTTTGACCTATATGTTTATTAACATATGTGTTAAATGAATGATAACATTAACAGACACCATTGCCTGAAAACTTGCCAATTTTATCTTTACAACATTTAATTTTTACAATTTTGTAGACAAGTACTGCTTATACCTGTTTTGCAGATGAGAATGCTAAGTTTCAAACTGAGAATAACTACATCTGATTTTAAAGTATAGTTAGAACTATTTCAATCAATCTTTAAGTTACATATGAACCACATGATATCTTGATAAAAAGCAAATTCCTATTCACTACAAATAACTCTGAGGTGGAGCCCAAGTTAATCTATTTTTTTTTGTAAGCTCCCAGTGTTGCCCATAGTGTGAGTATGAGTGAACCAACACTCTGAGTAAGGATATTTCCTTAAAATTACCAATGGGTGAGCATGTAAAACTCAGATTCATTGTCCATCTAGATCTACTGAATCATAATTCTGGAAGTGAAAATAAGCGAGCTACATTATAATCACTCTGGTGGTTATTATAAAGATTGAGAAAAATTCACATTGAGTACTTTATAGAACAGAAGTGGTATGTAAATATTAATATGTCATCATTATTTTATACTTGTTAAAATTATTGCTTGTCAGTGATTTAAAATTAGTCTCTGTACCACACCAAATTTGGATCTTGATTGAGAACACTGTTTTTATTAATAGATGTCTACAGTAGAGTTTTATAGATTAAATCACTGGAATATTATTGTGGTGATTTTGGCAAAGATACTGTAAAGAAAAAAAGTGCATATACTGTACCTTACAATGAAATTAATATATATGGATATTTTTCAGTATAATACCTATTAATTCCAATAACCATAAATTGTTCTACTTGCTGCTAATTTAACTGTTATAGAATTGAGGATAAAAATAAGGCCATATACATTGCATTTTATATGAAGTGAAGACCTATAATGCATTTAATGCTAAAATGAATCAAACTACTTACCTATAATGTTTTAGAGATTTTTTATTCTTTTTAAATGGGTACATGGATTTGACTGAGTCACATTTGCTGTCTAACTTGGGTAAAAATGAAGATTTGGTTCTCATAGCCCCCATACATCTTTCTATGTCTTAACACTGATCTAATTACTTTAAAATATACAATGTATGGTCAAATCCAGGTTATTTCTGAATTTGACATTTTTGTGTTTAATTATACAGCATCACTTAAGATTAAAATTATCTTTCAGTTTTATTCAGGAAAGAATATTGTTGATCTTAGTCAAAACTACTCTAAGATTTCATCTCATGACAGTCAGAATGGCAGTTATCAAGAATACAAACAATAATAAGTGTTGACGAGGATGTGGGAGAAAAGGCACATTCATACATTGCTGGTGGGACTGCAAATTGGTGCAACCAATCTGGAAAGCAGTATGGAGATTCCTTAGAAAACTTGGAATGGGGCTGGGATTGTAGCTCAGCGGTAGAGCGCTTGCCTCACATGCGTGAGGCCCTGGGTTCCATCCTCAGCATCACATACAAGGCCATAAAATAAAGACATTGTGTCCATCTACAATTAAAAATATATTAAAAAAAAAACTTGGAATGGAACCACTATTTGACCCAGATATCCCACTCCTCAGTCTATACCCAAAGGACTTAAAAATAGCATACTACAGTGACACAGCCACTTCAATGTTCATAGCAGCTCAATTCACAATAGCTAAACTGTGGAACCAACTTAGATGCTCTTCAATAGATGACTGGATAAAGAAACTGGTATATATACACAATGAAATATTACTTAGCAATAAAAGAGAATGAAATTATGGCATTTGCAGGTAAATGGATTGAGTTGGAGAATATCAGCTAAATGAAGTAAATCAATCTCAAAAAAACCAAAGGCCATATATTTTCTCTGATAAGTGGATGCTGACCCATAATGGGGGGGCCATGGGAAGAATGGAGGAACTTTGGGCAAAGGGGAGGGAGAGAGGGGGCATGGGGGCAGGAAAGATGGTGGAATGATATGGACATCATTACCCTAGGTACATGTATGACTGCATATATGGTGAGACTCTACATTGTGTACAACCAGAGGAATGAAAGGTTGTGCTCCATTTGTGTACAATGAATCAAAATGCATTTTGCTGTCATGTATACCTAATTAAAATAAACAAACAATAAGAATATTGCTGATCTTGCAGGGTCAGTGCCACATGCATGTAATTCCAGTGGCTGATGAGGTTGAGGCAGAAAGATTGCAAGTTCAAAGCCAGCCTCAGCAACTTAGTGAGGCCCTAAGCTACTTAGCAAGACCCTATCTCAAAATAAAAAAAAAATAGGGCTGTGGATGTGACTCAGTGTTTATGTTCCCCTGGATTCTATCTCTGGTATAAAAAGAAGAAAAGAAAGAAAAAAAAAGTTATATTGCTGATGTAAATGTGGAAAATCACTTATTTTACCTTTTTTTGTGATACCAGGAATTGAACATAGTGATGCTTAACCAGAGTCATATCTCTAGCCCCTTTTTTTTAAATTTTGAGAAAAGGTCTTTCTTAGTTGCTTAGGGCCTCATTAAGTTGCTGAGGCTGGCTTTGAACTTGTGATCCTCCTGCCTCAGCCTCCCAAGGCACTGGATTAGAGACATGGGCCACTGCACCCAGCCTTATTTTTAATATTATAGAATTTCATTATTAGAAAATCTGTTTTGTTCCTTTCCAGCTTCTTCTTTTCTTCTTCAAATCTCAGTAGTGTTACCTGACAAGAATAGAAAAAATTGCAGGTATATTTGACATCATTTAAAGTAAAAAGCTTTAAGCATATAAAATGAAAAAAAAAGTTTCACATTTGGATTATGATGAGGGTCATAAAACTACTTTATCTCCCAGTTCAATCCCAACTAGTTTGTAGTGATGGACAAGAGTACTGTAGTGAGAAGGTTTGTGATTAATTAACAATGACTATCAAGAACATGGGAGAGATGAGTGGAAGTATACATGTCAGGTATTCACCAGTTCAGGTTTGGACAGAATAAGAGTGTAAGTACAGGCTTTGGATTCAGAGATGTCTTGATTCAAATAACAAACCTTGATCACTTTATCTAAACATCTGTGTCTTGGTTTCTAGGAAATAAGATTACAACATCTCTCATAGTGTTGCAATGGGTATTAAGTGAGATAACACAGGGAAGGTAATTAATTTAGCACCTGAACTCTCCTACCCAGTGATCCTGAGAGGAGCCAATTAAGTTAGCTAATACATGATAAACACATTTGCTATCTCATCCCAATAAACTTATCAGACCATACATTTGCATACAATCAGGGAGCAAATCCTATAAATAGGGGTATTCCAATTAAGGATAGTAGAGAAAATGCCCAAGGTTTTATCTAGAAAGGTTGAACAGGTAAGTGTGAAACAAAGCAAGATAGCAGGGAATAGGTAAGTGACTTGAAAGTGCTGTTTATTGGAAAGAAAAAGAATAGGATAGTGTGATAGAGAATGATCATTTCTTTCCCTATTTTGCAAATGGTCACACAGGAAGTAGGTCGTGACATTATTTAACCCCTCTATGCCTTCCTTAAACTACAGATCATACCCAATACTAAAAGTTGTGAGGATTAAGTGAATCACATGAATTAATGAGAAAATTCCTTAGAATAATGTCTGATGCAGAGTAAGAACTATGTATTTGCTAACTAAAATTTAAAAGACAGTTTCTGTCAATAGGCTGTATAAATACTAAGTACAGAAATGCTATGCATGCTGTGTATTTGCCTATCTTTCTGTATCTATATATGTATACTATATATGTACATATATATATACACACATTTTATCTTTTCATAACTTAGTGATACTTCCCCAGTATTGTGAAACAAACAACTCTGAAACGTTTTTCCTGGCTGTATAATAAACTTATTCCCCTAATGTTTGGAAAAAATAGTATGAGAAAGAAGATAATTATATATGATAAAAAATTAAACTTACTTTATGGTAGGATTTTGTAAAAAATTAGACAACAATTGAGCACCAGTAAGCTACTTTATTATAGTATGTATTCAACTATACTACTTAGCCTTTTCTGGATTAGTTGCACAGTGGTCAAAATATTTATCTTTCTTAGTAGCTTTAAAGTTCTTGAGGAAGGAGATTATATTTTACTGATTTTGTACATTCTGCATCACACAATAGACAGTAGATACTCAATATATATCTATATAATTCAATAGGTATGATAGTTGCTTTTTAGATATTGTGTATATGTTAAAATGAAAAATAATTAAAAATTTATTAACTTAACTACAGTATGTCTTAATGACCAACTCAATATGATTTCACATTGTATCAGATCAGTGTTGATGATCTGAAACATTTTGAAGTAAATTTTCCAGACCAGTATTCTCATTGGTTGTAAATATGCCAATGTCTTTCAAATTATTTGCCCTCTGTAGCTATTTGACCCATTGTTCCTTATCACAACTTCTATAGATTTGTTGAGCTTTATAGGATTGAAGTGAATGAATTGATTCAAATAAAGCAAAACCAATGCTTGTGTTATATAAATTTTTATCATAGCACACCTCCTTATCTTCTGGAACACATTTCAAGCCCCTGGCAGATCCCTGAAACTTCAAATAGTATCAAAGCCCCACATAAACTATGTTTTTCTAGTACCTACATTCCCATAATAAAATTCAATTTATAAATTGGGCATGAAAAGATAGTAACAATAACACGATAGATCATAGTAGCTTTAGCATATGATTTTTCCCTCCTTTTGAGAAATTTTACATTTTTACCTAAAATAAGCACTCCTTGGCATATCTGAATTGCCCACATCACTATTTTTGTCCTTTGGGCCATTATTCAGTAGAATAAGGCTTACATGAACATGAATTGTGTGGTACTGCAACAATTGAAGAGATAGCTGAGACAGCTACTAAGTGAATAATTTGAAGGTAGCCTATATAGTGTGGCTACCCTGGACAAAAGGATGATTCCCATCTCTTTCAGGATGGCGTGGAATGGTGTGAGATTTAATAATGCTACCCAGAATGTCACACAGTTTAAAACTTATGACTTGTTTATTTCTGTAATTTTTGATTTAACTTTTTTTTATCATGGTTGACTATAGGTAACTGAAACTGAGAACTCTCAAACTGAATGAGAGACAACTATATTGTTAACTGACTAACTGGCTTCTTCAAATTTGATTTCTGAAATTAATAAAAATCCAGGTTTTAACTTCATAAAGTAGTATCTATGACATAAATAAGTTTATATTTCTGATATCTGAATAAATTTCATTGGAGAAATATTCTCATCTTTGAGCCTTCTTTTGTGAATTCTTAAGAACTTGAACATTAGCCTGGCCTATGGGCTACATGTTTGTTAGATGCTCAAGACATTTTGTGAAGTGATAACCCACTACGTCTTTTCTTCTTAAAACTAGCAGTGCTCTGCATTTTTGATTAATATATTCACAGTCATCTCATGCTTCTCTGCTCTCCAAACCTGGATATTAGCCAAGCTCAAACTGAGCCTTGCTTGGCTTTGGGAAAACATAAAGCAAGCCTATGCATTCATTAAGACTGAACAGTCTTTCCTGAGGGACTCCTGGAATTGCACCATGTAGAGTTATGAGTGTCTGACCTGAATAGATATAAATGTCAAGTCTACTTCATGTTCACCTCAAGTCTAAAGAGTAATAAAAGGTGATCCATTTATAGATTTTTTGAAAAATGAAATTTCTACTGTGTGTAGCTCTCATTATGCGCATGTATAGTGTATCCTTCATCTGACATAGTTGCAGCATTCCAATTTCAATATCTGAGAGTCCTCCAACTTCAAATGTTCCATTTCTTTGCATCTTAAAATTTTCTAATGATAAGCCAGTGACTTAATATTGGCCCTCTGGGAGTGCTAGAGCCACCCAACCATATATTGTGGTTCAAAATTGCTTTTCTAATTTACATAGAAATAATAAAGCTAAGAAGTTTTCAGGAGTAAATATTTGTAGGGGTGGATCTTGTTCTATTCTGAATGTGGCTTATTTAAGGGTGCCTTCCTGGATTCTGAATATTTTGCATAATCTGGAGAAGGATAATATCAAGCGTTGCACCTCTGTATATATTTGTATTTTTACTGAAATTTCCAATACAGAATACCAAGAACCATATTATGCAATAAATTATATTCTTATTTCTAAAGTATGCAAAATACATCCCAACACAAATAAAGGTTGAAGTCAAAGTAAACATAAATACAAGTTACAATACCATATTGACAATATGTTTACTGAAACACAGCATATCTTGTAGGTAGAATATATTTACAAATCAATTTTCTTTGTAAAGACTTGACCATTTGGTTTAGCAAAATATTAGCATTAACATTGTCACTCCTGTCAATCAATTCCAGTCTTTCTATAATCCATTGCCTACTCTAAGAGCCTAAACTAAAGAAGGCTAAAAAAATAGTTTGTTTATAATAACATGATTGAAAGATTTAGATTTGTTTTGGTTCAGTTTAATTTTAAAGAATCGGTAAATTCAATGTTTTCAAATTTTATATTTCATAAATCATAGATCTTCATTTTTTCATTTTAAAGTAGTTTAGAGTTATATTCCATAGTTTGACTAAAAATTATGATAGTTTCAAAACAATCAGGATTGCTTCTAAGAGTTTGTAAATGTACAAAATAGCATTCATCTACTGTCTACTGTCTTCTTTGTTATGATAAAATATGTATAGTTAAGGGGCTGGGATTGTAGCTCAGCAGTAGAGGGCTTGCCTCGCATGCGTGAGGCCCTGGGTTCGATCCTCAGCACCACATACAAAGCAATAAAATAAAGACATTGTGTCCATCTACAACTAAAAAAAGTTAAAAAAAATATGTATAGATAAAATTATATTATAGAAAACTCTCTTTTTAAGGAGCAAAACTGATTACAGGAAAACTAATATTTCTTAATTTGAGGGGTACATCTGAGTTCATCCTACACTGCTAGGTCTGATTTCTTGTTCTTGGAATCTCCAGGATTCACTGCTGGCTCCCCTTATCTCCAAGGCTCAAAGCTTTCTAGGCTCTGGATCAATTTAGCCCTTTGATAAGGGAAATAGGATTGGATTCCTAGAGCATCAGCTTATTTAACAGTGAATCTGAACCAACTTTCTGCTTGTTTAGTTATGCCCCTAGTATCCTGTCCCAAATTTGATTCTTGCTTCTGTCTTTGAACAACCACATTTTGCTTATTTCTCCTAATTGGGTAACTGTTTTGTTCTAGACTTGGTATGTGTAGTTCCTAGCAAATTGTGCTCTATCTTCCTTGTTAGTCCCTTCAATTTTCTAAAAAATTTCACCCACAAAACATAGTCATAATATTTGAGTGACTGAGACCTGTTACCAGGTTCCAGGACAAGAATCAGCATACCTGAATGCAATGGTGTGATGAAAAGTGTTTACCACCTGACTTCAGAAATAGAAACTTTATTAATTTGTTGTATATTTTACCTTGAGTATTTTAGCTATAAATTTCTTGTTTGCTTGTTTGTCTGAATTTTGTTAATTCATTAATGATCTGCCACCTTCAGTGACTTGGCCTGATGGCTAGTCTCTTCATATCTCAGTCATCTTGGGTCTGGGTTGCTACCACCCCCATAAATTGAGGTTAAGGCTGGATATAGATTTGGATTTCTATTGTATCTAATACTATATGCCAACTGGTATATTTAACACAATACATTAGCTCATAAGTATAAAATAGTGCCAATTAAAACATTCTTTAAAAAATAGTTTGTACAGATAACTTTAACCTCAGTTTAGTTGAAGAATGCTTAGGAATCATTTATTAACCTTTCCTTATGATGATGTAAGTGTTCCAAATTTTGTTCTACCAAATAAAAAGTCTCTTTAAAAATAATTTTATTTGCTATTTCAAATATATGCTTTTTTACTATTTCTTTGTATATTACCTAGAATGACACAATATCTAACAATTTAATCATTTGTAAAATGAGGCTGATATTATGAGTTTAACATGAGATGATCTATGAAAAATGTATAGGACTTGGAACATAGTAAAAACTCAGTAAATGTCAGGTAATAGTAATGGTATTAGAATTAGAAATATCTCAATGGATAACTTTGATTGTTTTCTATTTTTAAATGTGTTCATGTTATATTTTTATTGAATTATAAGTCACAAGGCTAGATATACATACTGACTTACATTTAATACATTGGATTTGACTACTACAACTAGTTAGATGTCAATATCATACTTGTTTAGACACAGTCAATACTAGTGAATAAGCAAGCTTCCCAGAAGTTAATTCAGAACAAATTGGTATTTATAAAAGTAAAACACAAAAACCAAAAAACAAAACAAAAAAAACCCAGCAGATTTAGTGTTTAGCATTGCTTTTTTGCTTTTCTAATAGAGTTTTCATCTGGGAGTGCTGTCTCTCATCTCATGCTTTTACTGTCATAATAAATACTTCAGGAGCATCTTAAAGCTGTGCTAAGTATTATATTTTTAACTGTCTCCTTCAATTTGGTATATTATATTCAAGCTGGCATTTATATCCAACTTGGTTTGTAAATAAAAATTTCAATTTTTTCATTTTATATGGTTACCTAAATAAAGTGCCAGATGTATATGACAATCGTATGAAATTAACCAAATATATTATAATTATAATAGTTGAAAATTTAAGTAGGAATATCAGACATGACAATTTGGTATTAGTGTATACATACAATACACACAAACTTTTTCCACTTAAAATCAAAACAAAGAAAAACACAACACAAATCCTTAAATTTCTCAGTCATACAAACCAAAGTTATAAATAGAAAATGATTTTAATTTGCTATAAATTAACATCCTGACTTTTTTATTAAGGGAAATTAAATATTGTCACCTACACAAATTAGTTACTATATTTTCTATCTAATCAACTTCAAAAAACATTCTAAGCTCTTTTAAATTTTGATTATTTAAGATTCTTAATTCATTACTATGCACACAGAAGTTGAAATTTTGTAACTTTTTCACCAAATTCTCAAGAGACATATTGTTGATTTCAGAAAAAAAGGATACTTATCAGTTAAATCAGCATCGTCTTCTTTTAAATAAGGTTAAAATTTTTGAGCATCAGTGAGGTTATTTTTCAAATAGCCTTAAGACATCATCTCAAATAGAAAGTAATAAAATATACAAATGCCCTATGGCGTGAAACATGTCAGTGTATGTAGTGTGTGTGTGCGTGTGCACATGTGAATGTGTTAGTATAAGTATAAATTACCTATGCCACTATTATAAATGAAACGATTCTTTCTTACAAGTATTTAATATTTCATAATTTATATCATCCCATAATGATTCATAGATGAGTTTCATGTCTGAAAACTAGTATGACTTTTAATTTTGTGTGAGGGTATTGGAGATTGAACCCAAGGGGTGCTTTACCACTGAACCACATCCTCAGCCCTTTTTATTTTTTGTTTTGAGATAGAGTATTACTAATTTGCTGAGGCTTGCCTTGAACTTGTGATCTTCCTGCCTCAGCTTCCTGAGTCACTATTATTGCATGTGTGAGTCACTATTATTGCTGTGCCTGAATTACTTAACTTTTTGAAGGAAAATTATTATTTTTATATATGAAAACCTCAACAATATACATGCAATCTCGTTTAGTTGCAAGTTCTTTAAATATTGACTTTTCCAGTTTGGCAACTTGAGTCACAGATTTTGGATATCTGCTATTGTGTCTACCAGTTGAGCCAGAGCTCCTTTGTCTTCCTTTTTTCCTTCCTTACCTCCTCCCTCCCTCTCTTTCTTCCTTTTATTTTACTGGGGACTGAAATTAGGGGTATTCTACTCCTGACTTATATCCCTTGCTCTTATTGTTTTGTATTGAGACAGTCTCAAATTTTCCATGTTCCAGACTCAGCCTCTTTCTCTGGGATTACAGGTGTGCACCACTGGGCTTAGCTCCTTTTGTCTTCAGGTTTTAGCCTGTGTAAGGTTGACAATGGTAAGGTCTTCACGGGAACTAAACATCCCAATCTGGTCTTCCCTTTGTTAATAAAATAGAGAACTCACTTTATGGCACAAAGAAACCAGGAACAGAGCTTGATTGGATCAATGCATGTGTAATCATCACTATGTCAACTTTCTTTTCTCCACCAATGTAGTGACAATATTAACACTTGCTCAAAGGACGGGTGGTTTCTTAGCAATGGTATCACCATTGCAAGCAGCTTTCTTCTCAACCAGTCCAACAGTCTAGTTCTTTTCTTCTTTTGTCTCTATTCTGTACTTGTGGGGATGCTTAAATATTTGAGTGGCTATTTGATGGTTCAAGGACTTGGTGAACCGGTTAATGGAGGAAGGCATTATCAAGTCTTTATACTTGATGGCCCTTTTCTGCTGCAAATGGGTGTTGAATAACCATTTTACAAAATGGATGAGGTTCCTTTTGGGCTGCATGTCTTGTCCAATGCAAAAAGTCTTAGGTTTTTTTTCTCAAATAAGGTATTTATCTGCTTCTTCTCTTTGTACCTCTTTATTACTGTAGGAGCCAAGTCCATCTTCTTCCTCTTGACCTTCTTTTCTTTTGGCATCATGGGTAATTGGCAAGAGAGAGATACTTTTTATGAAGATATATTATTTTGGCATTGAACTTTTTTTCCCATGACTTTCTCAAGCATACATTCAATAATTATTTATTTTTGCTAAAAATGGTAATGATGCTACAGTATAAGGTAAGCAAAGTAAGGAAAATGTTCAATATTGTCAATCTTCCACCTAAATTTAGTCATAGTATACATCATTTTATTTTGACTGACTCAGAAAAAAATTTACCATACTTTTTAAAAATGTCAAATTTGCTAAACATAGTAGATTCAATTCTTTTGAGTTTGGTGTCCAATCATCAAAATAATTTTTAGAGGTGTGAAGCACAAAAAAGGCCAAAAAGACAAAGAAATTTTTGACCATTAAATTCATACTTTGATGTGCAGATTTCTTGTCCAACAGGTTAACCAATATCAGAATAAAACAAAACTGTAAGAGTAAATGCATTTTTGCATAAGGTTTTGAATAGTTCTTACAAATACATAATGTGTTCACATATTCCAAGTTGTACTTTTAGGCATGTATTAAGTATTTACAGAGCAAAGATGTGTTTTTATTTCCTTGAAAACTTGCTTTGCCAGGTATGGTGATGCATGCCTATAATCCCAGCCCTTTGGGAGGCTGATATGGGAGAATTACTAGTTCAAAGCCAGCCCCAGCAACGGCGAGGCACTAAGCAGCTCAGTGAGACCTTGTTTCTAAATAAAACACAAAATAGGGCTGGGGATGTGACTCAGTGGTAGAGTGCCTCTGAGTTCAATCCCTGGTACCAAAAAAAATTGCTTCAACTGTCTAAATAGCTATTGACCTTTAAGTGGATATTTTTCAAGAGTAGTCATGTAATTACTAAGGGTTAACTTCACTTTCATCATATACCTCCTCCATTTTACCTGTAAAATTCTGTGTAATACCTAATAGGCCTATGGTTCAAAATCACATCTGTCAGCAATGTTTATTGAATGCACACTTGGTGCAAATTCCCCTAGTGTTTTGAAAGAAGACCTACAAAAGACTTAAAATACTTTTATAGTAGCAGTTAGTTAATTCTAATAAAATTTCATGATGTTATAATAAAATAGATATAACATCATAGTAGTGTTTCCTTATTATGTGGATTTTAATATACTGAATGACACATCAGACATCTATAGCTGGAAAGTCTGTTATGAAAATATTTTGCCTGTACTTTAGAAGTTCCCTCAGATTATTTATTTTGATTTTTTCTCTTTGTATGGAACACTTCATGAATTTGCATGTCATCCTGGTACAGGGGACATGCTAATCTTCTCTGTATCATTTCAGTTTTTGTATATGTGTGCTGCTGAAGTGAGCACTTTGTTTTGGTGTTTTGCAACTAGCTATTGCCACACAAGATATGTAAACTTCTCTGAAAGCTCTTGAGGACTACTTGTCAAAGATATTTAGTTCTTATTTACATAAAAGAAATATGAATTTTAGAGAAAATAGAATATTTAGATAATCACTTTTCTTTAAAATCATGACAACCTGAAGCTATAGTGCTCTTTTTCACTTCTAGGAAAATTGGATAGGAGAATGTTGATGTTTGGAGGAGTGTATGCCATAGTAATTCATAAAAACCAGGTGATGTAAGGGAAATATAAGTAACTCTAAATAAACATAATTGATTGAACTAAATTACAAAAAAAGATGCAACCCCTGAAATTCCCATCAGTTTCTGTCTAGCATCTCATTTACTTAACAACAATAGGCCAAGTTCATCCTGAGGAGACGTAAGCATTTAGGAGCAATAGTATTGTATTTTGCTTTCATAGGATTTGATACTGACTTATCTAATTTGTGCCAATGATAAAGGCAGGCAGTATTTTGCATGTAATATTTTTGTAGTTTTTTTTCACTATGGAATTTTAGAGGGTTTTAATACTGTTCACTGTGAACTTCCTATAATATTCACTAGTGCAAAATGCTCTCCAACAATTCATCATGAGTTATCCCAGGATACCTAGTTAGTCTTCAGGCAATGGATAGTTCATGTGGAGGAAATAGCATGCTGATTTGCAGTTATAATTGAAGAAAATTACTTGAGAGGATTCTGACAGCACAGAAAATAGGCCAATTAGTTACCCAACTCTCATCCTCCTGTGATTCATGATTGTCTCCTTTTAATTTTGCTGTCATTTATGAAGTGAGGTTAAGAATAGATTAGCTTCTTTTAGCCACATCTTGCAATTAGCTTACTCCTTTGCTACTGCTTCTTTTTTAATATTATGATTAAGTTTAAAAACCAGTGGTCCTCAAAACTTTATTTAACAATTATTCATTATAAAGCACTAGCTAATGTTTAAAACCACCTCACTCAGCACCATGACTTAACAATCATACTGAGAGTGGGGTTTTTTCCCACGCCAAAGAGTCATCAGATGCTACTTTGCAATAATTAAAATCAAAACCAAGAAAATATAATAAGCTTTGGCCAAGAAAATAGATATTAATATCTTCAATTTTATAAAGTGATAAGTTCATTATATGAGATCAGGACAAAATATAAGCATAATACAAAAAATCCACTTATAATGTGAAATCTAGGAAATTAACATTTTCCTTCATGCCTTTGTTACTGTTAATTATGTCAATATGTTACTTGTGCTTCCTTTGAGCAGAAAAATAAATATCATGAGAGTAAGAATATTTGGTTGATGCAGACAACAAAAGGTCATCATAATTTTTCACATTTGTTTATAGTTTGACTAAGAAACTTTCAATTTGAATTGTTTGCATGTGTAAGCACATGCGCACATGCCCCATCTCTATAACAAATAAATGCTCCTGAAGGACCAGAAAAAGTCTTTTGCATATAATGTTTCTACCCAAAGCACCTACTTTATCCCTCACAGTAGGAACTAAGTTTATTTATGTGGGAATAAGGAATTACTAAATGAACTTGATTGACCTGTGCTAAATTGTTCCATTTCTCTACAATATTATTTGTATTTGTCTAATTGAGTCAAGAATTGTCTGAAGTAAATTAGTGTGGATTATTTAGTTAGGTCCCTCAAAAGACTTTAGTATATCTTTTATTTTTCATGAAAATACTTTCAACATCTATCCATCCATCCAATTCCTCTCCCATCTATAATCTATTTATATGATTTATGTGATTTCAAATTAATTTATTTTGAATATTTTGAAATATTGCAGGACCAAGATGAGTTAAAAATCAAGCTAAAGGGATCTTTGATTTGCACTTTAATTAATTGTTTAATTGGGATGATTATTTGTGCAATTATTTAAATTTTCAGGACCAGTGATTGTGAAATAGGAGGGAATTATCAAATTATAAGTGTATTTTCAGTTGTATATAGAAACCCAGGTATACTCAGGCCAAGTATGAACACATGTGTATAGTTAAACAGAAATATCATTTAATGCTTAGATGTCCCTCTTGAGAATCTCTGAAATGAAAGATGCTTGTCATTTGGGGAATCTATTTTTTCTTGGGTTTCAAAATACTTATCTTATGAAATACTTATGTGAGATCTCATCCACATTTCTGTGGACTGAATAAAGTATTTTATTATAACTGAAGTCATCTGAATTGCTTCTAAAATGTCCATTTATGTTCCATTTATTCAAATTAGAAAGAAATCCAACCCAAGTCAACAGTATCTTGCTTCTCAAGACTCTAATTGTTTCTTGTAAGACGTAGACCATAATACTGAGGACTGAAATGGTTCAGAGAAAAACATTTTAAATACCATCTGCAAACTCTTCTTTGAATTTTAATATTCTACAGGAAGACAGCATAAAAATTTGAACAGAAGTTCCCAATAAAAAGAGAAACCAATTATGCATCTTTATCAATTTCACTTTTCATCTCCCTCAATTATAAAAAGACATTATGAAATGGATTACTCAACAAGCCAAAGAAACAAATTGATGTGCAGTTAAATTGAAAACATCTTTAAAACATCTTCTTGTATGTTATGATGAACAATTTCAAAGAAAATACTTAACAATATAACTTTGATATATCCTTTACTTTTGTATTTTTAAAAAATATAATGGCTTGCTTTAAGGAAGATTATAATTTCTATGATGGACAGAAGGTAGGCTTTGGTTTATTTTCAGGAAGGTCATATAAATATTTATTTCCTTCTTATTGTATAGACATTCATTTGTGACATGGTTATTACAGAGTTAAGTGCATAATACATAGCAAAATAGTAGAGTTCTTTAAGTTAACAGAATTACATGGTTAATTCTTCTAAACTTAGGAAAATATAGTTTTGTTGAGAAATCAATATTTGTAGCAAGAGTCAATCAGAAGAAAAATTTGTGGATTGAAATTGTGAATTTATTTATGGAAGTATAAAAATTGAATTTGTTAGGAAAATAAATTTGGTAGGATTAAATTGGAAGGAAAAAATTCAGTAATCATTCGTTTAAGTTTACTTATTTTGTGGTGCTAGGGATTGAACCCAGGGGCTTGTGCATGAAAGGGAAGCACTCTACCAAATGAGCTATATCCCCAGCCCTCAGTAATGATTCTTTATATCAGTTATAAGCTGAAATGTTGATGGAAGTGTTTATGAACTGCATATAGTCATGTTCCTCTTCAAAATTATTTTTAAAAATTTAAAAAGTAATGATTTACTTTGCAGATCATTTTGAGTTATGATACAAAATCTGGAAGGTTAAATATTTGATGGACCTATTTGACAAGTTTTAAAATAAAAATATCTTCTTAAATTTCATCTTACAAAAAATTAGTATATTCAATTGAATTTGTAGATTTATCTGGTGGTAGACTCCAGGAATAAAGTATTAATGAATATTCTGACTTGTTATAAGAAGTAAAATAAAATGTGCAAATAGATAATATAATGACCTGTTATCAGGATTATATTCATATCACTTAATTGTTGAATATTCATTGAGTGTCACATTATATGAAATTGGAAATTAATTAGCTGTTTATTTCTTTACTTAAGTAGGTCAATAGTATAAGTAATTCAAAAGGCATGTTTGGATTTCAAAGTAGATTTTAACACAACTTCTAATGATGATAACCTTATGTATCTATCCATTTATAATTTCCCCATCAAACTTTCACTTAATAATGAAAGCTAGCATGATTATCAAATTAATCATATAAACCAGAAAACATTTAAGCATAAAATAGGACACTAAACTTAACTAATATTATTTATTTAAAATATTTATTGCCCTATGAGTTGGATAATTTCCAAAATAATAATTTTCTACAGAACAAATCTATGTAAATTAAGGAAAATATTTTACTCATGTAAATTATGTAAAGATCAAAACTGACATAAGCATAGTAATTATTATTGGTTCATAGTTATATATATAAGTCAGTTTCTTAGCTCTATCTCACTTTAATGACATCCTAGTGGGATTTTCCTGAATGTATTTGTATATGGTCTTATTTTCAGTCATATCATTTCCTTTAAACTTCACAGTTGCATTATTAGATTGGCAAATTTGGGATATTTAACATAGTAAATTGATTTTTCATAGACTACAGTATGATTCTCTAAGAAAATATTTCTACAGCTTTGAGATAACTTATGAGCTCGGAACAAAAATTTTTAATGATATTATCAATTTGAATCTTATTTTCATTTTTATATTTTTAAATGTATTAATATTCTGGCAAAATTATTTTCTCAAAAAACATGTCAACCTCCTCTCAATCTCATTGAGTGTCACTCCATTAGAAGCCACACTCACACTTTCAAGATAAACCTTTCTGTACCTTGGTACTCTACTCACTGCTGTTGAAGTTCAATATTGTGTGTGGGTATGCATGTGCACTCACAATATCTATTGAAAACTTCGACTTAAAATTCCTAAGTGATTTTGAACAAAGTGTAACCAATATTCAGAGAACTCTTTGAGTAATTAAATATAATTATAAGTATGAAAATACTTGTTAAGTTTTGATAACCACTTCTATTTCAATAAATAGAATATCTTTGATGCAGTAATGAAGTAATATTACACCAAAACCACACACAATTCTTCTACATATGTTTGAGGTACAATGTGATATCTAAATTTATGTATGGATTAGAAAATGATCAAATCAGGGTATTTAGTATATCCATCTCAGTTTTTAAAAAATCTGGAAATGACTTTATGGTACCTCATTTTTCAAGTGAAGTTTTTCTGTATATAAAATTCTACTTGTCAGTTTTTGTTTCCTTCTAGTGTCCACTGTGTCTAATTAAATATAAACAATGCATCTTAATGGGTTTCCTTTTGTGATAAGTTGATTTTTCTTGGTGCTTTCAAGATTTTCTCTTTGTATTTGACTTTAAACATTTTTAATATATGTCTGACTGTATATCTCCTTGCATTTATTCTACTTGGAGCTTCTTGTGTTTCTTACATGTGTTTTTGATTTTCATGGAAAATTATAGTTTTCAAATATTTCTTAACATGGTAGTTTTACCTCTTTCATTCTTTCTGGGACTCCAGTTATATATATATATATATATATATATGTTTGTATATTTGATAATGACCTACACATCTCTGAATCTGCATTTTTTGTAGTTTTCATTCAGATTGGATATATGCTATGGCTTTTTATTCAAATTCATTTATTCTTTCTTCAAATATGCTATTGAGCCTTTCAAGTCAATTTTTCATTTTATATAGTTATTATTGTTATTAATAATAATTTCAGTGTCTTTATTGGTATCCTGGTATTTGCTAAGTAATTGTCATTATACTTTATTTCTTTGAGTATCTTTTCCTTTCATTATTTAAACACATTTCTAATAGAATTTTGAAGTCTTTCTCTGCTGTTTCCTATTTTCTTGACAGAGATAGTTTCTATTAAATTAATATCTCCTGTTTTTTTTTAAATTTCCCTTTGTGCCTAGGTCAGAACTTAACTTTTTATTTGCATGTGTTATATTTTTTGAAAACAGATCTTTTCAGAAAATGCATTGTAGCAACTATATATTGTAACTGCTCTCTATTTTTTCATTATTTTATGTTTAATTTAATCCCTTGATTGATTCTGTGTAGTCTCTCTCACAGTGTGTGGCTCATGATTTCTATACATTATTTTAAAAAATTCATTTTTATCATAAACCTTCCTTTATGTGAGGAATACCTGGGCCAGCATGATTTAGTGGTCAGCCTCTAACTGGGCAGATATTGGCCTTAACTACTTTGAACCAATGTGGCTTCCACCATATCCAGTGATTAATTTTGGGCTTGAGAATGCTTTAAAATTTCACACATTTAAACAATTTATAAGTGTGCCCCTGACTAAACTTTATGCATTCACAAGGCCTTATACTCAGCCAGGGATCAATAGTTCACCATAGCCATTTCTGGTTTTTATAGCCTTCCAAAAAAGTGGAAATACATGGGAATTCATCAAGGCTCATTATTGCTGTCTAATTGTCTAGATCTCTGTTTATTTTCTGGCTTATCTACTGTATGTTTCTTACCTGAACAAGCATTGCAATCCCAAGATTGCTGTGGCATTTGCCTTTTCCAATTGCTTGCCAACATGATCATGCTTTCTACTATGTCTCTACACTTGGAGATCTTTAGTTCCATTTCAAATCAAGTCAGATTCCTCTGTCAGAAAAGTTGAGTATTTGTTAAACCTATTTGAATTACTCACCAATGTAATTGGTGTGGGAGGAAGGGATTAGAGAAGCCACAGGTTAAAACATCACACTTATAAAGTACTGATATTCAGTACTTTTTCTTGAATATATGTCTTTCAATTTGTTTTATGCAATAGCAAAGATGTTCAAAATCCTGAAATGATTGTATTTGACAATTTTTTCCAGTTCTATTTATTTCTTCATTGTTTTGAGGTAGATGATTTCTGATGCCTTCATTCTGCCATTGTAGAAATACTTAATCTTTGAATCTGGTTTTGTACTTTGTTTTTTACACTGAATCTCACTCTTTTTTTTTTTTTTTTTTTTTGGTACCGGGGATTGAACTCAGGGGCACTCGACCCCTGAGCCACATCCCCAGCCCTATTTTTTTGTGTTTTATGTAGAGACAGGGTCTCACTGAGTTGCTTAGTGCCTCGCCATTGCTGAGGCTGGCTTTGAACTCGCGATTCTCCTGTCTCAGCCTCCCTAAGTGCTGGGATTACAAGCGTGA
>CM053417.1:22051778-22066279 GCA_028644305.1 Xerus rutilus
TTTTTTTTTTTTTTTTGGTACCGGGGATTGAACTCAGGGGCACTCGACCCCTGAGCCACATCCCCAGCCCTATTTTTTTGTGTTTTATGTAGAGACAGGGTCTCACTGAGTTGCTTAGTGCCTCGCCATTGCTGAGGCTGGCTTTGAACTCGCGATTCTCCTGTCTCAGCCTCCCTAAGTGCTGGGATTACAAGCGTGAGCCACCGCGCCCGGCTTGAATCTCACTCTTGATAGTTTGTCTTTGATAGTTTATCTTACTTTTGGGAGTTGTCTTTTTGTTGTAAGTAAATTATTATTGGAAATTTGTAGGAACTATCTGAAGCCTAGAATTAAAACATTTTCTTCTAGTGAATATTTGTATTTGTTTCAACCAGATGCCTGGATACCATATGAACTCAAAAATACTTTAAGCTTTCTGATTTTAATTTTTTAAAACCATTTTTAAAAACCCAGCTGAGAATATTTTCTTGTGATTAAGAACTTTCAAAGAAAAATATTTTTCTCTTCTACACTGAGATGTGTCTAAATATGTGAGTTTCCCGGTAGTCAAACTGTTCTCTTGTTCTCCCTTTCAATAAATTTTTCAGGAGTTTGGCTTTATGCAGTACTATCCTTTATCTTCTCACTTTATATAATCTCTTAATTCTAGTGTGCCATGACATTAAATTAAAAAATGCCAGGATACCAAAGATTTTCAGATGCCCAGAGGAAAGCAATCTACTGCAAATAGACAGATATATTTGTACACATATACATATATATTTTTTGGTCTTGAGATAGGCAGCATAATGGATACAAAAATATTTCCATATTCTAGTCTCTGGAATACAGGAATATGATAGGTTATATGCCAGAGGAAAATGAAAGATGCAGGTCAAAATACAGTTGCTAATCAGCCTTCAAATGGGGAATTATCTTGGAGTATGTAGGTAGGACCAACGTAATCAGAAGAATACTTACAAAAGGGAAGAGTGAGGCCGAAGACAAACATCTAGAGAGATGTCAGCATGAGAGGAACTAGGCCCAACAATATCAGCTTTGAAGCTGAGGAATGGGGCCCAAAGCCAAGGAATAAATGCAGGCTTTAGCAGCATTTTAATATACTTTGAATAATTAATCGAGCATTTTAAAATGTTCTGTCTCATGAGCCTTTCTCGATCTATACTTATCTATATCACCAGAAACATTAATCCAGGGAAATATCTTCACCCAAATAAAATTTGTATTCATCTTTTGACAATGCGAGATTCAGACTACTGTAGCCTACTTCAAAGAATTTTGGAGAAAGCATGAGTTGCGTGTCTCAGTAAGGGCTTGAAAGTAGCCTATCTTTGCATATGAAATCTTCTCATTACTTTTACTTACCTTTAGCTAGTTGAATAATCCCAGCTTCTTATTTTTTTTATTTCTATCCCTGAAAAGATTCATAATTACATCATTTAATGCTTAGCTTCCCCTGATTCACAGTACCTCTGCTAAGAATTACATCAGGCTGATCATTCATTTTCTTCTTTTTTTTGGTGTTGAGGATGGTAGTGAGATCTTTACACAAGCAAATTATACACTCTATCACTGAGTCACACCCTTAACTCTTCGTGTTCCTTTTGTTTAGAAAACATTTGTGGGCCTTATCCAGTAAAAAAAAAAAAAAGAGGGGGCAGGAAGCAGTGTAAGACTTGACTGATCCACATGTAATGAATAGCCAGGCATGGTGGCTCATGCCTGTATTCCCAGTGACTAAGGAGGCTGAGGCAGAAGGATTGCAAGTTCAAAACCAGCCTCAGCAATTTATCAAAGCCCTAAGCAATTTAGTGAGACTCTGTCTCAAAATAAAACATAATAAAGGCTGGGGATGTGACTCAGTGGTTAAGTACCCCTGGGTTCAATCCCTGGTACAAAAAAACACAAATTATGAATGTAATAATTTCAATAGTAACCTTTCCTGCTCTATACATCTGTACACTGTAAATCTCATGGTTCTCAAAAGCTTCATAAAAACTTAATCTTTGGCATTTTATCTAATAAATACAAAATGTCATGGTTTTCTTGCTCTGGTATTTAGTTAATCAGAACCCATCTGCTTTAGATTTTTCATAGCTCCTTGAAAATATTTGCCTACAATTTTTGTGTGATACTGGGTTTGAACTCAGGGCCTCACACATGCTAAGCAAGTACTCTAGCCCTTTTCTTAAATTTTTGAGAGAGGATCTTGCCAAGTTGCCCAGATTGGCCTCAAACTTATGATTCTCTTTCCTCAGACTCCCAAGAAGGCATACACCATCACCAACTCTTGTCCAATTTTGATAGTCTTTCTTTATACTTAAAATGTATGATTTTAAGTAATTTATTTTTTCTAATTTCAATAGGGTTCTGAGTGAATGGAAAATTGCATGTTCATACTATAATCTAAAATGTAAACTTCATATAGAAGTTTTAAAATGGAAATATTCCATATTCCTTTTATAAGGAATATAAATACAGTGGAATATATATATACAGTGGAATCTCATACAATGATAAATATGAAATCTCACTCCAGGTTGCACATAGTGTTGCACGCTGGTAATTCTAATGACTCAGGAGACTGAGGCAGGAGAATGGCAAGTTTAAGGTCAGACTCAGCAACTTAGAGAAGCACTAAGCAACTTATTGAGACCCTGTTTCAAAATAAAAACTAAGAAGGGTTGAGGATGAAGCTTAGTGGTAGTGTGTCACTGATAAAAATCCCTAGAACACCCCTCCAACACACACACACAGAACTCACCATAAGTATTGAAATAGATTTTTTTCTGTGACTCTAAGAAACTAAAAAAATATTAAAAATTAATTCCACTAAGGCAAAAATAAAATATATACACATTAAGATAAGTCTAATTCACATAAAATATTAGTATCATGTGAACAGTGTTAATACTGTGACCACTCCTTACTATTTGGCCTATATTAAGAAATAGATAAATCAAAGTTAAATTATTATAAATTAATGTTCAGTGGAACATATTGGAATGTTAGCCATAGGAGATAAAATGAAACAAAGGCAAGAGTTTGCATTTAAATCATTAAACATAACTCTGATTATAGCCAAAATATTTAATTTGTTAATTTTACTCTATGTATCTAAAACCTTAAAAATAGTGAATATTCCAATAAAGGGATTAAGTTCATAAATGTTTATAGGTATATGCACTATATAAAGATTTTATCAAAATCCAATTAGAATAATAAAAAATATGGAAAATTACATAGTAAACATAAGTAATAAATCAAACAATAAGTACCACGTGATCATTATGCATCTTAATATAAAGCTGTATTTGTCCTGGTACATTGTTCATCATGTATCATTTAGTATATTTGTCTATAAAACAGAATTTATGTTATCATGGTTTTGACATAATATACCTTTGAGCAAATAAAACCAAAATATTAACAATGGCTATGCCTGACAGGTGGAAATAAGTATGATTTAATAATAATAATTTTTTTGACTTATCTGAATGCTCTAATTTTTCAACAGTAAAACGTTAGGGGTAAGAGAACATACTTGGGCTGGGGTTGTGGCACAGTGTTAGAACGCTTGCCTAGCATGTGTGAGGCCCTGGTTTCAATCCTCTGCACCACATAAAAAATAAATGAATAAAATGAAGGTATAAAAAGTTACCTCATTTAAAAAAAAGAGAGAACATACTTTATGTCAGAAGCAATGTGCATGGATAAAAATTCCAACTTTGTTTTATACTATCAGTACGTATTTGAGAAGTCACTAAGTTTACTCACTTGTAAAATGCAAATAATAACAATACAGTTTGAGTGTTCCTAATCCAAAAACCTTAAATTCAAAACTTTTTGCATGTCAACATGACGCTATTGTTAAGTATAAAGATAAAAGAAGTTTATTTTCAACATTAAAATAGCAAACAAAATAAAATAAAGCAACTCACAAGTTTTGTTTCTTGACATATTTAGCTTTCATTTTTGATTGATGAAAAACTATAAATGATTACCTCAGGATTTTTTATCATGTAAATTGACAGCTATAGAAAATAGTTATTTTTGTTGGTTCATAAGTTACATTTAAGGCAAAACAAACAAACACCCACTACACATATAATTTATGTCTAAATGCCTAGAGGAAGCTATACAAAGCAAGGACAGCTTCCTCACAAACCTGAATTGTGTTCAATAAGAAAATATATGACTTTCTTTCCCATTCCTGAATGTCTTTGCTTTAACTATCAAATAAGTAGAGCATAACAGACAAATAAAGACACTTTATAAATACCCAGACAAGTACTTGGTATTCCCAGGATAGATTGTCCCTTCTCTGTTATCAATACAAATAATTCATTCTCAGTATCAATCAATGTTTGCAACTATGGTAATTCTTTCCAAAAGACACAAGTGAAATTTGGGCTGAAATATTTCTGTTAAATAAATTATCTTTCAGACATTCAGAATGTAAACACAGGTAAAACCAGCTTTGCAAATATGTGTCTGTCTTCTCAAAAGTGTAGAATTAACTGAATTATAGAACAAGGCATTTGGTTTTCACATGTCTTTTGACATTCTCTTTGAGCATTGACATAACACATTAGGGAATGTGCTTTCCTTTCATCTGTATTTTATGTTATAGGTGGCTTCCTTGAAAGGTCAGAAAATTCCCAGATGCTGCTGCCTATTGAGTGACTGGGCATAAAGGTAATCTCAAAAGAGAATTCATCAGCCATTTTCAAATTAGCATCCTTTCCTCATTTTGAGTATACCAGTGGTCAACTTAAAAATATATATTTCTGATTCAAGATGCAGAAATTTTAAAGTGAGCCTGGGAATAAATTTTTTAAAAAAGAGTTGGAATACTTGGGCTTTCTTTTCTAGTTTTATTTGAAAAAAATCCATTATACTGGCTCATAAGTGAAGTAAATGTACTTCTTCTAGACTTGACTAAGAAAACTTAAGAGAACATGCTCGGATACTTCAATTTAATTTCTAAAGCTTCAGGATTCCTGAGGGCTGGGGAGGTAGCTTAGTGTTAGGCCTAGTATGTGTGAGGTTCTGGGTTGCAGCCCCGGAGGCACAAACAAAAATATATTAAAGACCTTGTTCATAAGTCCTAAATTCTTTTCCCATTCTTTTCTCCTGGAGGAGTTCAACCTGAAGGTAAAAGTTAATTATAATTTAAGAAACTTGTACAATTAATGCATATTAATCAAAATATAATTGAAAAATAATCTGTATTCAGGAGGGTTAAATGACAAATTCAGATTAAGAAGAGTCAAATCACAGTAAAAGTGAGGAAGTCAGAATTCTTTGACTTTGTTATTAGTGCTGAAACTTGAATGTACCCAAGTGAGATCACAGTGCAGCTAGAAGAGTGTGTGAGGTGAAGAATGGGAATTAGATCTGTCTAGTCTGGAGTCTGTCATTGAATCCTGAAGTGTGCTCTGTTAGCAAAGTGTTTGCTTTTAGAAAAACTAGTAGTAAAAGTATAGCTCATTTGAATTTTAGTGAGTTATTCTTTGTGCCATACAATAAAAGTTAAAGAGGAGAACAAAAACAACTTTTGATTTGAAGAAAGTTAATGGTATTTCATTAACAAACTGTAAATAGTAACAGCATAAGTTGGATGGGAAGCTGCTTTCACAGGCCATAAATGCTTAATGTTTATTACCAATAAAAGTCAAAGGAGCATTTAGTAAAGCAGTTTACCAAACAAACATTAAATACTTTAATGCATTAGCTTCAGTGGACAGAATCAGGCTATTTAATTAGCAATGAGTAATCTGTTAAGCTTTGATTCACCACAAATGATGTGCAGCTTAATACAGGATGATAGTCTTTGAAAGCAAGTGATGAGGACAAAAGCCAGTTTAGGGGTAACAGGATAATATACTTGAAAGGATGGGATGAGAATAAAGACCAATTTTGGCATAATTAAGTCTCATACAAAACTAAAAGTAGAGGCACACTTATCTTACATTTCATGGTGTGGTAGAAAGAAAATGACTTCTTTTTAGCAGTAATTTTTAGAGTTTTTCTTTTTAACCTAAGCTTCAGTTTTTTCATGTGTAAAATGAGTCCTAATTCACTGGCTGGCTATAGGACTAGCTGTATGTAATAATTACATATGCATTGTTCTGTGACATGATGAGTATTCATATATAATTTTACTTTATATTATTTGACTATTCTGTTTTCTTTATTGTTTGTGAACACACTAGCTCTTCCTACCACTAATACTACTAGTGCCATAAAACCACCTCAGAAGTGATTGGTTATTCTTGTATCCAACTAATCTATGGGTGCATTCCACTTATGTCCTGTTGCCTACACCAATCAATAGTGTCTAGTTTTGCGGACTTCACTTTTCGTACATAGTACCTCACAAGAAATAGCATAGCTTTTGCTGGAATGAACTATTGGGGCTACTTAAAATGGAAAACTTATGTAATGGAATGCTGAAGAGTTATGAAGTCATGGCGTACCTTAGATAAGACACTAAGGAATTTATATATATTTAACTCTATTTCCACAACCCTGTGAGACAGTTGACTTATCATGCATTAAATTTTATATATTAAATAAACTATAAAAAAATGCAGAACTACTCTTCAGGAAGAAAACCACTAAGTTTCTGGTACTGTTTTTCTTTGTTCTTGAACTGCCCTCTTCCACATCCATGTGTTTAAATTCTACACATTTTTCAAGGGTAGGCTCAAATGCCACTTCTCCCATTTAGTCTTTCTTGATCTATTGAACCATATATAGGCCCTTGTTCTTCTGAAAGTTTATAACATTTAACTTTCCACTACTTATGACTGTGCCATTTCTATCCCATAGTTATTTGTGTAAATGTCTTAACTTCTGTGGTATATAGAGCACTCCTAGAGATCAAGAACTCTATTTTCATTTTTTCTATCCTTTATACCATATGGCAATGTCTGACATACAAGTGTTAAGGATAAAAAAATGGGTTGCATTTTATATGCCAACTCCAATCAATGGATAATTGCACTATGGTGAAAAAGATTCTAATACCATGTATGAGTTCATAAGGAATAGTAATAATGTGGACTCTCAGTTCATGTTATAAGTAATAGAATCCATCCTAAATTGTCCTTACTGAAAATAGAAATTTATCAGCTCACATAAATGAATAATTCTATGCTCTGAGGGAATATTTAGTTTTAGGCACTGCAATAACATCAGGACTTCTCACCAGACTTCTGTAAATTATCTTGGATCTTTCCTACCCTGTTTCAGCCTTATTTTCAGTCAAGTTCACTTTATGTTATCAGAATGACTGTGAAGTACTGGAAGTTGCCTCTGAAAAACCATAGAACCCAGAATGTTGTTGGGCCTCTAGAAATATCTCCTTTGTCTTATGCTTTCATTTGTCTTAGATGTACCTCCTCAAATCAAACACTGTGGTCAAAGAATAAAATAAATTGATTGGCTTAAATCAATTGGGTGCCAGTTCCTTTATCATATAAACTATGTGGATGAAAAACAATACTTTTGGGATTGTAGCTGCAGAAAGAGGTATGAATAGACTGAGATTATCAGGAAAAGAGAGAGAGGAGAGTTGTCATATTTCAGCTTAAAGTTTTGACAAATAATCCTAAAATAATGAATTCTTAATTGGAGATAAAATGAAATTAGAGATTTATGAAAATGTGATTATTTTTATTAACTTCATTTTTTTTTTTTTTGGTACCGGGGATTGAACTCAGGGGCACTCGACCCCTGAGCCACATCCCCAGCCCTATTTTGTGTTTTATGTAGAGACAGGGTCTCACTGAGTTGCTTAGTGCTTCGCCATTGCTGAGACTGGCTTTGAACTCGTGATTCTCCTGTCTCAGCCTCCCTAAGTGCTGGGATTACAAGCGTGAGCCACCGCGCCCGGCTTTTAACTTCATTTTTAACTAATTATATACTTACATAATAAATGAAAAATGTCTTTATAGCCATCATCCTCTGACTTTTATCATTTTTGAAGAGCATTGATCAATTATTTTGTAGAATGCTCTTCAATTTTAGTTTTTCCAAAACTATTAGTGACTGGAAAGGGGTTATGTGTTTTTGGCAAGAATAACATACTATTGATATTGTGACTCTCATTGCATCATATCAATGAATTCACTGTGTCAAAATGTCTTACTGGTGATCTTAACCTCAAATCACTAAATGATGTTAATTTCTGTATAATTTCTCTAATGTAGAGTTTTTATCTTTTCTATTGTACTTGGTATCATGGGGAAGATACATGGAGAGTATGCAAATCTTATTTGTCCTCAAAATTGCTTCCACTAATTTTACTATTTATTAATGGATTTTATCTATAGAGTTTATTACAATGGTGTTTGCCTTATATTCACACACTATTTCAGTCTCTTTACATCTATTATTTTGAAGAATAGTATGTGGAAGAGGTCTATATTTTCCACATTTATTTTAATTACCAACAATGAAATCATTTATATTAGCACAGACTCATGGATATTTATTAGGTTTATATCTAATATTACAATTATTTTGAGCCGGGCGCGGTGGCGCAAGCCTATAATCCCAGCACTTAGGGAGGCTGAAACAGGAGAATCACGAGTTCAAAGCCAGCCTCAGCGATGGCGAGGTGCTAAGCAACTCAGTGAGACCCTGTCTCTACATAAAACACAAAATAGGGCTGGGGATGTGGCTCAGTGGTTGAGTGCTCCTGAGTTCAATCCCCAGTACCAAAAAAAAAAAAGTTATTTTGTTCCAGCTTTGGCCATTAGATCTTTATGATTGACCCCTATATTTTCTTTTGATTTGATGTGTTATTTTTAAGTTTATTAACTAAAACTTTTATTTTAGAAAGTTATAGCTTCACATACAATTGTAAGAAATAATTCAGAGGAATCTCATGTACACTTGACCTAGTTAATCATGGCATGAAATCCATTGATCTTATTGAAATATCCCAAAATTTATTTGTCCTCATTTCTGTGATTGTCTATTTATGATATGTTTGTATATTTAATTCCATACAATTTTTATACATATAGGTTTATTCATTGAGTGTCAGAATACAGGAAGGTATATCACCACAACTATGCTAGCATTGCCCTTTTATAACTTTTCTCCCCTAAACATCCACCCTTCTATAACTCTGTTAACCATCTCTAGTATTTTGTTAATTCACTTATTAGCATAATATCCTGGATATTCATTCAAGTCGTCACATCAACAGCTTATTGTTTTATTGCTCAATAGTATTCTATAGTGTACTAGATTCTTAGATAGCCTATATTATTAAATTGGACTTGATTCAGCTTTTTATTCATTCAGTCATTAACCCATAATATTCATTCCCACACATTTCCAGCATTTTGTCTGCATTAATTAGAAAATTCAAGTAGTTCTTTTGTGATCATACCTCCTCATGGGTCACACTTTATATACCAACTTCAGGGGTCTCTGAGACTTGAGTATAATAATAGGTCTAAAAACAATAAAAGATGGTAAGGGTGGGTCCTGAGGATCAATAGCATTGTTTTGTATAACAGCACCAGGAGAGGCCATTACAGTTTCTTTCCCAATGCTTTCAATTAATTAATTTATTTTATTTATCTTTCATCAAATTTTTTAAATTTGTTCTTATTAGTTATTTATGACAGAAATATGCATTTTGGCACATCATACATAAATGGGGTATAACTTCTTATTCTTCTGGTTGTACATGATGTAGAGTTACACTGGTAGTGTAGTCATATATGTACGTAGGGTAATAATGTCTGATTCTTTCTACTATTCTTCCTATCTTCATACCTCTCCCCTCCCTTTACTCTCCTCTATATAATCTAAAGTAACTCAATTCTTCCATAGCCATCCCACCCTTATTGTGAATTAGCATCTGCATATCAGAGAAAACATTCAGCTTTTGATTCTTTGCGATTGGTTTATTTCACTTAGTATGATATTCTCCAGCTCCATCCATTTACTGGCAAATGCCATAATTTCATTCTTCTTTAAGGCTGAATAATATTACATTGTGTATATATACCATAGTTTCTATATCAAATCATCTGTTGAAGGGTACCTAGGTTGCTTCCACAGTTGAGCTATTGTGAATTGAGATGCTATAAACATTGATGTGGCTGTGTCACTGTAGTATGCTGATTTTAAGTCTTTTGTGTGTAGACTGAGGAGTAGGATAGCTGGATCAAATGGTAGTTCCATTCCAAGTTTTCTAAGGAATCTCCATACTGCTTTCCAGAGTGGTTTCACCAATTTGCAATCCCACCAGCAATGTATGAGCGTACATTTTCCCTCACATCCTCGCCAACATTTGTTGTTGCTTGTATTCTTGATAATTACTGTTCTGACTGGAGTGAGATAAAATTTTAGAGTAATTTTTATTTGCATTTCTCTAATTATTAGAAATGTTGAAAAATTTTCATATATTTGTTGACCATTCATATTTCTTCTGTGAAGTGTCTGTTCAGTTCCTTAGTCCATTTACTGATTAGGTTATTTGTTTTTTTGGTGCTGAGTTTTTTGTGTTCTTTGTATATCCTGGAGACTAATGTTCCATCTGAGGTGCATGTGGTAAAGATTTTGTTCCATTCTGTAGGTTCTCTCTTCATATTATTGATTGTTTGCTTTACTGATAGGAAGCTTTTTAGTTTGATTCCATCCCATTATAAATACAGTTATCTCATGCTGGACAAAGCACCAAAAATATACATTGGAGGAAAGGTAGGCTATTCAACAAATGGTGCTATGAAAACTGGAAATCCATATGTAGCAAAATGAAATTAAACCCCCATCTTTCACCATGCACAAAAATCAACTCAAAGTGGATCAAGCACTTAGGCCCTGTAACAGAGGACCTGCACCTAATAGAAGAAAAAGTGGACCCAAATCTTCACCATGTCAGCTTAGGACTGATTTCCTTAATGAGACTATTTTAACTTTATTATTATTTTTTCATGATAGTACAGTATATTTGAAATATTATATATACACAGAATAAGTCTAAGTTGTTCCAGTTACAATTCCATGATTGTGGTTGTACATAATGTGGATTTACATTGGTCATGTATTTATATATGAAGATAGGAACAATATATCTGATTCATTCTACTCTTACCTATTACTGTCATTACAGTTTCTTCAGGCAATGCAAGGATATTCCCCTCACAAAGAGAGACTGCTTCCACTGGGGGGTTAGTATACCTCTTCCATTGATAGTAGAGAGTCCTCTACCACTATTTTCTAGGCAAAATGACTATTCAGAATATAGGTGCTCAATGTTCTCAGCTTCATCTGGGTCTTCCATATCATCACATTACCACTTTTAAGACCCTTCCTAATGATTATCCTCACAGGGCTTGTACTGAAAATTTGAATCCCTCTGCTCATCCTTTTTTCCTCCCTGTAGTGGTATTGGGAACATCCAACCAATATAACTACATTCATTATTTAGCTTAAAATGTTAAAAAATGGCATATATATAATAATCTAATTCCTTGATTCTTTTAAGCAGTTGAATTGAAGTATCCAATTGTGATATTTTCAATATCTCCATTGTTAAATCATACCATGGGCTATTAGAGTTCTCTTTACTACTAAAAATATAATCAATAGCATATTTAAAATGAATCAAATGAAAGAGTCAATTCCAGAAACCTCCTTAAAATTATTTTCCTTTAGAACAAGTTTCACTACCAAATCTGTATTTGGTTCTTCAGAGAATAGAACCAAAAATGTGGGGGGAGGTGAGAGAAGGGAGTGGGAGAAAGTAGAAGAAGAAGAAGGAGGAGGAGAGAGGAGGGAGAAGAGAGAGATTTTCAGAAATTGTGATTGTGATTTAGAGGAGTATGGAGGTTGACATGTCCCACTTTCTTGCAGTTAAGCTAGCAGGAGACCCAGGGGATTTGATAACGTAGTTAGAGCCTGAGTCTGAAAGCCTGAGGACAGTTGAGCTGATAGTATATTTCTAGGCAAAGGCTGGTAAATACACTCTGATGAACCAATGTTTCAGTTGAATTCTAAAGGCAGTGAAGCAGGAGGAATTCCTTCTTACTGATGGGAAGGTCAATTATCAATTTAGTGTTTTATTCTAGTCCTCAACTGATTATATGACACTAACTCACATTAGGGAAGACAGTGTGCTTTATTCATTTTGCTGATTTAAATGGTAATCTTAGCCAGAAACACCCTCACAGATGCACAGAATGATATTTAACCGAATTTCAGGGTACAAGATGGCCCAGTCAAGTTGACACAAAAATTAACTGTCATAGCTGATATGAATATATTAAAATATTTAACTGTTCATCTGTTGAAAGACATTAGGATAAATTTTTGACTATTAGAAGTACAATTCCTAGAAACATTTGTGTACATATTCTTAATTAAACATAAATTTTCATATTTTGGGAAAATGAAATTCAGCTGCCCAGTTGCATGAAATTGTGTTTCATTTTATAAGAAACTGAAATTTTTTTTCCAGAGACACTGCAATAATTTACATTTCAAATGCAAACATATGAGCAAACTAATTTTTCTCTATCCTCACCTATATTTAGTTTTGTCAATAATTTTTATTTTAGGCATTATGAGAATTTTGTCATGGTATCTAATTATAATTTAAATTTGTATTTACCGGTAGCGAGTGTAGTTGAACATCTTTTTATGTGCTTATTTGCCATTTGTGTATCTTCAACCAAATGTCTATTCATGTCATTTGTCCACTTCTTAATTAGCTTGTTTTCTTACTGTTGAGCTAGAGTTCCTTATGTATTCTGGATGCAATGATTTTATTGAGTATGTACATGAAATAGCCTCTCTCAGTGTTTGGCTTATCTTAAATCTTTTTTTTCATCTTATGTACAGGTTCTTTCGCATAGCAAAATTTTCATCTTGATGAAGTTCCAATTACTTATTATTTCCTTGTATAAATTATGACTTTGGTATCAAGTCTAAGAACTCTTCACTTTACTCTAGATTCAGAGGATATTCTCCTACCTTATTTTTACTTGCTAAGAATATTATAGCTTTATTTTTTCATTTAAGTTTATGATCTAATTTTGGTTAAATTTATTGATGTCAAGGTTTAGGTTTAATTTTATTTATTTTGCTATGAATTTGGTGAAAAGGTTATACTTTCAACATTTAATAAAAATTTAATTTAAATTTTTGCCAAAAATCAAGAATATTTTTTGTGGGTACATTTCTAGGTTTTCTATTCTGTTGTGATTACTTATGTTTTTATCCCTCCACAATATCACACTGTCCTGAAGACTGTTGCTATATAGTAGCCCTTAATATGTACTAGAGTAATTCATTTTAATTATTCTTCACCAAGGTTATTTTAGCTATTGGAGAGCCTGTGTCTTTCTATGTACATTTTAGAATAGCTTTTGTATATCTACATAAAACTTCACAATATTTTGATGACAAATGCATTAAACCCATAGATCAATTTGGAAAAACTCCACATGTTGTGTTTCCTTAATGTAGTATGTCTGTCATATTACTTTAGTATTCTTTGATCTCTTTATTTCTTTGGAATTTTCAGCATGGACAAACTGCACATATATTGTGATTTTTATATGTAAGCATATAATTTTCTATGGAAAGACTGCATTCCTTTAGTTTGTATTTTTATTTATATTTCTGTATGTTTATTGTGAATGTATAAGTTGCCATTGGTTTCTGCTTGCTGATCTTTTTTCTGCAACCTCATTGAATTAACATTAGTTTTAAAAGCTGAAATTTGAGATTTTCTGGGTAGTTTAATCATGTCATATACATAGGGCCGAGTTTAATTTCTTTCTTCTCAATCTATATGATCTCTACTTTCTTACTTTATTTATGTGGCTAGAACTTCCAATTCTGTGTTGAATTAGATTGGTGAGAGTGGACATCCTTACTTTATTTTTGATCTTTGAGCGAAAGTATTCATTTATTCATTACTCAATATGAACTTAGCTGTAGGTTTTTTTGTAGATATTATTTTTCAAGTTGATATAGTTTTCTCTCTTCCTAAATTACTGAGGATTTTTATCATAAATGGATATTAAATTTTGTCAAATATTTTTGTGTATATTATCATTAAATGTTTAATTTTTACCATATTGAAATATTTGATCATTCTGATTGATTTTTAATGTTGAGGAAGCCTTGCATACTTGAGAAAGTACCATTTTGTTATGATATATAATTATTTTATCCTTTGCTATATTCAATTTGCTAATCTTTTTTATGTATTTATTTATTTCTCTCAAAGTTGCATTTTAATACATGTTATCAAACATAACAGAAAAAAACAAATTTTCAGAAGCTGTACACACTATTCACTGAAAACATTTGTTGAGGCAAATAGAAAAAAAATTGTTACAATCATAATTTTTCTAACTTTGCACAAAATTATAAGCAGATTACATTCTTCATATTTAACATCTTTATATGCACTTTCAATGAACAGTATATATATATATATATATTTATATATATTT
>CM053417.1:22066379-22100601 GCA_028644305.1 Xerus rutilus
TCAAGGAGTGGGATAGCTGGGTCAAACGGTGGATCCATTCCGAGTTTTTTAAGCTCAATTTGCTAATCTTATTAAGAATTTTAGATACAATATTACAAGACATGTGTCCCTCATAGTAGTTTGTTTTATATTGCCTTTGTCTAGTTTTGATATTGAAATGATACTGGCTTCTTAAAATCAGTTAGGATGTGTTTCCATCCTCATCTATATTCTGAAAGAGATTTGTAATATCCATGCTAATTTTTCTTTAAATATTTGTTTGAATTCTCTAGTGAAACTGCCTGGGTCTCTAGATATAACTTATTAGAATTATGTAGCAATTAATTTAAACTTGTTAATGCTAGTAGAACTGTTCAAATTATAATATTTATCTAGCTTGTGTTTTGTTTGTGTGTAATGTTGGAGTAATTAATCCACTTCTGTTGTTGAATTTATAAGAATAATGCTCATAGTATTTACTTAATACCTTTGTGTGTGTGTGTGTGTATGTGTGTGTTGGTGGGAATTAAACCCAGGACCTCACACACACTAAGAAATCACTTTACCACTGACCTATAGCCACAACACATTTATTATCTTCATTTATCCACATTTTTTATTGGTGTATTTTAGTTGTACAGAATGATATGATTTGTTGTCATATATTAGTATATGTACACAAAATAACGATATAATTTGGCCAATATCATTACTTGCTGTAGGAGCTACAGTAACCTCCTGCATTTCATTCCTAATATTGCTGCTCCATGACTGCTGGTTTTATAAAAAAATATTTTTATCAGGTTTGATAGATAATTTTATTACTTTTATTAGTTTTTGAACAAGCTTGTTTCATTGATCTATTATTTTTCTATTTTGAATATTAATGACTTTTACTTTAGTATTTATTTATTTTCTCTGTGTTGGATTTACTTTGCTTGTCTTTTTATGGTGATTTGGGGAAGGCTGCTGATTTAAGGCCCTTTCTGTCTTATCTTTGTTGTTGTTGTTTTGTTTGTTTATTTGTTTGGTACTTGGGATTTAACCCAGAAGCACTTAACTACTGAGTCACATCCGAAGCCTTTTTAAAAAATTTTTCTTTTAGTTGTTGTTGGACCTTTACTTATTTATTTATATATATGTGGTGCTGAGGATCAAACTCAGAGCCTCACACATGCGAGGCAAGCACTCTACCACTGAGCCATAATCCCAGCCCTCCAAGCCTTTTTATATTTTATTTAAAGACTGTGTCTCACTGAGTTGCTTAAGGCCTCTCTAGGTTGCTGAGGCTGGCTTTTAACTTGTGATCCTCCTGCCTCAGCCTCCTGAGCTACTGGAATTACAGGCACCACTGCACCTGTCCCCATTCTGTTTTTAATGTAAATATTCAGAGCTATAAAAGTTTTCATCATTGCTTTAGATGTATCCCTCATATTTTAGATGTATCCCTCATATTTGTTATGTTTTCATATACATTCATACATTTTGTTTCCTTTAATATTTACTCTTTGACCAATAAAAATGTGATGATTTTCAAGTGTCTAGAGATTTTCCCATGTTTTTCTACAATTAATTTCAAATTTGATTTTATTATGACGAATTATACATTTTATATGATTTATGTTTTTCACCAAACTTGGCAAATGTTTTTCCATTAATTCTTCAAACGCTTTTGAAATGTTTTTCTTTTTCCATCTGTGTCTTGGGCACTGGCAATATAGATTTTGTATCTTTTGTTATTTTTCCCTGAAGTCCCTGAGGCTCTGGTCATTTTTTTTTCAGTGTACTTTCTGGTTTTGAAATGGTATGCAATCTATTTTTCTGTTATGAAATTCACAATTTTAACATCTGTAATTTCTATTTTACTACTGTACATACCCATTGATTTTTTAAATTAAATTTACTATAGTTTTTAGTTCTAGCATTTTCAGTAGGTCCTTTTTTATGACTACTAATTCTTCAATGAGATTTTCTTTTTATTTTTTCATTTGTTTCCAGAGAATTTGTATTTGCTTTATGGAATATTTTTATGGTGGTTACTTTAAAATATCTGTCAGATAATTTTGACATTTGTGTCTTCTCAATATTAATGTCAGTTGTTTTTACTGCTTGAAGTTGTAATTTTCCTGATTCTTGGTATGAGAAATTATTTTTAAAAATTAAATTTTGTGCCAGGTGTGGTGACACACGCTTGCAATCCCAGAGGTTGAGGAGACTGAGGCAGGAAGATTGGGAGTTCAAAGCCTCATCCACCTAGTGAGGCCCTAAGCAATTTTGTGAGACCCTATCTCAAAAAAAATTTTTTAAAAAGAGCTGCAAATGTGGCTCAGTCATTAAGTGTCCCTGGATTCAATCCCTGGTACCTGCAGTCCCCTCAAGTTAGTGATGTATGCACTATTTAGATTTCTATTTTAGTATGCATTTTAGATTTAAAATATAGGCTTTAGGCTATTTTGTGGGTTGCGGTACCAATGACAACTTAATTTTCATAACCTTTGTAATATTTTGCTCTGCTTTGTTTATCTGGTACTGTTAGGTCTCCCCACTTTTCCATTTATAGATTTTTGTTTTCTAACAGCGGGAAACAAAGTTCATTTTCTTTGGTCCATTTGTGGATTAGAGTTACATAGATCAGTTAATCTCTATCCTAATTCCTTCAGAGTGATTTTGTTAATAATTTAGATTAATTCATCAGTGTTTAAATTCCATTTGGGTCCCTCCCAACAATACTTTTTCTAAGTGTTTTTATATGTTCAGTATATGAAGTATATGTCAAATATTAATATGGTTCTATGATTCAGACTTTGCAAAAATGTGTTATTCCTTCCTAATACCTGCTACCCAATTCTAGTTCTTTCTTTCTTGCCATCTATTTTCTACCTGCTGTGTTTCATAACCAATCTACTCAATTTCTAGTGTATTATATCTTTCTTGTATAGCTTTTCATTTTTTTGTTAAGGAGAAGATTTCTGTCTCCTCCCTTTCCTTTCCTTTCCTTTTCCCTTTTCTTTCTCTTCTCTTTCCTTTACTTTCCCTCCCTCCCTTCTCTCTCTCCCTCCCTCCCTCCCTTTCTTTCTCTTTCTTTCTTTCTTTCTTTCTTTCTTTCTTTCTTTCTTTCTTTCTTTCTTTCTTTCTTTCTTTCTTTCTTTCTCTCTCTCTTTCTTTCTCTCTCTTCTTTCTTTCTTTCTTTCTTTCTTCTTTCTTTCTTCTCTGAGGAATGAAATCAAGTGCTCTCTACAACTTATCTACATCCCCAACATTTTATTCATTCATTTTTATTTTAAAAAAGGGTATCACTGAATTTTTGAGGGTCTGAAAAATTTGTTACAGCTGTCCGTGAACTTGTAATCAGCCTCCCGAGTTGCTGGGATCACAGCCATGGAGCACCACACCCAGCCTTTTTAAAAATAACTTCTTAATTCTTACACAAAGGTAGAATACTCTTGAGTTTTGATTTTTTTCGCTTACACTGTTTACTGGGAAATACTTTATCTGTTTATAAATTTTTACTCTTACTTAGAAAGCCTTTACCTCCATAACAGTTAAAAATAGTTAAAAAGTTTTCTTCTAATACTTGCTTGGGTTTCATATTTTACATTTATATATTTAAATTTCAAGTTTTTTTGTATCTCATATCATAGAGACTCACTAATCCCTGCATAACTTATTGGAAAGCCTATCTTCACTCCATCAATTTGAGATGTGGTGGTTAATTTGGAGGAATTGATACCTTATACGTTGAAAACCAATAAACCATATCATGGCAAAGCAATGCAAAGCACACACATAGCACTCTAAACTATGCTACCATAGGAGGGAGTAGAAAAATCAAAGTTATCTTTGCAATTATGGTGTGATTGAGTAAACGATTTGAGGACTAGAGTGATGGACACAAGATGATTTGATTTGATAAGGAGTAGACATGAGTAAGACAGGAAAATGGGAATAGGAATAGTTGAAAGCTTCCATAAAAAGTAGAATAAAGAATTTCAATGGAATTTTTTAATGCAGTGTGAGCACAATTGTAGGCTTTTTAAGATAAAGGGCACATAAGAGAACAAAATATATGGTATTATATTGCTTTCTAAATTCAGGTTTGGGGATTTTATTTCATTGGGACTTCCATTATATAACAGTTTATAATCATAATAATCATGTAGCTAATGTTCTGTAATTTAGCTACTACACTGTTGTAAACATTAACAATCATGTAGCAGATATGAAGAGCAGTGGGATAAACGGGCAATATTCATATTTCAGTTAGTTATAGCCTATTGCATAATTACATAAGATAAGTTGCCAATTGTACAAAAATCTGATGTTGGCATTGAATTGCAACAATTAATTTTGTGACTAACAAATCTTCTTGAAGATGGTAGGCACTAAAGAAAATTTATAGAAAATATGAAAATATATATCTCATCAGCAATCACCATGATCCAAAAATAATAGCATTTATAAAATTTTTGAGTAAAATGATATTTCTTTCATGACTGTGGTTATATCTATGTTGTAATGTGCACATTAGCTCTGTATTTCACTGGTTGTTTGTTGTAGTCTACAATAAAAGGTCTTCCTTTCTACAATGTGATTATCATAATAAGCCTGGAGAATATCTTTTTCCTTAATTTATTTAACTTTTAACTGGTGAAGGCTATGCTTATTTTAAGTGTTTCTGTAAAGAAAACATTCATTGTTTATGGAATCTGGTTTTTCTGCTAATATTTAAAAATGTTTAATTAAAATATTTGAGAATCATTAAATGGTATTTTTCTGAGAAATAATATTTACTAATTTTTTAAACTATTAAAGCTTGAATATATTAAGTACAAAATATACACATTTTGCATTTTAATTTTGTCCGTTGTAATGCACATTTTAATTATGCTTCATTCTGGAAAAGTATACATTTATTTTTCTTTTTGATAGATATTAGGATGATATGAGCTTGCATTGAACCATTATAATCTCTAATATTTTATGCTATTTCTATTCTAACTACTGTGTATATAAATGTGTTGAATTACTTTAAGGAGTAGAATTATAGTTTTATCTTAAAGTATATAATGAAGAGTAGCAGAATACCCACCTCAAAATATACCACTTCATATAAGGATTATTTTGAGCTAAAAACACTTGAAAAAACAGCAGATGCAAGGTCAATATACTCTCCTCTTTGATTCCTAAAAACTGGAGATAAAAAATTCTGTGTGTAAGATATTCTCCCAGTACTAGCAGAAAGGAAACATCCTTCAATGGGGACTCATGGCTGAGAGAATTCTGTACAAACAGATCTTGTTAAAGTAAGTCTTAATTTCTGTTCGTATCATCACATAATTTACTTTTACACAGTTTTTCTTTATTTAAACTAATATAAAAGCATTTGAGTTTTGCTATTTCTTTAGTTCTCATTTTCTTTCTACATTTTTTTCTACATTATTTATGTAATTGTACATAATGATGGAATTTACTGTTACATATTCATACATGCATACAATATAACAATGGAATTTGGCTAGTATCACTCCCCAGAACTTCTCCATCCCTGTCTCTCAACTTTCCTCTACTGATCTCCCTTGATTTTCATGATATCCTCACCTCCGTCTTTCTTTTCCTTTTTCCTCTCTAAATTCCACATATGAGACGAAAGATATGACCCTTGATATTCTGAGTTTGCCTTATTTTGCTTAACATAATGGTTTCTAGTTCTATCCATCTTCTTGCATATGCTATACTTTCATTTTTCTTTATGGCTGAATAGAACTCTATTGTGTATACATACCACATTTTCTTTATCCATTCATCTGTTGATGAACACCTAGCCTTGTTCCATAGTTTGGCTTCAGTAAATTGTGCTGCTATAAACATCAGTATGCATGTATCTCTATAATCCACATCCCGCGTGGACGGTAAGGACGAGATTTCCTGACTGGTAAAAGACTGACTAAAAAAATGAGACATCAAAAAAAACCACAGAACACAGAAAATAGTTTCAAAACACAGGGGTAGGATAGGCTCAGATGGTTCTGACTTCTAGCAACTGGCAAAATGGCAAAATGGCATCTGGCATGTGGCATCTGTCAAAATGGACCCCGCATGTGCTTTATTTATGTGGGGGAGGGGCTTCAAAGACCTTCCATGGAACATTCTTAAGTTGGAGTCTTGCAGTCAGCAGGTTGATTGGCATTTTGGCAGGTCACACCCATCTCAGAGGGGCTGAGTGGCTACAGCAGGTCAGCCCATCTCTAGTGCTGTGTGAGACTCTTGTGTGGTAGTTCACACACAGCCCATGGACCACTCTCTACATATCTCCACAGTTTGATGATGCTAATTCTTTAGGATAAATATTGAGAAGTGTTGTAGCTGTATCATGTGGTAGTTCCATGCCTAGTTTTTCTTTTTTTAGTCAATATATTTTTAGTTATTATATTTATTTCTATATTCAAATTGTCCCAGATTTGACCAGCAAGAGCCCCTTAAAATTGATCCCTATGCCATTTTAAAATACCCTATCATTTGTTTAGCATTTCCTCACTTCCTGGCACAAGGAGATATTTCAGGCTCTTCTTTTGTTTTCATTTTTTATTGGTTCATAATTGTGATACAAATCATTAGAATTCATTTTGACATAATTATAAATGTATGGAATGTAATTTGTAATTCAGACTCTAGTACTTAAGCTTATCATCCTCTTCTTCCTCCCTCCCTTGTTTATGTTGCTTTACTGATCTATTTATTTACATTTTTTAAAATTAGTGTGTTGTGGATATATATTATGGTGAGCTTCATTATAGTATATTCATATATGCATATTGGAAAGTTAATTCATGTTCATTCCACGGTTTTCCCCTTATCTTATCCATCCTCCTTCCCCCAAAATCCTCTTCTTTTGCCCCCCTGATATTTTTTGTTTTGATGGAAACCCCTTCCCCATTGCTGATTAAAATGCACGCACACACACACACACACACACACACACACATACACACACACACACACATATATGTGTGAGATATATATATCACATATTCTTTATCTGTTCATGCATTGAAGGGCACTTAGGTTGGTTCCATAGTCTGGCTACTGTGAGTTGTGCTGCTATAAATATTGATGTGGCTGCGTCAATGTCATATGCTGATTTTAAGTCCTTTTAACATATACTGAGAAGTGAGATTACTGGGTCAAATGGTGCTTCCATTCTCAGTTTGTTGAAGAATCTCCATACTGTTTTCCATAGTGGTTGTGACAATTTGTAGTCCCACCAGGAATGTATGAGTGTGCCTTTTCCCTCACATCTTGCTAAAACTATTATTTGTGTTCTTGCTAAATGTCATTCTGACTAGAGAGGGATAAAATCTCAACGTGGTTTTGATTCACATTTCCCTAATTGCTAGAAATATTGACGACTATTTTTCATATATTTTTTGGCCATTAGTATTTCTTTTTTTGATGAGTATCTGTTTAGTTCTTTGGCTTATTTATTAATTAGGTTGTTTGCTTTTCAGTGCTAAGTTTTGAGTTCTTTCTATATCCTTGAAATTAATGCCTATCTGAGGTGTAGGTAGTAAAAATTTTCTCCCATTCTATATGCTTTCTCTTCATACTCTTGTTTCCTTTGCTGTGCAGAAGCCTTTTAATTTCCTTTGCTGTGCAGAAGCCATCCCACTTATTGATATTTATATTAGTTCTTGAACTTTAGGAGTGTTCTAAGGAAATTGGCTTCTAATCTGATATGTTGGAGTGTTGGACCTATATTTTCTTCTAGTATATGCAGGCAATATTTACTCTGATCTCCCATCTTCTGCAGCAGCATCTGCTGTGTGGCTACCTCAAGATGGCTCCCACCTCAGCTTTCCACAGCTGGTTGAGAAACACAGGGTACTTTTCAAGCACCAGTTCACAATGCAGCCTCTGGGTGAGCTACTTTCAGGCTGCTTTTGTGATCTCAGGTTTTTTCCATACCAAATGCATCCATTATCTTTCCCTCTGTGTTCTCCCTCCCCTCTGTGCTGAACCTGCACCACTACTGGTGCAGCTGCCGCTGCCAAAACCAGCTTGGCTCCAATGTACTCTTTCTTCTTTGTTCAATGTACCAAAATTTCTGTGTCTCTAAGACACTCTGACTGTCTTAATTAAATTTTAGTGAAATCTCTATTTCACCACTTCACTGAGGAGCAGTAATCCCAGTGCTTGATCCCAAGCCACAAAAGCAATGAGTAATGCAGCTTTCCTTTAATCTGCCTCTTGAATCTTCCCATTCAAATTTTTTGTTCTAATTTTTTTATAAGAACTCCTCTGTCACATAAAATTAATGTTCAATTTGTAGGATTTTTTTGTGTTAATCTATTTATTTCAATTTAATTCTCAAACCCAGCTGGGGGAACTTAAGGGAGTAAAAGTAAAGTTTTGCCTCCCCTACAACCATTTGTAAACTGTCATGAAAGATGGTTCTTTCTTGTAGTACAGAGGCAGATATTTCTGGACTGAGTCACAGTTACACATAGGTATAAATGAAAATGGGCTATTGCTAACAAAAATCACCTAAGGGACTGCCTCCTATTATTCTGGATTATAGAACTATATACTTCCTTAAAACACCTAGAACTTCTAGCACAATGCTGGGTACACAGCAGACATTAATTAAGTACCTATTGATTATGTGATAAATCTGCATTAGAATGCTCATGAGATTGTTATAGGGAAGCTGGAAATAGATAAATGTATTTTGTAAAAGCTGTAAATGCAACTCCGTAAAAGGTATCATTATAGTAATAATACTCCTTGTAGAATGTTAGAGAATATAAAGGTCACTTTTAATCCTTTTTCTTCATGTAATTTGATGCCTTAACTTTTTTATATATTAGACCATGGATAATTTTAAAGAACCAATGTTTCACATGATAAAATTTGGAGCTACATCATAATGGCTCCATTAGCGATCTTATCTGACCTGTTCTGTTTGTTGGAGTTAACCATAAGTTATTATTAACAGTGCCTACATTGTCTTTGGAAGGGTGATATTACATAATGCTTTAGTGATGTTTTAATGGGATCTTACGACCCTACTTCAGGGAAAGTTACTTAACTTCATATGTAACTATGATTCGTTACTCATTGAGGCATGTGCCTTCTCAGCCATTCTAGAGTCCATAGTCCTTTAGAAATAAGGGTAATTGAAAGATTGATGTACTATGTTGTTTATAAATAAATGTTCATAATTTAAAATCTAAATCAATATTCAGATTTTAAAATAAACCAGAGAAATGTGTAAGGGTACAAGAAAAAATGGCTGAGGTAATAAAGTTATTTTTGTAAGACTAAAATTTTAAAATAGATGATGCATTATGCTAAATTATATGAGAAAGTAAAATTTAAATACTTGCTCTGTATTGCTTATTTTTATAAAATGAAAAGCATGTTAAAATAGTTTACATTTGAAACTAAGGTAGTCACTTCAACTTTATCTGTAAGTCTAGCCTTAGCATTTCCTTGGAATCTTGTGTTAATAATGTTCACTAGTTAATCATGATTTACAAATGTAAGTTATATTGTTAAATTATACTTTATTTCTTATATGTGTAAAACATTTTTTATATCCTAACTCCTTGTCTAAGAATTAATACTGTGTATATAGAACATCTTAATTAAAGTGATAAATATAGTGACATAAAGATAACTCCTATTTTTGAAGATTTAGTATGGGATTTAAAAGCATTTATTCAATAAGTGTAAAAGAACCTCATATATTTTGACCCTGTACTTGCAGCTGGATATACAGAAATATATTCTTTTCCTTTACAAAGTGGACAGTTTGCCAGGGAATACAGTTAAACAGTAAACAAGATATGTATTGGAGTAGAAGAAAGCTCCTCATCAATGTTTACAGCAGTACAATTCACAATAGCTAAAATATGGAATCAACCAAGATGCCTGTCAAAGGATGAATGGATTAAGAAATTGTGATATATACATTTCTACTCAGCCATTAAAAAGAATGAAAATATGGCATTGGCTGGTAAATGGATGGAAATGGAGAATATCATGCTAAGTGCAATAAGCCAAACACAGAAACTCAAGGGTTGAATATTTTCTCTCGTATCTGAAAACTAGAGTAAAATATAGAAAAAGGGGAGGAAAAGACAGGATAACATAACTAATGAATCACATGTAAATTAATAGAGGACTAAAAGGAAGTCTTGTAGAGGAAGGAGATTGGGAGGGTGGATGAGAAAAGGGGTGGGGGTCAAGTGGATCATGTACTGAAATTGATTTCCAGGCATGTGTGAGTTCGTTAGGATAAACCCATCTACAATTTACAACTATAAAGCCATAATAATAGTGATGACAATAATAATAATAATATTCTTGAACCTTCAATGTTCTACATATGTAAAAATAGATCAACTTTAATGATAAACTTTACAATATCTTGAACACATAAATTTAAAAAAAATACCTTTATAAGAAAAGTTGTTTTGTTCTATCACATTAAATCATACCTTTCTAAACACTTATTTATATACCTGCCTTCTAGCAAGACCATATTTAAATGATAGATTTGCTCAAATAAAGTTAAATTTAGCAAAGAAGTATTTTGTTTACTTGAATGTGAGATGTCCCCCAAAAGCTCATGCGTGAGATAATGCAAGAAGGTTTAAAGGAGAAATGACCGCATTATAATTGCCTTAATCCAATCAGTGAATTGATCCATGACCAGGATTACCTGAGTGGTAACTGAAGGCAGGCAGGATGTGGCTGGAGGAGGTGAGTCCCTGGGGGCCTGGTCTATGGGTATATATTTTGTATCTGTTGAGTGGAGTCTTTTGCTCTGCTCTCTACTCATAATATGAGCTGCTTCCCTCCACCACACTCTTCCACCATGATTTTGTGCTTTACCTCAAGCCCCAAGGATTGGAGCTGGCTCTCATGAACTTAAAACTCTGAAATCACAAGCCCCCAAGTAAACTTTTTCTCCTCTACAATTGTTCTGGTCAGATCTTTTAGTCACAGCAATGAAAAAGCTGACTAAAATAATTTTGACTCCAACTTGTCTGCCTGCTCCCTTCACCCTCTTACCATGAACATCTATAAAATAACTTAACACCAAAAATATCAACTCAATCAAGAAATGGATAAAGGAACTGAACAGGCACTTCTCAAAAAAGAAATACAAATGGTCAACAAATATATGAGAAAATGTTCAATATCTCTAGCAATTAGAGAAAGGCAAATTAAAACTACACTGAGATTTCATCTCACTCCAGTCAGAATGGCAATTATCAAGAATACTAGTAACAATAAATGTTGGTGAGTGTGTGGGGGAAAGGTACACTCATACATTGCTGGTAGGACTGCAAATTGGTGCAACTATCATGGGAAGCAGTATGGAGATTTCTCAAAAAACTAGGAATGGAAACACCATTTGACCCAGTTATTCCATTCCTCGGTATATAACCAAAGGAGTTAAAATCAGCATAGTAGAGTGACACAATTATGTGTTTATAGTAGCTCAATTCACAATAGGTAAGCTATGAAACCAATCTAAGTGCTCTTCAACAGATGAATGGATAAAGAAAATATGGTATATGGGCACAATGGGGTATTGTTAAGCCATAAAGAAAAATGAAATTATCGCATTTTCCAGTAAGTGGATGGAACTGGAGACTGTAATGCTAAGTGAAATAAACCAATCCTGAAAAATGAAAGGTCAAATGTTTTCTCTGTTAAGGGGTGGGGGAAGAATAGAAGTCCAGTAGATTAGACAAAGAAGAATGAAGTAAAGGGAGGGGAGATGAGAATAAAAAAGACAGTGGAATGAATCTGACACAACTTTTTTTTTTTTGAAATGGTTTTTCCCTTCCTTTATTTTCTTTTTTTTTTTTATTTAGGCTTACATGTTTACAGTGTAAATGATTCATTGTGAAACTTTCTTATGTACATATATGAATACAACACCAGTGAAACTTCACATCATGTATAACCACAAGACTGGGATTCTAATTAGAATAAGATATACTCAATGTTTGTATAAATATGTCAATCTATACTAAGCCAGGCACACTGGTGCATGCCTGTAATCCCAGTGGCTTGGGATGCTGAGGCAGGAGGACGGCAAGTTGTAAGCCAGCCTCAGCAATGGTGAGGTGCTAAGCAACTCAGTGAGACCCTGTATCTAAATAGAACACAAAACAGGGCTGGGGATGTGGCTCAATGGTTGTGTACCCCTGAGTTAAATCCCTGGTATGTCCTCCCAAAAATTTTAAAAAATACATAAATGTCAATATATACTCCACTGTGATGCTTATCTAAAAAGTACAAATAAAATGTACCTTGGCATGACATTTTAAAAATCTTCTCTTTATTCTTTACCCTGTTAACAGAATAGCAGTCTCAGGAAAAAAAATTAGAGATTTGAAAGAAATGAGACTTTGTCATCCTTTTGGACAGTTTTCTAAGGAACCTCCATAGGACTTTCCAGACTGGTTGCACCAATTTTCAGTCACACCAACAATGTATGAGAGTTCCTTTTCCTCCACGTTCTTGCCAACACTTACTGTTACTTGAATTCTTGATAATTGCCATTCTGACTGGCATGAGATGAAATCTTAAATTAGTTTTGTTTTGCATTTCTCTAATTGCTAGAGATGTTGAACATTTTTTCATATATTTGTTGATTAATTATATATCTTCATCTGAGAAGTGTCTGTTTAGCTCCTTAGCCCATTTATTGATTGGGTTTTTTTTTTTTTGAGTTCTTTGTATTTACTGGAGTTTAGTGCTCTATCTGATGTGCATGAGGTGAAAATTTGCTCCCAAAATGTAGACTCTCTCTTCACCTTATTGTTTCTTTTTCTGAGAAGAAGCTTTTTAGTTTGAATCCATCCCATTTATTGATTTGTGATTTTATTTCTTGTGCATTAGGGGTTTGTTAAGGAAGTTGGGGCCTAATTCAACATGATTAAGATTTGGCTCTACTTTTTCCTCTATTAGGTGCAGGGTCTCCAGTCTAATTCCTAACTCCTTGATACACTTTGAGTTGAGTTTTGTTCATGGTGAGAGAAGTTTAACTTCATTTTTCTGCATATGGATTTCAAGTTTTCCCAGCACCATTTGTTGAAGAGGCTATGTATTCTCCAATGTGGGTTTTTGGTGTCTTTGTCTAGGACCTGGGCTCCTGCATGGGTGGTGGGGGTGGTCCTAGGGCTGAGCCTGGACTCCTGCATAGGTAGGTAGGTCAGTAGGAGCAGTCCTGGGCTTCTCTTCCTATCTATCTTATAAGAACATGGCCAGAAGAAAAATAAAATTGGAGAATCAGATGGTTTCTAGACTCTACCATGAATCAGGCTGAACAGGAGAGATCACCTTTGGGGAAGTATAATTTGATTATTAATTTGTTTGGACATTGCTCTTCCCATGAAAAATTTTAAACATATACTCATTAATCTGTTCAGAATGTCTTAATGTTATGTTTTCAAAAATTTTAATGTTAACATCTTTCAAACCTACATAAATGTTAGAACATTGTGACAAATACAGTTATCTAAGATTATGAAGATTATCAAGATTTTGCTGGATGAGTGGTTCACACACGTAATCCCAGCAGCCTGGACAGCTGAGACAGAAGGATAGCAAGTTCCAAGTCAGTCTCAGAAACTTTGTAAGGTCCTAAGCAACTTAGTGAAACCCTGTCTGAAACTAAAATAATATAAAAGAGCTAGGGATGTGTCTCAGTGATTAAGTGTGCCTGTGTTCAATCCTGCTTACCAAAAAAAAAAAAAGAAGAAAGAAAGAAAGAAAGAAAAAAAAAATTAAAATTTTGCCAGCTCATTGACTTATTTTTCCCTGAAGAATTTCAAGGAAAATTCCTAACATATTCATACATAATCCATACATATTTTGCTATTCATCTCTAACAATGTGGAATTTTATTCATTCATGCCATCTTTGTGTCCATCACAACATCTAACAAATTTAAAAAAGTATTCCTTGATTTTATCTAATACCAAAGCCATATTTAAATTTCCATTATAATCTCAAATTAATAATTTTGTGCTTGGCTTGTTTGAATTAAAATTCAAATTGTCTTACAAAATGTGCTCAATTGTGTCTCTTATGGCTTGTTTAATCCAGAGCAGCCTCCACTTAATTTTGTTTCCATAACATTACCTAATTAAAGAAACATTAATGATTCTGTACAATGACCAACATTCTGAATAAGATGGTTTACTTCTTTATTACGTTGTTTAACTTGGGTTTCTAGCCTTCATACTTTCTATCAATTACATGTAAGTGCTAAAAGCTTGATTAGATTCAAATGATATTTGGCATCATCCTATTTGATATGGCAATAATTTACAGGCATATATTGAATATTGGTTATTTCAAAAATAGAGTATTTTTTCTGAGAAAATATGGTCCTTGATTCCTTTAACTGGAAAACATTTAAATATCAATATCTGTGCTCTTGTATGTATATGTGTATATATATAAATATATGTACATACATACTTACAGTGCATAGTTTTGCATAAATTTAGATATTAAGGAATATAGTTAAAGAATTAAAGATATTTTCAGACTAAGACAGAGTATTAGTTATAGAGATTGAATTGCAGAGTCAGAGAAGTTATAATGGTAATGTCATGTAGTTAGAATACTGTTACACATGCAAAGTTTAATTATTTAATTAAATTCAGTGCTGGGAATTGAACTCAGGGCCTTCTCCATGCTAGGCAAGCGCTCTACTATTGAGCCACATCCAGCTAAAGTTAAATTTATAGTTATAGTTAGACTAATAGTTATATAGCTATATTGTTATAATTATTATAGAAGTATAACACTGGCATGGTAATAAACTAATAGTTATATCAATAGTTATAGAACTAGTGATATGATATTATAGTTACATACTTATAGGTATTGAACTTTGCTTAAATCATTAGAAATGGAATTATAGGTTTATATTTAAAGAAATATTGTAATACTTTTAAAGTTACAGTGTCACAGTAATAGTTGTACTGTTTAGTTATGTTCTGTTTTAATGAGTGTTACAGTTATAGTTGTAGTTACAGTTATAATTGTATGATTAATCATTTTACTCTTTTATTTGCAATGGCAAACTTTTAATTATATTGATAATTATAATTTTAATTGTATAAAGTTACTTCAATATGGTAGTACTAAATTTTCAGTATTGTACTATAGTTATATTTCTATAGTTATAGTTGCAATGTTACTTTTATAATTGTCATGTTAGTGTTAGAGTTTCAATATAGTGTTCTGTGATAGTATTATAGACTTATAATTGTTATTATGGTTGTACTGTTACATTATTGCATTAAGGTTATAGGTACATTGTTAACATGGAGTTGATATTGTTATCATTGGCTTGATATAGAAGTAGTATTATAGTTAAAATTTTAGTGTCATAGTTACACTGCTATAGTTACAATGTTATAGTCAGACTTAAGTTGTTATATTGTTATACATTTTAATATGGTTATAGAATTTTAGTTACAATTATGCACTTAATATTTCATCTATAGAGTCATAGTTATTGTTAAAAGTGTATCATTGTAGTTAAGGAATAACAGTTCTTGCTAAATATTTATAGTTATAGGTACAGAATTATAGGTGTATTATTATAGGTTTGTGTTCACAGTTATAGTTTTTATCCTGTAGATATACATATACTGCTAGTGTAAAAAACATAATGCTACAGATATTGTTATTGTATTATTATTAAAGTTACAGTCAGTATTATGTTAATGATAGTTATAGAATTATAATTATTATTATAAAGATATAGTCACACTATCATAATTATAATTACAGTTTTATAGTTACAGTGGCAATTTGATGATTGTAGTGATAACAGTTTGATTATAGTTACAATGTAATAGTTATAGTTATATTATGATAGTTATACTTTTAATGTTATATAGCTTAGTGTTATAGGGTTATACTTACATTATTGTAATTGTCATTTAATTATATTTATAGTGTTGTGGGTTTATTTATAATGGTTTAGCTATAATTATAATGGTTTATATGTATAATTATAATGCTGTAGTTATATTTTTATAGTTATAATTATATCCATAGTTATATAGTTAAAACAGTATTGGAGTGTAGATAGATCATAGTGATCATAATTTTATTGTAATTATATTATGATTATAGTTATATTGTTATACTGTAAGATACTTTAATATTATACTATAGGGTTATATTCACAATATTAAAACTTTATCTATAGTAATGAAATAATGGTGCTAATTTTACTTAAATATTTCTTTTACTATCTAGAATCCCTTTTTGTTTTATGTAATAGTTTATCAATGTTTTTAGTTTTATGTGATACAATTTTTCAATTTTTTCTGGAATTTTTTTGTATTTGCACTGTTATAGTAATATTTAGCATATTAAATCAGAGTTCTACTGCTCCATCATAGTTATCATTATGTTTTATATGCATTAATTATAAATATATTGCTATTCTTTTATTTTAATGCTATAATTAGTATTATAGTTATGGTATATCATTTTAGTACTGTAGTTATTTTTACAGTGTTAGAAGTATAGTGATAATAGTAATGTTATACATTTATAGGGCTATTGTTCTAGTTATATTGAGAGAGCTATTGTTATAGTTATCATGTTCTAGTTATAGTGATAGCTATAATATTAACTTTATAGCACAATACTATAACTTTAAGACTATAAGAATAGAAATATAATTATAAATCTCTAACATTAAATCCATGGTAGTATTACAGGTTATTGCTGAAGTAATAATGATAATTTTATACTGATAATGTTATAGTCATAGAATTATGTTTATATTAATGTAGTTAAATTTTATACTAAGAGACAAGTCTATAATAATAGTTAAAGTGATAAGGTCATGAGCTGGGCGCTGTGGTCATGCCTGTAATCTCAGCACTTTGGGGGAATGAGACAGGAGAATCGTGAGTTCAAAGCCAGCCTCAGCAACAGTGAGGTGCTAACCGACTCAGTAAGACCCTGTCTCTAAATAAAACACAAAAGAGGGCTGGGGATGTTGCTCAGTGGTTGAGTGCCCCTGAGTTCAATCCCTGGTACCAAAAAAAAAAAAATGATAAGGTCATGATTATACTAATATACTTATGGCTATGATGATAACAATATATTTATTCTGTTCATGTTATATAGTTTAGTGTTATGATATTTTGCTAAAAGTGATTCATATTATATTTATATAATACTAGAAATAGAACATAATATATTGTTATAATTATAAGCTTTACATATAATTATGTTATAATTTTGATCTTAACATATAATGATGGTGTTAGTATATTTGTGATAAATTTATAAGATAGTAATAGAAGTATTAATATAATTAGAAATATTTTGGTTATAGAAATAATGTTATGACTATATATAGAGAGTAAAAGTTAGAGTTATAATTTGATATTTACAGTTATAGGTTATAATTCTAATCATCATACTATAATTATTTTTATAGTGAGATGTAGTCTTATCAGGTTATTATTAAGAATTTTTTATTCTTATAATGCTATGGCTGTGTTATATGGCTACAGTTATAGTAAAATTATAATATTTGGAGTAAAAATGTAACAACTGTAATGACATAATTATCACTGTCATCAGTGTTATTGTTATACCTATAGTTATATTATTTGTTTTAATTTTATATTTCAATTATAATTGTAGTTATACAGTAATATTTAGTTATTTTATAGTTATATGGTTAGTGATATAGTATGATAAAGTTATATTTATAGTATAGAGTTTGTTTACAGTGTTAGAGTTTAGCATTATAGTTATATAACTGGCCTCATAATTTTGGTATTCAAATTATATTTATAGTGATAGAATTATAGTTCAAGTGTTATAGCTCTAGCACTAGCATTATAATTCTAGTGGTATAATTATAGATAAAGTATATTATACTGCTATTGATGGAGTTATTTTAGCATTATAGATATAGTTTATTATTACATTGTTATAATAAAAGGAAAAAGTATCAGGTTGTAATTTTGTTTCTATAGAGTATTAATACTGTAGTTATAGTGGTAGTATAATAGTTTCAGTGTTAAATATACTGTTATAGTTATTGTATTATCATAATTTTCATATTCTATAAGATTATTGTTAATTTAAATTATACTTATTTTAGAATCTTAATTCTAGTTATTGTGTACTTCTTCTAGGTATTAAGCCTCCACTCTAGTTACAGGTATGGTTATAGATTTATTATCATAATTATATAGTTACAGTCAGTATATAAGGGTTATGATGATAGTGCTACAATTTTAGTTATACTGATACAGTTTTAGTTATCCCATTGTTATGGTGCTACAGTTCTAGTGTTATATATGTAGGTATATTTATGGTATTTATGATATAGTTTCTGTTACAGCATTATAGGGATTCTTGTTCAGAGATAATGACATTTTAAAAAATATTATATTACTTTCAATTGACAGATAGTCATTGTACATATTTATGAGGTAAAGTGTGATACTTTGACACATGTATACAATATGTAATGATCTGATCAGTGTGATTGGCTAACCCATTTCCTCAAACATTTATTATGTCCTTTTGCTTGGAACATTTCCAAATCCTCTCTGCCACCTATTTTTAAATACACAAATGTCATCAACCATGGCTACCCTATTGTGCTATAAAATGTTTAGAAGCTATTACTCCTATCCAAAGTATATCACATACTCATTTACCATCCTCTTTACATGCTCTCCTTCCCCACATACTTCCCAGGCTCTGGTAACTATTATTCTATTCAATTGCTTTGGGAACAATGTTTCTTCCACAAATAAATGAAAAGATGTGGCATTTCTCTTTCTGTTCTATTCATATTACTGCAAATGACAGAATATCATTGGTTTTTAATGGATAAGTAATGTTCCATTATGTGTGTGTATAGCAGTGTATTTACCCATTCATCTATTAAAGAACATCCAGGTTGATTTCATATCTTGGATAGTGTAAGTAGTATTACAGTCGTCATTCAGATGTCTCTTCCGAATACTGATTTTAATCCCACTATAGGAGTAGTGGAATTGCAGGATCATACAGTAGTTTTATTTCTAGTTTTTAAAGGAAAATGCATACTGTTTTTCATAAATGCTGTGCTAAATTACCTTTCCACCAAAAGTGCATAAGGATTCCCCTTTCTTCATAGCCTAACCAGAAATTTGTTATTTCTTTTTTGTCTTTTTGGTAGTAGTCATTCTAACTGGGGTGGGATATCATTGCCATTTTGATTTGCAAGTCTCTGATGAGTGATATTGAGCACTTTAAAAAAGAACTTTTGGACATTTGTATATCTTCTTTTGAGATATGTCTAACTTGTCTTTTGCTCATTTTAAAATAAGATAATTTTTGATGTTGAATTAATCCCTCTTCACATAAAGAGCCTACAGATATTTTCTACTATCCTGTAAGTTTATATCTTCACTCACTTGTTTCCTTTACTATACAGAAAATTTTTTAGTTTTATGTAATAGTTTATTGACATTTTAGTTTTATATGATACAATTTATGAATTTTTGCTGAAATTTATTTATTTATTTTTGTACTTGGCAGTGAACCCAGCGTTTGTTACCAGTTGAGCTGCATCCAAGCCCCTTTTCACTAAATTGCAGAGACTGGCCTTGAACTTGAGATCCTCTGGCCTCAGCCTCCCAAGTCTCTGGGATTACAGGCACATGCCACCATGCCTGGCTCAAATTTTGCTTTTGTTACCTGTGCTTTTGGGATCATATTAAAAATAATTTGCCCAGATAATGTTCTGAACTGTTTCCCTACTTTCTAGATGTTCTTCTAGATGTTCTAGATATTCCAGTTTGGGCTCCAAATTTTATGTGTTCTTTTTTGAGTTTTTTTTTTAATTTAGTTTAGGATATTACACATGAAAAAACAATTATAGCACTAATTTCAGGCCAAAGAAGAGTAGTTTTTTCCTCTGGAGAAATTTACTTTTGCTTCTGGGGTGTGTCTAGGGATACTAGTAATCTCTAATCAACTAAATTCATTATAGAGATTGAGATAATTTGGTACTGTGTTCCCCTCATTGCAAGGGAAGGATGGAGGTCTTTACATTCTCATTCCAAAGCATGGGAAATTTACCAGAGAGCTGACTTGATTAGATTTAATTCCATTTTTAATTATTTTTACTTTTAGTACATTGTAACTATGCATTTTGGCATATTTATCAATGCATATAATATTGTTTTCTCCATTTTAATCCCCAGCACTATCTTATTTATTTATTTATTTGGTACTAGGGATTGAATCCAGGGGCACTTGACCACTGAGCCACATCCCTAGCCCTATTTTATATTTTGTTTAGATACAAAGCCTCACTGAGTTTCTGTACCTGAGGCTGTCTTTGAACTTGGGATCCTCCTGCTTCAGCCTCCCGTGCCACTGGGGTTATAGGCATGCACCACCACAACCTGCTTCTATACCTCTTTTATTTAGATGACTTTGCATTTGAGAATATTCTTACTGTCAGTCAAGCATGCCTATATAACTTTCACCTACTAATACAAATTAATCTCCTGTAGTTATGTAGAAGATATCTGCATAATTGCCTATAAAATATTTGAAAACTGTTTTACTATAAGGTTGAAATGATTGGAACAAAAAACTCAAACTTATTATTTCATATCATATAAAATATTTTTCTCTAATACAAAGAAAGCTCAAAGATTTGTATTTAGTGATGGTATAGGAATTCTGAGATTTCTAGGTAAATGGGCTCTTTACATATGATTTTAGTGCAATTCCAAGACACGGCTTCTACTCTGGGGTGCAAAGTGATTACTCCAGTTTCACTTAGTAAGTCTGTATTCTAGCCATCTAAAAAAAGAAAAAGATAAGATCACTTCTTTACCTTTGTGGAAATTTCCATAAGATACACATAAATGTTCTCATTGACCACATTTTGAAAAACTAGTCATATGACTAAATTTACTCAGAATGGATGCTCAGAAATACAATGTTTTAGGAAGTCACATGTCCAAACAAAATTGATATTTGTATTCCTCAGAAATAAAGAATGAATATTGGAATATAATAAAGTATTTTTGCCACAGTAATTGATATATTCCCCTGCCATCCCTTACATGAGAAATGTGCCCTATTATATAATGCTTTTTTTCATCAATCTAATTGTTAGTTACTTGACATCTTTCATGTGCCTAGCCCTGTATTACGTTCAAGGAAAAATGCTTTAATAATTATGTATGTCCTGGCCATTGTGAAATGTATGGTTTTCTCACTTCTCTTAACTTCATCAATAGACGCTAATATTTCATCACTGGTTTTGCACTAAAAAATAAGTGATACATCTATGTTTTATTTTTCTTCTTTTATGCTTCATGGCATATTAAGGACAAAGTTATGGATCAGAATTTTAGTGTTGTTTAACAAGGAATAAATAAAATCACAAACAACTGATTGTGTGTATACTTACTAATGCCATTCATTTGTATTCATTTTTCACAAAAGTGTTCCTAAATATTTTAAAATACTTTTTAAGTTCAAATGGATAACACCCCATCTGGTTGTATGTTTTTTGTTCAACTACCATATCTAAGAAAATAAAGGACTATAAATCATAGACTTTAGGTTGGATGAGTTTATCTGTGAGTTCATTGCAGGGAAAAGAAAATTTGAATTTGGGAGAGAATGTGAATATTATGTACACATTTATGATTTTATGATTATAAAGTCCTATAATCAAAAAGATTTATTGAAAATAAGCAAATTATGCATAATACATTATCTAGGTTAAAATTTATTTATAATTGATTTCAATGTTTTGTGAAATAATATCACTTAAATCCTTCTTTACATATCTCATTTTATTACCTAGCATTTGATTTCCTATGAAATGCATTGTTCTGTGTCTTTCTGTTTACTAGTGAGAGTTACATAATCTAATTAATAATTTTCAGAGTTGGGGCTGGGATTATGGCGCAGTGGTAGCATGCTCGCCTAGCATGCATGGGGCACTGGGTTCGATCCTCAGCACCACATAAAAATAAAATAAAGATATCCTGTCACCTACAACTAAAAAATAAACATTTTTAAAAAAATAAAATAATTTTCAGAGTTAATAAATTACCTGTGTCTGGTAACCTGTTTGCTTTTACAAGTATTTTATGGGGGAATAACTAAATCTGAAAGTACAACTGTAGTGCTGACGATTTCAGACAGCTAATTAGATCTTAGTGCATCGTTTGCAATTTTCTATTTAGGCAGTTACATTCTCAATTTAGACAGAGACCAACCTTGTTCTGTTGTTTTCATAAAGATACTAGTTATATTTAATCATTCATTCAAACTTAAAAATGTTATTGCCATACAATCACCTTTTTCTGCAATGAGTGATTATCTTATGAATAGAGATAATGGTGCAAAGACTTTTGCTTCAACAACCCTTTAACACAAAGTACTGGTGTTACACTCATGGTTTCCTTTCTTATGGCAGTAGCCTTCCACTTTCATTTTGTTCTCAACACTGTTCATGACAGTTTTTCAGGTTTGAAATTCCTTTGAAGTAGTATTGTTACTTGACAAACTGAATACTTCTAACTAAATTTCCAACATACTCAATTTCAGGATAAAAATAACTTAATGGTATTAATATGCATAAGTATACATTAAATTTTAGGTCATCTTAATTATCTTTGTATACTTAATAAAACTGCTCTCAACACTTACCTAATCCAAAATTTAGAAGCTTTGTAAGTAGCATACTTTGATGAACTGATTATTTTACTTAGTATTCTACCTATTCTAATTCAGTGCTTTAAAACATATTGTTTGCATAAAAATATAACTTCCAATTGCTTCTGTAATACTAGAATCAGTGAAACATCGTATCAGTAAATAAAAATTAACATATATATGGAACATACATCCCTCCTCATTACCCAATCTCTAACCATTAAAATTATTGTAGTTGCTTAATATTTACTATTTTTTTCCTTTCTCTGCTCTTTATACACCTTGTTTCCATTCTTCTTTATTTACACTTTTTACAGAATTAAATCTAGAAGATTCCTCTTGCAGGAATCCAAATAACCTAGCCATGATATTTCAGTTCTATATTTCCACCTTATACTTTACTTATCACTTATAATTTATTGTGCTTGCTTATTTACCTCTAAGTTACATTAAAATATAAGTTCCCTGAAATTCAAGACATTTATTCATTATCATTACCTTTAGTATCTGTAGAACATAATATAGCACCAGGAGTATTATGGGAACTCAACAAATACTTGTGACTAATTACCTGAATATCTACTAGTGAAAAAATAATAATTGGGTCAGTATTTTAATCATTATGCCATTAATATGTATATAATTCTCAGATGGTGAAAGCATATCTTCATATAATATTCAGTTAGGGTTTTGTCATCATATTTTGATTGTATTTATATAGGATGACATTCTTAACCACATTTCATGGATTAGAAGTGAAGGTAAAATTAATTTACTTGATAATGATCTCAGCATGAGTAGGTGGTACTACAGTGCTAAATCTAAACAAGTAGCATATTTTAAATCCATTACATATGAAACTGTAAAATAAGTGCTCATAAAATTTGAAAATAGATATGTTCATTTTATTGATTAGGATTTTGTATATATTGGCTGAATATATACATATTACTGAAATTCTAAATTACTCAAAATATTTCATATAATATTCTTTCTTTTTTTTTTTTTGGTACTGGAGATTGAACTCAGGGGTACTCGACCATTGAGCCACATCCCCAGCCCTATTTTGTGTTTTATGTAGAGACAGGGTCTCACTGAGTTGCTTAGCACCTTGCCATTGCTGAGGCTGGCTTTGAACTCGTGATTCTTCTGTCTCAGCCTCCCTAAGTGCTGGGATTACAGGCTTGAGCCACCGTACCCAGCTTCTATTCTTTTTTTTTTTGGTACTAGGGATTGAACTCGGGTATTCGACCATTGAGCCACATCCCCAGCCCTATTTTCTGTTTTTTAGGTACAGACAGGGTCTCACTGAGTTGCTTAGTACCTTGCCCTTGCGGAGGCTGGCTTTGAACTCACGATTCTCCAGTCTCAGCCTCCCAAAGTGCTGGGATTATAAGCGTGCATCACCACGCCCAGCTTCTATTTTGTTTTTAAGCTTTATTGAAGTATATTTGATACCCAAAATATTGTGCATATTTAATTTTATACATTCTGATGACTTTGGGCAAATGTATACTCCATTAATGAAATTAAAGTAGTAAATATATCCATATTCCCCCCAAATATCCTTTTATTGTGTTCTTTTGTGTGTTTTTTTTGGGGAGGAGGGAAATAAGAGAACTTATATCTATTCACTTAACAAATTTTAAAGTGTAAAACACTATTAAAAACTATAGGTACTACGTTGTACAGCACTGTCCTAGAACTATTCCTCTTGCATGTCTGAAAGTTTAGAGGCATTTTGCCACAAATAATTCCCCATTTCTTCCTCCCCTAGTCCATCATAACTACCATTTTATTTATTTGCTTCTATGCATTTTAATATTTTAGATACCTCAAGGAAAAGAAATCATGTGATGTTTATCTTTCTTTGATGGCTTAGTTTACTTAGCATAAGTATTTCAGATTCATCCATGTTGTCTCAAAGGTCAGGATTTCCTTCTTTTTAAAGGCTTAATAGTATTATATTTTATGCATATACCACTGTTTTAGTCTATTAATCTCTTTATCAGTTAATAGACATCTGTGATGTTTCCATATCTTATCTATTATGAATCATGCTGCAATAAAACTTGGGAGTGTAGCTCTCTTTTGATATTCTGATTTCAAGTATTTTGCATATGTACCCAGGAGCGGTTTTGCTGAATTATATGATAAATTCTTTTGTTTCAAAGAACCACAACTCTTTTCCATAGCAGCTGCACCATTTTGCATTCCCATTAACACTACATAAGGGTTCAAATTTTTTCTACATCCTTCCCAACACTTGTTATTTCTTTCCTTTTGGATATCTTATCATGGCTTTGATCTGCACTTCCCTAGGAATTAGTAATGTTAAGTATCCTTTCATATACCTGGTGGCCATTTGCATATCTTTGGAGAAATACAAAGACTATTCAAGTTTTTTATGTATCTTTCAATCAAGTCATTTTGTTTTGCCACTTATTTTATAAGCTTCTTATATGTTGTGGACATTAAACCATTAATAAAGGGAGAAATATTTGCACAGATTTTATGTGATAAGGGGTTATCATTTGGTTTTATTATTATCAGGAGAAGATTTCAACAACTCATAACTGGCCTGTGGGATTAATTCAGAAGCATAGATCAATTCAGTATAAATGTAAAATAATCATTATTTGCTTCTATTGTGTCACTAGTTTTCCTGGTAATAATTTGACCATATATCTACATTAAGTTACTGACTATAAAATTTACAGTAAGCCATGCATTATGATGTTAGGTTACATTTCTAACATAACAAAAAATGTATTTTCAGAATGTTGCAGTGTTTGTCAGAATTTGTTTCCCACTATGCCCTAAGTCATCTTTTTTTTAATATTTTTTTTAGTTGTTGATGGATCTTTATTTTATTCATTTATTATTTTATATGTGGTGCTGAGGATCGAACCCAGTGCCTCATGCATGCTAGGCAAGCGCTCTACCATTGTGCTATAGCCCCAGTCCCTAAGTCATCTTATATATCCCTTGCTTTTATTTTATCAAGTACTTCAACATTATTTGACCAAACTCTATGGGAGAGTTTCTACCTAAATGACATCATATCATTCCATGATTACATGACTTATATCATTTTAGCTAGTGACCATATTATGCAGTATATTAAAGATTTAGAAGTCAAGACAATAGGTCTTCAGAAAACATACAGTAATGCATCTAAAGAATTCCATTAGGATGGCTATATTGAATTGACTCTTTCAAGCTGATATTTATAGTCATGGTTGATTTTGAATTGATCCTTTTAAGAATAAGCCATTACTGCTTATGGATAGTAGCCATAAATACTAGCCAAAAATCTCCCTGTGGATATTATATTTCTTGATGATTGTATTTTGATAACATTGGTGACCATAACATTAAATATGGTTTAATGAGAATCACTGGTGTCAATAATTCTTGTGTTGTACTTTTATAGTAGAATGTTTATTGTGTATATTCATATAAAAACAATCGTTTTAATAGTCTTTGCTTGTGCTTGACTGGCAGGGTTTATGTAAGTTTCACATTTTAAAGTTTTGGAGTTAAATAAAGTTTTGACTCTGCTGTTTTATCTGTATAGATCTTCAGGTAGTAAATATAATCTGCTGAAATTTTTTCATGGGGATAAATCAAGAGAAAATTAATATGATATTGGTTAAATGTTTTATTTATGTGATAATTTTGACAGTCTTTTATACAGCTCTTAATTGTTTTCCTGAAAATAAGTTAAAAGGGAATCTACTTCCTATAGGTATCCTAAAGACTTAAAATAGAAGTTCCAACTTTCGTTTTGATTTCCTTCAAAGATGTTTCTAAAAGTAATTCTCATAAAGACTAGTTGTGATCTACAAATCATACTTTAAAAATAAGTATGTTGGACTACTTTTTTTTTTTTAAAACAACCTTTTATTTTATTTATGTATGTATTTTGTATGTGGTGCTGAGGATCGAACCCAGTGCCTCACGCGTGCAAGGCAAGCACTCTACCACTGAGCCATGACCCAGCCCCTATGTTGGACTACTTTTAATTTCCAGTTTATAGAAATCTCATGCACCACTTCAGGATAAACATGGAATGCATGATTACTAGAATCTTATGAAAATGTAGAAAAATATATTTAAGAGATAAATAATTTTATAGGAGAGAATATGCTGGTTAGATTAAGAAAGAGAAGCAGCACAGGGGCTGGGAATGTAGCTCAGTGGTAGAGCACTTGCCTTGCATATGTGGGGCACTGGGTTCGATCCTCAGCACCACATAAAAATAAATAAATAAAGATAGTGTGTCCATTTACACCTAAAAAAAAAAAAAGAGAAGCAGCACAAAATATTTTATGATTTATTTATGAAAATATGCATTCATAATTAAACAGTTTTGCTGATTGAAAAACAAAACAAAACACTGAGGCCAAGAAAAGGAAAATATTTTGTTATTAACAGAATTATCTATTCATAGAATTCACAGAAAACTTATAAGTTAATGTGAATATCCATACTATTCAGAATGCTATCAGATCTTTTTGTTCAAGTTTTAAATTTAAATTTAATTTATTTTAAGTGGTGCATAAAAGCATAAAAATTATACATATAAATGGGGTAATGAGACGTTCCAATATATGTATGTATTTATATGTTTAATCAGGTTAATCCTATATCTCTTGTCAAACATTTATGATTTCCTTATCTTTATTTATTCTCCATTTATTTTCATTCACTGTAATTAACTTGGCTATTGTGCAATGATTTCTAGTAGGAAAATTTGTAATTCCTGTTATGATAAGAAGATGATGGGAACCATAAGACATTTATATAGAGGGCAGATTTTTTTGAAACACCTTTACTAAAATATTCATATTTTGTAAAATTCACCCATTTAAAGTATTCAATTGAATGCCTTTTAGAATATTTATGGAGTTAAGCAACCATCACCACAAATAAGTATAGAATATTTCATCTCCCCCTAAAATAACCACAACTCTTAGCTTTCACCCTCATCTCCTCAACCTCCTCAGCCCTAGGAAAATATTAATTCACTCTCAGTCTCTATAGAGTTGCCTATTATGGACATTTCATACAAATGCAATCATGTAACTTTTTATCCTTTCTGACTGCCTTCTTTCCCCTAATATTAAAAGCCCATATATGTTGTAGCATGTTATAGTGACTAAAAATTATAAATAAAATAATTGACTATTAGTATGGATATATCACAATTTGTTATCTGTTCATCTGTTGCTTAATATTTGGATACTTTCTTCTTTTGGGCTATCAAGAATATTGTGAACATTCTTATACATGTTTGTGTGTGGACATATATTTTTATTTCTCTTGGGTATGTACCTAGGAAAAAAATTCTGGATTGTATTAGAATTTTGTTTAACAGTCTGAGGAACTGACAGTTGTTCTTCCTTTAAAATGATTTATTTATTTATTTTTCTATTATTTATTTATTTATTTATTTATTTATTTTGTTACTGGAGATTGAACTCAGGGGCACTCAACCACTGAGCCACATCCCCAGCCCTATTTTGTGTTTTATGTAGAGACAGGGTCTCACTGAGTTGCTTAGTGCCTCGCCGTTGCTGAGGCTGGCTTTGAACTCGTGATTCTCCTGTCTCAGTCTCCCTAAGTGCTGAGATTACATACTCATGCCACTGCGCCTGGCTAAAATGATTCCATTATTTATATTCCTACCACAAATTTACCTGCATCTATGTCAATATTCATTATTATCAGTATTTTGATTATAGAATCCTAACAGGTATGAGGCGGTATTTCATTGTGTTTTTTAAAATATTTTTAAGCTGTCAATGGACCTTTATTTTATTTGTTTATATGTGGTGCTGAGAAGCGAACACAGTGCCTCACACATGCTAGGCAAACAATCTGCCACTGAGCCACAACCCCAGCCCTTCCATTGTGTTTTTGATACACAATATGATAAGTATCTTTTCATGTTCTTAGTGTCCATTTGTGTATTTTCCTTGGAAAAATATATATTAATTATCTTTTCAGATATATGATTTATAAAATTTTTCTCCTATTTTTTGTTTTCTTCTCATTTTCTTTTTGATAGAATTTAGAGCCCAAAGGATTTTAATTTTGATGACATCTTGCATACCAATTCTTTACTCTGTTGCTTTTGTTTGTACTGTTATATCTAAGAAAATGTTGCATAGTTGAAGACCTGTCAGATTTATACCTATATTTTCATCCTAGAGTTGTATGGCTTTAGAGATTATATATGTCATCCATTTCAATTCTTGTCTATGTTTTAAAGTAGGACTCAGTTATGGTTTTGATATGAGCTGTCCCCTGAAAGATCATGTGTAAGAAAATGCAGGAATGTTCAGAGGTTATATGATTGCCTTATAAGAACTATAACCTAATTTGTGGATTAATCCATTTGGTGAATTAATAATTTGAAAAGAGTACTGTTGTTGAGTGATGAGTCACTGGGGACCTCCTCTCTCTCCTGGTCTCTCCTTCCTGGTTGCTATCTCCTGAGAAGTTTTCTTTTATTTTACCCTTCTGCTACAATGTTCTGCCTCATCTTGGGCCCAGAGCTATGGAGTTGGCCAACCATGGACTGAACCTCTGACATTTTCAGACAAAGTAACATTTTCTCCTTTAAGCTGTTCTTGTCACATCTTTGGGTCACAGAGAGGAAAAGCTGACTAAAACTGCCCATCTTCATTCTTTTGCATGTGGATATAGGATTGTCTTGGCAACTTTTGTAGCAAAGAATTGGATTTTCTTTGCAACCATTTGTAAAACAATTGTCCATGAACATGTGCGTAAATTTATGAGTGCTCAATTCTATTCCATTTCCCTACATATCCATCCTTAGATATGTACCACATTGTCTTGATTAATATCACTTTGCAATAAATTTTGAAATCACATTAATTATTTACTTAAAAATGTAGTGTGTAAGCTGTGTGCAGTGGCACAAACCTGTAATCCCAGCACTTAGGGAGGCTGAGACAGGAGAATCACGAGATTAAAGCCAGCCTCAGCAATGGCGAGGAGCTAAGCAACTCAGTGAGACCCTGTCTCTACATAAAACACAAAATAGGGCTGGGGATGTGGCTCAGTGTTCGAGGACCCCTGAGTTCAATCCCTGGTACCAAAAATAAATGTAGTGTGTATTTTAGTAGTGATTGTATTTAACCTGAAATTAATTTGAGAGATTATTGCTATTTTAATGGTATTAAATTTTCTAACTAAACAGCATTCAAATGATTTCCATTAATTTTGATCTTCATTAACTTCTTTCAAAAATGTTTTATAGTTTTCATGGTATTTCATATTTCCTTTTTTTTAAGGTTTATGTCTAAGTATTTTAACTTTTGCTACTATTATAAATGGAATTAATTTTTAATTTCAATTTTGGAGTATTCATTGCTATCAATATTGTATCCTTCAACCTTGCTATAATTGTATATTAATTCTAATAATTTAAATGTATTCCTTATTATTTTTAATAATTTGATCTGAAGATTCATATAGAATACAAGGGACACAGAATAGTCAAAACAATCTTGAAAAAAAGCAGAATATTTTTGTGGATTCCAGAGTTTGGCTTTATTTTGAAGTACATAAATCATTTGGAGCCATTTTGTGATAAACATCATTGAAGTAGAGGCTCTGTCAAATTAATTCTACATTTCAGCTTGGTCCACTGAAGAAGTCACGCCTGGGGTACAAAAGATGCTTCCACATTTTACCTGGTCTTTTATGATGGAGTCCCTTCCCCTTCTCTCATCAATTTTATTAGGTTAAAACACAACATACTGGCTCCTCCAAATGAATCCCTAAGTCTGGAATTTGGAAGCTTAGTCCCACATAAACCAAAGTTTTGACTCTGCTATTTGGGCCTTGCAATAATAACACCACAAAATGTAGCTATAAGGGAAATCATAGGGATATTGTCCCAAAATATGGAATATTTAATTTATAATCTCTTTAATGTCAAGATGGCACACAAGTTATATGAATCCAGCTCTTGAGCAGCAGAAGCACACAACTGCAAAGGCTACACTGAGTAGATACAAATACTGTATCAAGTTTACTATATTGATATCACAATGTTTGTTCAAAAATGCTTTCATTGGAATAAAGAAAAAGCCAATTCAGTGAAATGGAATAGAATGTGGTAACTGGCTAATTCTTAATAGTCACTCCATGAAAACTAGTTAATACATGATCCTACAAAGATGAAGGGGAAGGATATTTACTGGTACAGTGCTCTCCATTCTCTCCATTTTTATTACAAAAACAGGCCCTATAATATTGATTTCATGTAACATGCATTATTTATCAAATATTAAATTCATCCAAATTAGATATTAACATGTAATGCTGTTAATCTTCCCCATTGATGTCATTTTTCTTGCACTTCATTTCCTCAAAATCAGTCTCAGATTCTGTCATCCTCTTATAGATATCTTTAATGTCACAACAGATTGTCTCAAAGTAAATTGTGTCATCCTGTGTAGGAGATATATTTGGCTTTCTTTTCCCAAATCGTTTGGTACAAGAAGGTGACTGATGTTAACAGATTTCTGTATAATGGATTCCAAGAGCTCCAATGCTGTTCTTATTTCTTTTTCACATTCCTTGATTTCCACAGTTGTACTAATGGTGGAAATGTGCTTCCCTTGTGCAGTCACATTATGTGCAGAGGAGGTCATGCAAACATAAATATCTGACTTTCTATTGACATGGTTCCGTGGAATAATGATCTGACTGCAGTTGGCATCTTTGGTGTTCTTTATGGAGTTGCTGAGGATGCGTGTCACTGTGATCATCTGGCCCACTTTTTTGACCTGACCTTTTACATAGCTGGGGTCATAGATGATCTGTGTACAGTGAGCAATCTCTCCTTCAGACTTTACATCAACTTCTCTTCCATTTTGCATCATGATTTCTTAGAATTTGTTTGTTCAACATGTAGGTACCTCCATAAATAGCACTCAGCCTTGCAAATCCTTGTGGCAGTTCTCCAAGGCCATAGAGTGGATAAAGGTATGAGTTTTTGCCATATCTTATCAAAGACAACCTGTAAAGTTTAATTCTATTAATGGTTTTGCAAGATGTTTGATCTAAGTACTCATCAGTTCTGTAAAGTGCAGGAGCATGACAAATAAAATTTATAATGTCTTGGCCCAAATCAAATCTCTTATACACATCTTGAATTATGGTCTTCTTAGGATTGATACCCTCAAAAGTTCTGAGATCTTTTTAATCGAAGTTGGCAACATATACTAGGAATATTCTGAAGTGATATTTTTCAAAAGTTTCCATTAAGCTGGACACCAGGGCTTCTGCTTCAGTAGAAAGAACCCTGTATATTTTTTCTCCCTTATAAACAAAGCTTCCGTCAGTCACTTTGAAATCCAGATAGCGAGTCACTTCTGTATAAAACAGCATCTTAACCAGTTCACGATCAGCCATGAGGAATCTGGAAATTAAGTCAACATTCCAGTCTCTTTCTCTCCCCACTTATGCTGATGGTAATCCAGTGGTGTTATAGAATCACTTTACCCTCCATAATATGGGTTTTGATCCATGTGAAGAAACTTGTTTCCATTCGTTGACATTATAACCTACAGAATACATGCTGTCAGACAGGCAGCTGCCCAGCAACACTGATCACGTTGTACTCCTCATTCATGGTGGGGCAGGGCAAAGATCTAGGATCCTAGAACCCAGAAAGCATAGAGGCTCTGCAGAAACCCTAATGAAATGAGAAGTTGCTCAGGCCATTTTGAGCCCTAAGGAAATGGGAAGACTGGAGAAGAGGTAAAGTGGAGCTGACCAGGAAATGAAGTGGCCCACTACCTCAGAGGAAAGGAAAAGATTTGGGCAGGGATAGGACGGTAGGTACCAGAACAAATTTTTAGGTCTGATTTCGCCTGTAAAATTGTACCCATTTTCATCTTAGAGATATATAGTTGATTTTCTTAATGTAAGATAAACTCATCTGCAAATAGAAATAATTTTATTTCTTCTTTCCAATCTGGATAACTTATTTTTTGTATGCTTATCTGCCCTGTTAGAATCTCCTGTGAAATGTTGCATATAGGTTGTAGAAACAGACATCCTTAACTTGTGCCTGAATTTAGGGGATTGATATGTAAGCTTTCATGATAAAGTATGATTATTAAGTTGTAGACATGATAATGAGTTATCAGGTTGAGAAAATCCCCTTCTGTTTCTGGTTTATTGACCTTTTTTTCATGAAGGATTACTGAATTTGTCAAATGTATATTTTACATACATTGAGATAATGTTTTGGTCCTTTTTTTCCCCCATTGATATGATTTATTACACTAATGATTTAAAATGTTAAATCCTGAATTCAAGAGACATCAGCGGGACCTAACCTCACCCAAGGGTGGCCTGGGGCCACCCCAGTTCCACTCCAGAGTTCCTGTGGACCAGCAGGAGCTACAGAGGGCCCAGATCTGCCCTCAGGAAAGTCCATGGGTGTCCAGCCAATGGGAGACCAGGGACTGCTACCTCTAGCCACTGGGGAGCCCAAATTCAGGGTAAGAGTCACTCCAGAAACCCAAGCAGAGGCAGCCCTGCCCAAGGGCAGCCTGGGCCCACCTCAGTTCCACTCTAGAGTTCCTCTGGAACTGCAGGAGCCACAGAGGGCCCAGATCTGCCCTCAGGAAACTCCATGAGTGTCCAGCCAAAGGGAGACCAGGGGCTGCTAGCCTATAGCCACAGAGGAAGGCATAACCAGGCTAAGAGTGGCCTGCAGAGATCCCAGCATGAAGAGGCCCCACCCAAGTGTGCTCTGGGCCTGCCTCAGTTCCGCTCCAGAGTTCCTGTGGTCAGGTGAGAAAGAAGGCCCCAAACCACCCTTAGGGAATGCCAGGGGTGCCCAGTTGAAGGCAGACCAGAGCCTGCTAGCCTCCATCCCCAGGGGAGCTCACACTCACTGTAAGGGTTGCACACAGACTCTCCTGCTTGTGACCCTGCCTGAGTGAGACCTGGGCCCAACTCCAGTTCTGCTCCAGAGTTCCTGTTCAGCAGCAGGAGATCAAGAGAGGGGCAAAAGAGCCCTCAGGGACTGCCTCAGGAGTCCAGCCAAGGCCACTCCCACTGCCCTCTAGAGGCACATCCACTACCTCTGCCTCCAACTTTAGTGGCAGTAGTGCCCATCTGGGAACACAGGGGGAACAGAAGTAGTTCCAAGGTGAGACACAGGTAATCTGGAGTGTCAATACAAGATTATAGGATAGAAGCCGCAATACCTCAGATTGGTATTTCAAGAAGGGAAAATACACAATCAACATGAAAAAACAAGGGAAGAAAGTGCCCCAAATAAACCTGGATACCACTGTAACAGAATCCATTGACAGCACAGTTGTTGAAATGTCAGAGAAAGAATTCAGAATGTACATAATTAAAATGATCAGCGAAGTAAATAATGACATAAGTGAACAATTACAGGCAA